>CM033734.1:39155058-39628516 GCA_019671005.1 Hibiscus mutabilis | reverse complement strand
TCACAATGAATAAAAAATGCAAGGCCTATATGGTTAGAAAGAAAATTAAGTTAGCTTTCCAACGGTGTAAACGGTTCAAAATTCTAACGTACGGTATGAAAGATATGAAAATTTAAGCAAGTGATGCACATGCTGCCTGGCAGCAGCAGCCTTGATGTTTTGAAATGAATGTTGAATGTATGGAGTCAGGTAATGATTAAAATAGTTGCTGATTTTGAATCTATGGCTTGGTGTGCATTTTAAAGTAGTTTTAAATGTAGTTTTGTGTACTGTTTTGTACACTGTTTTGAGCAGTTTGAATGCTACCTTGTATATATATAATATATATATATGTGTGTGTGTGTGTGTGTGTCTGTGTGTGTGTGGTAGCCTAGGACAGTTTGGATGAGTGAATTATGTGTATTGCTGCCCTGTTTTGAAGAAATGAATGTACCTTGTCTTGACCTTGATTTAATTGTATGAAATGTTAGAACGAGAAGAGGACATTGGAGAAGGGTCTAAGGAGGAGCATTCGAAAGCTAAACAAAAGGGGATAGTCTTTCAAGACTAAGCTAGCTTGGAGTATTGTAAGTGTAGTTTAATATAGGGTTAGGACTTAGGTCCTAACCAAAGATGCATGTCTACTTCTTATTATTTTATGCCATATTAATATACTTGATTTAAGCTTGGTTGTGATGAAAAAGTGGAAGAGTGATTTAAGCTAAAACTTGAGATCTAATAGTAACATGTATGTATTGAATTATTTAGGAAGAAAAGTTAAAACAAATACTTGAATCTTGATGCCTTGATTGTGATCAATTCGAGTGAATGCTTGAATGTACCTCTATGATTTAAATTCTTGTTAACATGATATAAATCGTGAATTGAAGATCTTGCTTTATGCCTAGAGATGGCATATGTTAATTGCTTGCTTGAATGACAAGATTAAATTGCAAAGTGTAGAGTTAAGGATCAATTGGCCTAAGGGTTGTATAAATAAGCATGATCTTGCAATGTATCACTTGAATTGATCCTTGAATAAGTGATTCATAATTGAACAAATCCTTGGTTGTTAGTGGTCATAGGTAGGATGGCATGCCATAGATTCTAGAGCTCTTTTGTGTTGGGTGGACTACGATCCAGGGCTAAGGCCCCTATTGGTGACAGAATGAGGGTACGTATGTGTGGTCTTTGGCGATAGTAGGAGGGTTGACCAGTACTACGGTAGATCTTGTGGCGACAGTTGGTTGGTGACTCGATTACCTGGACAACTAAATACCAAAGGCATAAACTAAAGAAAGCAAATGAGAAATAATTAGAGCATAAATCTTATTTGTTACTTGAATTATTTGATACTTGAATTATATGATTATTGAATTACTTGATACTTGAATTACTTGATACTTGAGTTACTTGATACTTGAACTACTTGATACTGAGCTACTTGACACTTGAAGTTGCTTGATACTTGAATTTACTAATGCTCGAATTTCTTGCTACTTGAATGGCTTATAATCCCACTTGCATCGATGTGTGCCTGAATGTCTTGCTTGAAATGATATGTTAATAAATTTGAAATCATAAGTATGTATAAAGCTTTAGTTCAATTGCTACAAACCTTGACTAGGTTCAACTTGACTAACCGATAATTACCTCGATAATTAGATAGAACTGGATTACTACCTCACTGAGTACATTTTGTACTTATCACTCTCGTTTCCACTCTTCCCAAACTACAGGTTAGTTGATTCGAAGCATTATCCTAATTTTGAAGCTTCTTTCTTGCAGTTGATGCAAAGTACAAGCCAAGCTAGATTATGGATCCACACTTATACGTTTGTAATGCTCCTAGTTGGTGGCACCTAGTCTTGTATATAGTTAAACTAGGTCATGCTTTTTTGCTACTTGAAAGTTTGTATATATGTATGATTATGGCTTCTAATGTTTTGAATACTTAATGAATGATAGAATGTATATCACACTATGCTTGATCTTGTGATAGCCGAATGATGAAAGAATTGAGCATGTGAAGTTAAACCTACATGAATTGCTTATTTTTCTTGAATGTAACAACCTAAAGACATACCTAATAACTTGAATTGAGTATATCATCGTATACCAGTTAAATTTTTTTATAAGATGGTTAAGCTGCATATATATATATATATATATATATATATATATATATATATATATAATGTTATTCGAAGTGGATATAATTAGGTTAAGTAGGCCATCCGATTACCATACATGATAAACATGTCCTTGCTTGAATGATTATTTGTGATCGATTAAGGGCCTTGCTAGTGTTCAACTTATCGATTAGTGATGAGTTCTTGAAAGTTTTAAATTATTTGTGTTCCAGTGTTTTCCAGTAATGCTCCCGAGCCAGTTTAATACTAAACCGGGGTAGGGGTGTTACACAACATGTTCGCCTTGCTTTCATAAGTGGCTTTCTCGACAGCACGATGTCGCGTCAAAACCTTAACAAGCTCAATCGTCTTTCCATGAAGAACTTTGCTGCTGGAATCAAGGATTTCCACCGGTTCCTCATCAATGGATAAATTTGGCCTCAACTCAATATGCTCCACCGGCATAACATGCGAGGGATCCTACCGATACCTCTGCAAATAGATACATGGAATAGATCATGTATTTTCTCTAGCTCGGGAGGCAACCTCAACCGATAAGCCACGACACCAACACACTCCACAACCTCATATGGTTCAATAAACCTCGGACTAAGCTTACCCTTACATCCAAACTGCATCACCTTTTTCCACGGTGACACTTTCAAGAACACACGATCACCCACCGCATATTCAATCTCCCTACTCTTCAAATCCGAGTAAGATTTCTGTCGATCTGCAACCACTTTCAAGTGATCACACACAAGATTTACCTTCTCATCCTTGTCTTTCAACACATCTGGTAAGGAAACATGTTTTTTCCCCAACCTCAGCCCAGCACAAAGGCGTACGTCACCTCTGGCCATATAAATCCTCATACGGTGCCATCTGTATACTTGCTTGATAACTTGTTATACGTAAACGCAACCAAGGGTAAATACTTCTCCCAGGTTCCTTGGAACTCAATGATGCAACATCTCAACATATCCTCCAAAACCTAGATAACAGCTCAGACTGACCATCTGACTAAGAATGATAAGCGGTGCTGAAACTTAACCTTGTACCCAAAGCTCGATGCAAACATTCCCAAAACGTCGTTGTAAACCTTGAATCCCTATCCGAAACAATGGACTTAGGTACCCCATGTAAACACACAATCTCAGCAACATACAAGTTTGCCAGCTTGTCCAAGGTATACTTCGTATGCACTAGCAGAAAATGTGCACACTTCGTAAACCGATCAACAATAAACCAAATAGAATCCTTTTTAGCCGGTGTTAACGGCAACCCTGACACAAAATCCATGGTGATTCTCTCCCATTTCCATTCTGGAATTCTTAACGGTTGCAACAACCCGGACAGAAACTGATGTTCAACCTTAACCCGTTGACATACCATGCACTTAGAAACAAATTCAGCCACATCCTTCTTCAAACCAACCTAATAGTACACTTCTTTCAACCCACGATTCATTTTGGTACTGCCGAGATGCATAGCGAAAGGAATAGAATGTGCCTCCGTCAAAATAGTATGCCTCAACTCTGAATTATCCGGCACCACTATTCGACCCTCGAAACACAAAACCCCATCATCATCAAAATGAAAATCCGTCAGATTTTCATCTGATATGTCCTTAACATGCGAAACAAGAGAATCATCAAACGGTTGCTTTGCTTTAATCATTTGTGACATCGTCGGCTTAACTTGCAACTCAACCAACAATCCACCTTCTCGTGCCACACTCAACCTTGCAAACGTAGCCCTAAGCTCAACCACCACCTTACGACTCAACACATCCGCAACCACATTGGCCTTTCCAGGATGATACTTGATCGTCAAGTCATAATCCTTAAGCAACTCCAACCATATATGTTGCCTAAGATTCAAATCCTTTTGAGACATCAAATATTTTAAACTCTTGTGATCCGTAAAAACAACACACTTCTCTCCATAGAGATAATGTCTCCAAATCTTCAAGGTAAACACCATAGCCGAAAGCTCCAAATCATGAGTCGGATAATTGCGCTCATGAACTTTCTACTGTCTCGACGCCTAGGTCACAACCTTACCATCTTGCATCAGCACACAACCCAAACCAATGTAAGATGCATCACTATAAACCACAAACTCTTTCCCTAATTCAGGTTGGATCAACACAGGAGCATGAGCCAAGACTTCCTTCAACTTCTCAAAACTATGTTGTTGCTTCTTCATCCATACATAAGAACATTCTTTTGAAACAACTTCATCAATGGTGTCGCAATACTAGAAAACCCATCTACAAAACATCGATAATAACCAGCCAACCCAAGAAAACTTTGAACCTCCAATACAGACTTAGGTTGCTTTCAATTGAGAATAGCCTCAATTTTCTATGGATCAAAATGAATACCCTTAGCGGAAACCACATGACCAAGGAACATCACTTCCTTCAGCCAAAACTCACACTTACTCAGTTTTGCATACAATTGATTATCCTTCAAAGCTTGCAAAACAATCTGTAAATGTTGATCATGCACTTCCTCGGTGCGAGAGTATACGAGAATATCATCTAAAAACACCACCACGAATTGATCAAGATATTCATGGAACACCCTATTCATTATATCCATGAACGTAGCCGGGGCATTCGTCAAACCAAACGACATCACCAAGAACTCATAATGCATGTACCTTGTACGAAATGCAATCTTGTGCACATCCACCTCCTTAACCTTCAACTGATAATACCCTGATCTCAAATCAATCTTAGAAAACACCGCTGCCTCGCAAAACTGATCAAACAAATCATCAATCCTCGGTAATGGGTACTTATTCTTCATTGTTAACTTATTCATGTTTCGGTAATCAATGCACATACGCATCATACCATCTTTCTTTTTCACAAAAAGAACAAGAGCACCCCATGGCAAAACACTCGATCAAATAAAACATGATCCAACAACTCTAGAAGTTGTGTCTTCAACTCCTTCGGTGCCATCCGATAAGCGGCAATGGACACCGGAGACATACTCACGTACGTCTCAATACTGAATTCTACCTCTCTATCTAGAGGTAAACCTGGTAACTCCTCAGGAAAAACTTTCGAATAAACACAAACAGTCCGGATGTCCTACACTCGAACACCCTTGGCCTCCGAATTCATCACGATACCAAAATAAGTTTGACAACCTCCTTGCATCATCTTTTCCGTTCGAGTAGCCGAAATAATATTGCAAAAGAATTTCACATTCTCGCCAACCACCACAACTTCATAATCATCGGCCAACCTTAATAAAATCCTTTTGGATTCATAATCCACAACCGCCTTGTGCTCAGTTAACCAATTCATGCCCAAAATAACATCAAAGCCATAGAATGGCAACTCCATTAGATCCGCGGCAAACTCGTGACCTTGCACTACCAAAGAACACCGCCTATACAGCTTTCTAGTCGTAACCGTCTCACCAAAGAAACTAGTTACTAACATGCCAACACCCAAGATCTCAACAGGAAAATTCAACAAAGATGCATGCTTACTAAAGATATAAGAATGAGTAGACCCCTAATCATCAAGGAAAATAATGACAAAGATTGCAAAGTGAAGGTACCTGCGATCACATCAGTGTCATTGCGACCCTCTCGATGAGCATAGATTCGAGCTGGTCCACCATTCTCTGGTTGTATAGTAACAGCATGAACCACAACCCTCTGACCATCCTCACGCCCTTGAAAATTACCTCTTCTATGGCCTTTGCTCTTAACAGATACAGCAGCCCGAACTGGTGCATCCCTCACAGCATGAGGACAATCGCGCTTCAGGTGATTAGGAGATCCACATAACCAGCAACTCATGGTATTTGCCCAACATGTACCCGTGTGAAGTCTACCACAATGCTCATACTCAACCACCGCTCAAACTCCCTGGTTACCCTGGCCAAAACCACCACCACGCCTATGATTCGGCTTGTGCCTCTTATCCTAAGACCTCCTATCCTGCTTCCCATAATAGCCAAAATTAGCTTTTCTCTTATTCGATCCCATGCCCGAAACCTGTCCTGACACTCTTAGGGACTACTCGATATCCTTGGAATGATTGACCAGTACATCAAAATCTGTATAATCTGCAGCCAACAAATACGTCTAATTTCCTTCACTAGACCATAGCGAAACCTATTGCACCTTTTTTGCTCATCCGAAACCAACTCTGGGGCATACTGACTTAGGCGAACAAACTTCACCTCATACTCGGCAACTGACATGCCACCCTGCGATAGCGACATAAACTCGCGCTTCTTCACATCCAGATGCTGAGAACCAAGATACTTTCTCTTGAAAGCTCTCTGAAAGAACTTCCAAGTCAAATCCGCCTCTGAGACACCCGCAATTGTGGTCACCTACCAGTGATAAGCATAACCTTGCAACAAGGACACAATGCAACCCAACTTGCGCTCTTCGTTGCAACCCATCTGATTCAAGATATAGATTGTATTTTCCAACCATCCCTCGGTTTCTTTAGGGCTCAAACCCCTAAATTCCTTACCTCCCAAACTACGAAGATGCTCCAAAGGTAAACCTTGATTAACCACCACAGCAAGTACCGGTGCTTGCACTTGCACTCCAGCTATCGCTGCTTGGAAAACTCTCATCATTGCTTGGATTAACAGAGCCAAATCACCAAAAAATGGCCTTTGAGGAGCCTAAGGTACATCACCTACCCCAACATCAACAAGAGGAACCAACAGAGGAGGAGGAGGTAAAACATTACGAGGATTCCCTTTCTCAACATTATTCTACCCAGATCCGGCATTAACCACCATCGAGCGAGTCTCACGTCAAGCCATACTAACAAAAACATCAAAACACATTAAAGTCAGGCTAGCATTTAGCAAAGGGTCCAAGAAAACCTTATAAAATATTTTAAAACCTCGGTAATAGGCAATGTCTTTCCAATTCACACCCCAACATGATGTAAAACAATCACCGTACATATTCACAATCACCATGCATATCAAACATTAGCAAACAATCAAACAACAACGTCCCAACCTATCGTAACTGGCTCTAATGAAAACAAATGTAACCCCTTCGACCTGACCTAGATGCCTGATCGAACTGAGTGAGCTACATTAGGTTTGCCGAAACAAACCAGAGAAAGATTATGAAAACTGGTCTATTTTTTCTTTTATCTTGTCTAGATGCATATTATTCATCCTAAGTGATTATTCTTGCAGCTGATGAAATCACAAAGGAAACGGACCATGGAAAGGCAACCAATTGAATACAATACATTTTAGGGACTAAACGTAAAATAGGTAAATTAAGGGACCTCTAATGGAATTAGGGTTACCAATCCTCAATTAATTAGATTACATGCTTGCATATCAATTTTGACTCAATCCGACCATCCAAACTCAAACAATTGCATTCACAATAATGAATGACCAAAATGAAAGAAACAAAAACTTCCAAACATCTTAATAACTGATTTAACTGCAGCCCTATCAGTACGCGTACAGGTGTTTCGGTATGCCTTGGCTAATTTTCAAAACTCAATTTCTAGTAGCTCAAAATCGTACCGATACAGCCCCGCGTATCAAAACGATCAGCCAAATTGCTCTAGCCATATTGAAACACCTCCCCGCGTATCAAAATGTTATGCCTAAAAAGGCTTACCCGTATCGAAACACCTCTCTCGCGTATTGAAACGCTAAGCCTGAAATGGCCTAGCCGTACCGGTACGAGGTGATGCGTTCCAATACGCCTGGACCCAAAACGTTATTTTTAACTGGTTTTTCAATCAAATCTAGATGTATTTGGATCTTAGCAACTTACACTCATACATACAAACATCCATCCACTCATATGCCAACACTTGCACTAAGATTTAGCAACCACAACAAAACATAAGCATCCTAAAGATCAACCTATACGCATGCTCCCTAGACCACTTTACCAAACATACAAAAATACTCAATTGTACATTTACTAGCATATTCCACTTTCACACATATCAATAACATCAAAATCAACATGCTAGAACCATCAAAACATGGCATTCAATCATGGCTGCCTAGACGCATACCTAAGCAACCACCTAACATCAACCATAAGCAAGGATACACAACATACTTATCAACTTCAATTCAACTCCAAACAAAGCATTAAACATGCTCAAAACTAGGGAAAAACAGAATTACAAATCCCAAAAACATGGTGAACACATTGCCTTATTAACCGAAAACTTAAACCGAGTTCATACTCAAAAGTAGTCTTGTTTCTTGGATCACTTCAAACCTTGCCTTTGCTGCCCCACACTTCAATGCTCTGCATCATAGGAAAAAGAGAGCGTAAGCACACATGCTTAGTGAGAATGCTCATGAAACAATGATGCATTTAAGACCATTTGAAAACTGAACTCTTGTTTTCAAACCATGCTTACGACCAAAGCATTTTCATTGATTCCAAATCAAAACATACATATCAACCATATGTAAAACATTTACAAATCACATGCTTAAACCAAAGCATTAAATCATCTCATGCTTAAATTCCAAAGCATTAAATCATAATACTATGCTTAAATCCCAAAGCATTATAAAATAGGTTCAACGCACGAATTTCATATATTGACAATTATAGTGACCCTGTATAGACGATCTCTATCCTCGGATAGCCGACTGCTATCCTTGATTACCTGACCGCTAATCATTGGTTAATCGACCGCTGACCATATATATCGGATACACGGATCTCTCATAATGACCGGTCGCCATCAAACTCATACCATGCAGACCACAAGATCAACATCAACAAAGAGAATCGACTGCTATACCTTAAGGACCCTTAACCATGATCGATTTTTAACATATTATAGTGCACTTCATCCTATAGCATGCCAACTATATCCGAATGTTTTATCATCATGTCACGTAGCCAATATATCATTTACAAAACCATTTACTCACTGTTTTACAATGCATTATACAAAATTACCACATATGCAAGACACATTGCCAAGCAATACCATATTCCCAACAGAATGAAATCCAATGCTCACTAGAATTCCATATACTTAAAATCATTGCATATGTATTCAAAATCATGCATTTACAGTAAGGAAATCAAACCATGTTTAGAACCAAAACATGAATTACACATGCTCATATCTGAACCGATATTAAAAAACAAAAGAGGGAAACTTACTTCTGAGCTTAGGTAAGTGTTTCAAACTTAACCTAAACCCCCAACATCTCTTGAAAACCCTTTTAAGGCATTTCAAACCAGTTTCCACTCATCGGTTACACATTGCCTTGCTCGCCAATGCAATTCGAGCTCCCGGAAAGCAGCAATCTACCTCAAGCTACTTCGCCTTGATTATCCCCTGTTTTGGCCACACAAAACCAGAGGAAACGTGCATCAAAATGCATTCAAAACACTACCTCAAAGGAACTACCCGCAACTCACAAGTTGCCCAATCAAAAACCATCTGAAACTTATCGAAATCAACCTCAAGCACCTTCTAGTCTTAACCTAGGCACAAAACAACGATTCAATACATCAACCCTCGGCAATTAACACCTAAAAACCCTTTGTTCCACATCCTTTTACTTCTAGCAATGATTAAACTTCATTAACATCACGAAAACCCTTAACTAACAACCATTAATATTAGGGATTCAATTAGTTTCAGGATTATATTAATAAAACAAAGCCTTCAACATTTTTAAACACTAAAATCATGATCTAATCTTATCAAGAACCCAGCAAAACAGATCCAATTCGAAAATACATCAATTCCATAAATCAAAACACAATTAATCCAATTTTCCTTAGTTAAACTATCAAAACACATTAGAAAAAATTGTAAAGAATCTACAACTTGGGAATTTTAGTAAAGAACCTTTCATTAGAGGAGAAGAACAAACCTTACCTCTAATGGATGCTTTCTCCCTTAATTGGATGATTTACATGAGAAAAGAAAGTTAAAACAATAAGGTATTGATAAACAATCAACAAGAAATCATTTCCAAATCAAAAGATTAAAGAAAACATGATTTTACCATAAGATTCAGAAGAAGAGAGTGGTGTTCGGCTGGAGAGAATTTGAGAGAAAAGATTTTGAGAGAAAGTTATTTACATGATTTTTGCTTTAAAGGTTTAATTATTAAATTAATTCTCCTCAACCTATTTATATTTACCAAAACACTTTAAAATAGCCAATTTAGGGATAAAGTCTAAGATTAGACCTTTTGGGAAATTAGCTCCTTAAAGATTCAAAGTTTTGACTCTTTACAAAACAGTCACTAAAAATAGTTTTCAAAGTTTACATTTTGGTCACTAGTCCAAAATGTCTGACTTCCAAAACTCATTTTACAAAATTGATTTCACCACAATCATTAATATATTAAATAATTATTTTAGAACATGTTTCTATACTTTTATCACTTTCAAAAATATTTAATCCAATTTAATCTCGAAACGCACTTGAATTACTAAAACTGGTCCATCGGACCCTTAAACGAACCCCAAAACAACTAGACCCAAAACTGGGGCATTGTACTTTGAACCTCAATTTTTTGCCGTCGGAGTCTCTGTGGGTTACAGCCCTATCACTATTGCCTTCAGCTCGTTAAGACACATCCGCGTCATTTCAACTGTCGCCACTCGTTGGGGTAAGAAGAAGAAAGATTCGAGGGAGCTTGTTCACAAGGAACCACCATCCATCGTCGTAAGACAAGCCTACCACGGCGTTTCCTGGCTCATGATGAGCAGATTTGGAGCTCGCTGCTGTCGTTCAGCCATAAAAAGTTGTCGCACGCACCGTCGCCTATACGTGGGCCTGTGCAGCTATAGAGGGCAGGTGTACATATGCTTTTGTGCACCGCGCAACACTGGATCTTGCTCACCAGTGTACACCGTAACCTTATGCACCTACAGCACTGGATTATTACCCGTAGTTGTACAGTAGCTACCATCACATGCGCCGCACAAGATCACCTATAGAGTTAACTACCGTTAATCGACTGTTGAACGTCAATTGACTTTTTTTGAGGGATCCTAATCGGGGGGTTTGATGTTCTGAGTCTGATGGTATATTTTGTTTCACCAAATTCGAACGTGGTAAGCTATTTTACTCATTTTACCTTACAAATTAGTTAGTGAATGAGGTTAATTAATATTTGTGGTATTTGTATATTTGTGAGGATTGTTCGGGCTCGAATCCTCTATCAAGATGAGCATTTGAGGAGCACGAGTAAGGATTTATTGATAATTGCTTGAGGTTAGTACACCTCGAACTCTTATTATTTCATGAGCATCATAAATGTGATTGCTTTGTGTGTTAGTGTCTGCAAAATAGGGAGATGATAAATATTCATGTTTAGAGACCAGTATCATGAGACTTGATATATGTGTGATGCATGATGACGTTGAGAATATTTCAAGACTTGTATGAGCTTTAGAGACTGTGTAGGGCCGCTCAGATAATTCTATAATTATTTGATGACCGAATTAAATTATATATTGTGATGCTTTGTTGATAGTGTTTGAAATTGGCATGTTGGATGAAAATTTTACTTAAGAGATTAATAGCGGTAATATTTGAATAAATGGGCATAAAGCCGGTAATTAATATTAAATAATTAAATGCATTAGTAAACAAACCCTAATAACTTTCATAAGCTTTAGAGATTGAATAAAGCGTTGTGATGTCGTAATTCACAAAAATGGTATAAACTCGTGAGTAAGGTATCGGTACGGGCTTTGATCGTACCAGTACGCGATTGGAGGTTGTATTAGTATGGGTCGACCCGTACTGGGAAATTTAAGATTTCTAGTGAGTAGTTTTGGTATTAGTACGTGTATGAGAACCGGTACTCATGGTTACCAAACGTACTAGTACATGTGGGCCAATATCGGTACGTATTGAGCATTCTGCCCAAAAATACGGATTTCCATTTCAACAATGATGGGGTGTTGTGTTTCAAAGGTCGAATAATGGTGCCTGAAGATGAAGAGTTGAGGTGTACTATTTTGACTGAGGCACACGCTAGTCCTTTTGCTATGCATCCCGGCAGTACTAAAATATATCAAGGGTTGAAGGAAGAGTACTATTGGGTTGGGCTGAAGAAAGATGTGGCAAATTTCGTTGCTCGGTATATGGTTTGTCAGGGGGTAAAGGCTTAGCATCAATTTCCTTCCGGGTTATTGCAATCGTTGATGATACTGGAATGGAAGTGGGAAAAAATCACCATGGATTTTGTGTCTGGGCTGCCTTTGACACCGACCAAAAAGGATTTCATTTGGGTGATTGTGGATCAGTTTACGAAGTGTGCGCATTGTGTGCCAATGCATACTACGTATACCTTGGACAGTTTGGCTGAGCTGTACATCTTTGAGATTGTGTGTTTGCACGAGGTTCCCAAATCTATAGTTTCGGATAGGGATCCGCGGTTCACCACAAGGTTTTGGGTGAGTTTGAATCTTGCCTTGGGGATCCGGTTGAGTTTCAGTACCTCGTATCATCCTCAGACGAATGGCCAGTCAGAGCGCGTAATTCAGGTTCTTGAGGATATGCTAAGGTGTTGTGTTATTGAGTATCAGGGAACGTGGGAGAAGTAGTTTTCGTTGATGGAGTTTGCTTACAATAACAGTTATCATGCTAGCATACAGATGGCAGCTTATGAGGCATTGTATGGCAGAAAATGTCGTAAGCCCGTGTGTTGGGCAGAAGCGGGGGAAAAGTTTGTGTCAATGTCCAATGTTCTGAAAGGAACAACTGAAAAGGTAAAGTTGATATGTGAGCGCTTGAAAGCAGCTGCAGATCGCCAGAAATCCTATGCGGATTTGAAGCATAGGGATACAAAGTACGTTGTGGGTGATAAAGTGTTTCTGAAAGTGTCGCCATGGAAAAAGGTGTTACGTTTTGGGCGAAAATGGAAGCTTAGCCTGAGGTTCATTGGACCATATGAGGTTTTTGATCATGTGGGTCCTGTTGCGTATCATTTGAGGTTACCTCCGGAGTTGGGAAAGATTCATGATGTGTTTCATGTTTCAGTGTTGCGGAGGTATAGGTCGGATCCATCGCATGTCATGTCGGTGGAAGAGATTGAGTCGAGACCGGATCTCTCTTATGATGAGGAACCTGTAGAGATTCTTGATACCAGCAGTAAGGTGCTCCGTGGCAAAATAGTCGAGTTGGTTAAGTGTTGTGGAAGCACCGCGGCATTGAGGAGGCCACGTGGGAGCGCAAGTCAGATATGTTGAATCAGTTTTTGCACCTGTTTCCTCCAGGTAAATTTCGGGGACGAAATTTCTTAAGTGGGGGAGAGTTGTAACGCCCCAATTTGAGGGCTTAGTGGTTTAGTGGGTTATTAGACGGTCCGGTAGACTAGAGTAGAGATTCGAGTCAATTTCGGGATCACATATTCTGGTGTTGGAAAAATTATGGGAAAATGCTTAAAATCATTATTAATTATGTATTTAATAATGGTGGAATCAATTTTGAAAAAAAAGAGTTTTGGAAAATGGACATTTTGGTTAGTGACCAAAATGAAAGTTTTGAAAACTGTGATTTTCTAGTGGCTAAAATGAAAGGGTCAAATACTTAGAATCTTTAAGGAGTTATTTTACCAATTGGTTTTTGGTGATTTCTTCTTTAATTTAACTGATTTTAACATGTGTTTTAATTAGTAATTAAAGAGGATTTTGTTAAAAAGTTGGTTATCTTTTCCAAAACAAAAATCACGTCATTTTCTCTCAACTTTTTCTCTCCATTCTCTCCTCAGCCAAACACTTAGGTTTTCATCAAATTTCCAGAGGTGAGGTGGTTTCTAACTTGATTTTATTGTTTCAAATTGTTTTATAAAGATTGTTTACACAAAATCTTACAATAATCTTGTGTTTTCTTAGCTTTTCACAAATCAATTGAGGGAGAAACTTCAAAATAGTGGTAAGGTCCGAGATCTCCTCTATTTTAAGGTTCTTTACTAAAATTCCCAAGCATTTGATCCTTGCTTTTGTGTTTCTAATCTAATTTTAATGATTTTTCAATGATTAATTGAGTTATTTGGGGAAAATAAATTGATTCTTGGATTGGATCTGGTTTCTAGTAAGTAATGATGCTTTGATCTATATTTTGGATGTTTAATAATGTTGATAAGAGATTTTTATCAATGGAATCCCGAAACTTAAGAATCTCTATTTGTTTAGGCTGTTAGTTTTGAAGTATTGTGGTGTTTCTATGGTTGTAAGGTTGTTGGAGGTTGATTTGTATTTTTTTTTGATGTGTTTTGATGTTGAAAGTGATGCTAGGTTGATAGATGTTGGCTGGGTTGTGAATCGAAGTGTTTTGGTTATGTTTTCGGTTGTTGTGGAGGGTTAATTGTGAGGGTTTTGTGGAATTTCGAGAAGGATTGTCGTTGTTGTGTTTAGAATACATTATGATGCATTAATCCTCTATTGTTTTGTGGTAAAAATAGGTGAGGTTGATCCGAAAGTGATTGGAGAAGCGTAGGAGGCTTCGGATACTTGTTTTTGAGTTGGCGAATCGAGGTTTCGCATATCGATGAGTGAACAAATGGATTCCAGCTTTGGAATGTTTTAAAGGTGGTTTTGGGGGGTTTAGGTAGAGCTTGAAATGCTTACCTAGACTGGAAGTAAGTATAAAGTGGTTTACTCTCTCGGTCTTGCTTGTTCGAATGGTTTTATGCAATTGGTTTTAATGTTCATGTACCTACTATTTAAGCATGATTTAAAGTATTCAGTATACTGTTTTTAAACATGTTATGCTGAATGATGCACATGGTAAATGATCCTTGTAAGTATGGTTTATACTTGTGTTTTAAAGCATGGTTGCTGCTTTGGAAATGGCATGGTTTAATGCTTGTTAAAAGCAGTGAAGTAAATGTCATTTGGCTAATTATATTGGCAAGTGATGTGATTTTAAAATTGTTATCGGATATAGTTGGCCAGCCATAAGATTAGTGCACTGTAAAATAAGTCGCCTTGGATGTTGAGGGGTTTATACGGCGTACCGAATACTCTATCCAAGTACCCTAACGGTAGAGGGGTTAAACAGTACTGAATACTCCCATTAGTGGGTTAAGCATCTAACTGATGAAAGGGGTGGGTGTCCCCGTGGGTTGAAAGCGTACCCGGTTGTTAATGTACCACGATTGTAATTGTATCGCTATTCTAGTTGAGATGGCTTGAAGTGTTGGGTTAATACTTGCTGAATCTGTGTATCCAATGAACTCTTTTGTTATTGAACTTGTTAATGATCACTTGAAAGCTAATATAATTGTTAATGTATCATTGAAATGTTTTATGTTGTATAATGTGAATTATACATGTTTCTCCGTAAGCTTTGCATTTGGTAGTAATGCATGGAAGGCTTAAGTGGAGAGTTAGCAATGAGATTTGCTATTGATTAATGATACATGTAGCATATGGTTTAATATGTTGGTTTTAATGATGAAAAGTGCATGTTTTAAAAGAGGCATGATGTTTTAAAAGATGATGTTGAGTAAATGGTTTTAAATGCATTGATGGTGTTTTGTTCTGGGCTTTTCTCACTAATCCTTGTGTTCTTACGCTCTCTTTGTCCATCAATGCAGAGAATTAAAGTCCCAGAAGGCAGCAAGAAGCAAGGGGATCTTGGCAAGACTTGTTTTCCAAAGTATGTTGGAGACTAGACTATAATGAATAAAGGCATTGGGGTACTTGATGAGTTTTGGGAGATGTTTTGTGGAACTCCCTACTTGAGTATATTTCTCTAGTTGATCTTGGATTGTAAATGGCCTTTAAGGATTGATTTTGGTGTTGGTTTGTCTCTTGGTATGTTGTTTAGATGCAATATTAGGAAGCATGCCTATAGATTCTCTTTTGATATATGATGCTTTGATGTGTTGTTGGAATGGTATTGCTAGTTGGCTTGTGATATGTTTGGCATGTTAGTATAGTGTTTTAAGCATGTTGGTTTGATTAGAGTATGCTTTTAGAGAGAAAAATTGTAACACCCTTAACGTATACTCGTAGACCGAATATATATTAAAGATGCTACAGAGTCGTTTAAAGAAATCCTGACTTATAATAATTTTTTTATACATATAAATCTTGTCTTTATTAATCTAACCCTTTTCTCAATTTTCTTGAAATCATAACTTATGTGTAGTTGGCTAATTTCGACCCTGAATTAGTTTGTAAAATATATTAGTCAGTTATTAAAACAATAATGCAATTCGGGGTGAAAAATAGGTTATGGCCTAGGCCTTTTCTTGATTAAACACGATTTACTACCTTTTTAAGCTTACCGATTATTCATATTAACAAAGTAAGCTTCCTTTCTACTTTAGTTTATTCTTTCATATTACTAATACCTTATCTTGCTTTTATCCATATATGATTCATCATGAATATTGATCAATTATCTATCGTTTAATCTAATTTAATGCATCATATACTACCAGCGGATAAATAATTACATGCCCACTAGAGATTATCATAAGCTAGAATATCTTACTGATGTTTTGCAGATTGAAGCTTGATTAGTATGCTCAACTCCTCTTCAAGTACTCCATCTTAACCTACGTGTGAATCAAACACACGCTAAGTTTTCACTTAGTGAGGCAATAAACAAAATTAATAATAATTTAAACTTAATAAACTTTATAGCTACATATATATAGCATGATATATGTCAAAGCATTAAATTTTATGTTGCATTAGTGATAACTTACTATATGCTAATATCATAATATTTTCTTGTTTGTTCATTTATTATAATATGTCTTTTATACCTCAATGCATGAACATATATATCATGTTACAAGCTAATGAATGTGCTTGTTCTATTCCTTTAACATCATATCACTACTTACCATTAATGTTAAACTTTTAAGTTTAACTTACTTACTATTTTCATGCCTAATAACATAAGTTACCTCACATGTACTAACATATATCAAAATTTTTCCTTTTTCATGTAACCTATAAAAATCAACATCTCATATACATTTGTTAGGCATGGTAAGTCAATTCAATATTCTCAAAAAATATCTTGTTTCCCTTTTGAATCATATTAAGATTACTTATAGCAATTCTTTATACCTTTAGCCCAAGAATTTTATATAGAGAGAAACTTAAGTATGCGAGATCAGTACTCCCAGAGTACTAGTCACCGAAGTGATGATAAACATATAGACACATAAAGTGCCGGTAAACATATAAATCCAAAGATCGGTGTGTAGCTACACGCAATCCCAGACTGCTAGACCTCTAATGGCATTCCACTATATTATAACTCTCTATCATAAACTTGGGCAATAAATCCATATCAATAACTTGTAAATTATCATTTTGTAAATGATTCATTTATCACCATTATTCAATAATAACTTGCCATAATAGAACATAATAGGCCAGTTCATACTCTATCATATACTAACCTTTTTCCTTTGCTTGTAAAACATCATATAACTTATACAAAAACCATGTTATCATTTCAATAAAATCAAGTAAATAAAATTCTTAAAAGTCTACTAAAATACATTTCAAAACATATAAATGCACTCACCTGGGCCATTTATTAGCTTGCCTCACTAAGCTCTATTCGATCCTTTCTTTCATAGTACCTCAAACCCTCTTTTGATTCTGATCAAACTTCATTAATCACATGAATGTAAACGACAAATTGTTAGATTCAAATCTACAATTTCTCAAGCATGCTATCAAATCTAATCATTCGATTATAAAAAATTACCAAAATTCCCTTCCTTCCTTGAATTGTTCAAAAACTCATTATGGTCCTCAGTGACCAATTTGAACTTCCATTAACCACTTTCAAGCTTACTAATTAACCATAGATACAAAAATATATCAATTCTCATTTTCTGCAGATTGCACTACCTTCAAAGAAATATTTCTATAAAATAATTTACAACTGGGAATTCGACTTCGTTTGTTCTAAAAGAAACTAGATTCAATAAGCTTTTCACCCATATAAATTAATAGTCCGAATTCAACTTGTACGATTTATGGTGAATTTTCAAAGTCAATTACAGAGCTGGAATTGCTGTTTTCGACCTTTCGTCACTTAAAAATTCATATCTTTTGACTCGAAACTCGAAATCAATTTTCGTGTGTTGGAAACGAAACTAGGTAAACAAATCTTTACATCGGTATAAAATTCACCATCTAGCCATTTTTTTAGAATTTATGGTGAATTTTCAAACTTACTGCCATAATCTAGTTTTCTACACAGCTTCCATAAATAAACTTCAAATTTTTATACTAACTTCTCCTTACTTCTCTACTATTCAATTTAGTCCAATTGCTTGCTTTAAACCACCAACTCATCACCTTCTTCACCAAATAATTATTCAAAATAATTCTCCCTTATTTTTCATTCTTTGACAAATTAGTCACTAAAATGCAAAGATAAGGATTCAAGCTTCTTAACTTTGCAAATTAGTCCTCAATTCAACAATACTACCTTAACTCCATCATTACAACTAAAATTCAGATTTAGCCCCCATACAAAACTTCATTTTTGATTTGGTCACTTAACTTTGACAATTTGTCAAAATGTTCACCAATTCGATTCAACGTCAATTTAACATTCTAACTTCAATTTCATGTCTCTAACATCATTAATAACATAAATACACACCAGAATCATAAAAATCAGATTTGGTCCTCTAACTTTTAAACTTTCCAAAATGGTCCCTATACCTTTAACATAGGATTTTGCTTCCAAATAACAATTCAAGCTTACTAGAACATTAATTCAACATTACAAACCCTAAATTAAACTTGAATCCATAAACCCATATCATCTTCATAAAAATCAAAACATGTAGAACTTAAATCCCAACTCAATATCTTGATTTTAACATCATACTAACTTGGTTTCAACTTGAATTCAATCGTGGAATCATAAAATCTCAAAAGCCCCAATTGATCCATAAACCCTAATTTCTTTCTCATGAAAATTCTCATCAATCAAGCATGAATTCTACGAATTATTGATATCAAAATATAGAGTTTGAAGAGTAGAACAACTTTACAGTTGAAGAGATTACCTGAAAATCGAGTTTCGGGACTTGAATCGAGCTTGGAAATATTTTCTCTTTCTTTCCCTAGCTCTCATGTTCATCTTTTCACCATTATTTCACACATATAACTATTAAATGAATATTAAATTAATAGTGAAATTATAATTTTACCCTTTTTATCCAATGGTTGAGATTGATTTTATCATCAATCAAGCGCCAAGATTTAATCTTCCATTTCCTCTATCCAAAATTGCTCTTATAACTTTTTAAATATTTCAAAATTGTCATTGGGGCCAAATGACCAATTTGCCCTCCAACTAGTTTTTATTTACTAGTTTGCTATTCTTGTAAAAAATTCAACTAACTCTAGTTGGAATCCAACCAACTGTACTAAAATATTCATAAAATAGTATTTTATGACTTTTCCATGGCTTTTGGATCAGCCTCTGAAATTTCAGTTCGATCCGATTTCCCGATGTTTATAAAATACTTCTATTACGATTTGACCTTTATCGAACTGTCAGATTTATTCCAATAATTCTATATTTCCATATTCGGGAAATCCACAATATCATCTCATAAAATTTTTATTTCCTAAGATCTTAGACTGAATTTTCTTAAATCATTCTATTTTCCCGATACTTATCGAAAATCTTCATAGAATAAAATTTCTCTTAGAATTCCTTTATCGATAATCCATACGAATATTCTCTACTCTTACTGAGTCTAAAATATCGATCAGAAACACTTTTATGGGACCTTCCCGGAGGTCACCCATCCTAATATTTCCCTGGCCTGAGCACGCTTAACAATTTTATTCGATCCAAATTCAGTACTTTTTACTGCATCTTAATTCTTAAAACCGATATCAAGGTACTTATTTCGATCCGATTCACTCTTATACTTAATAAAACTATTTATTGGGGAAATTTACACTTTAGTCCCTAAACTTTTCCAAAGTTTATACTTTAACCCCAGAACTTTTAAAATTTACATTTTGGTCACTAACCAAAAATTTGAGATATTACAATTCTTCCCCCTTTAAAAAAATTTGTCCTCGAATTTTCAACACATACCAATTTCAAACATTTGCAGATATTGCTCCCTCAATTTCTTTCAATTTCCCAAGTAACTTTTTCAATCTTGTGATTCCTTCTTAGAGCTTCAAATATAATCTCTTAACAGATAAATTCTTTCTTAGCTTCTTTTCTAACCATCTCGGTAGTATCACTACTTAACTTTCCAATTCTCCCCTTATATGTACTGACAGTACAGACATCTTATAATGAGATACTGCTGAATTATTTTCATCATAACTTCAATCCTTAGTAAGAGCTAACTTCCATGCTTATTTCACTGTATCATATATGTTATGGTTCATTTCTTGACCTCCAAGATTCGCCAATTAACAAAAATCATTATCGTTTTACTTTTCTTATTCTAATCTCATTCCATCCTATACTAATGAGGAGTAGCATCAAGTCATACAATCAGCACATCAGTAATATGATATCCTAGGGGCATGTACTTACTGACAAATTCATATCAATCTTGGTTTAGCATCCATAACCGGCTAAACCTTTGCTTTGATACCAATAAATGTAACACCCTTAATGTATACTCGTAGACCGAATATACATTAAAGATGTTATAGAGTCGTTAAAAGAAATCCTGACTTATAATATTTTTTTATACATATAAATCTTGTCTTTATTAATCTAACCTTTTTCTCGATTTTCTTGAAATCTTAACTTATGTGTAGTTGGCTAATTTCGACCCTGAATTAGTTTGTAAAACATACTAGTCAGTTATTAAAACGATAATGCAATTCGGGGTGAAAAATAGGTTCACGGCCTAGGCCCTTTCATGATTTTAAAATCCTTATGCGATTACCGATAAATAAAAATTTAAACTGATTAAACACGATTTACTACCTTTTTAAGCTTACCGATTATTCATATTAACAAAGTAAGCTTCCTTTCTACTTTAGTTATTCTTTCATATTACTAATACCTTATCTTGCTTTATCCATATATGATTCATCATTAAAACTGATCAATTATCTATTGTTTAATATAATTTAATGCATCATATACTACCAGCGGATAAATAATTACATGCCCACTAGAGATTATCATAAGCTATAATATCTTACTGATGTTTTGCAGATTGAAGCTTGATCAGTATGTTCAACTCCTCTTCAAGTACTCCATCTTAACCTACGTGTGAATCAAACACACGCTAAGTTTTCACTTAGTGAGGCAATAAACAAAATTAATAATAATTTAAACTTATTAAACTTTATGGCTACATTTATATAGCATGATATATGCCAATGCATTAACTTTTATGTTGCATTAGTGATAACTTACTATATGATAATATCATAATATTTTCTTGTTTGTTCATTTATCATAATATGTCATTTATACCTCAATGCATGAACATATATATCATGTTACAAGCTAATGAATGTGCTTGTTCTATTCCTTTAACATCATATCACTACTTACCATTAATGTTAAACTTTTAAGTTTAACTTACTTACCATTTTCATGCCTAATAACATAAATTACCTCACATGTACTAACATATATCAAAATTTTTCCTTTGTCATGTAACCTGTAAAAATCAACATCTCATATACATTTGTTAGGCAAGGTAAGTCAATTTAATATTCTCAAAAAATCTATTGTCTCCCTTTTGAATCATATTAAGATTACTTATACCAATTCTTTATACCTTTAGCCCAAGAAATTTATATAGAGAGAAATTTAAGTATGCGAGATCGGTACTCCCAGAGTACTAGTCACCGAAGTGACGATAAACATATAGACACATAAAGTTCCAGTAAACATATAGATCTGATGATCGGTGTGTAGCTACACGCAGTCCCAGACTGTTGGACCTCTAATGGCATGCCACTATACTGTAACTTTCTATCATAAACTTGGGCAATAAATCCATATCAATAACTTGTAAATTATCATTTTGTAAATGATTCATATATCACCATTATTCAATAATAACTTGCCATAATAGAACATAATAGGCCAGTTCATACTCTATCATATACTAACCTTTTTTCCTTTGCTTGTAAAACATCATATAACTTATACAAAAACCATGTTATCATTTCAATAAAATCAAGTAAATAAAATTCTTAAAAGTCTACTAAAATACATTTCAAAACATATAAATGCACTAACCTGGGCCATTTATTAGCTTGCCTCACTAAGCTTTATTCGATCCTTTCTTTCATAGTACCTCAAACCCTCTTTTGATTCAGATCAAACTTCATTAATCACATGAATGAAAATAACAAATTGTTAGATTTAAATCTAACAATTTCTCAAACATGCTATCAAATCTAATCATTTGAATATACAGAATTTCCAAAATTCCCTTCCTTCCTTGAATTGTTCGAAAACTCATTATGGTCCTAGTGACCAATTTGAACTTCCATTAACCCCTTTCAAGCTTACTAATTAACCTTAGATACAAAAATATATCAATTCTCATTTTCTGGAAGAATGCACTACCTTCAAAGAAATATTTCTATAAAATAATTTACAATTCGGAATTCGACTCTGTTTGTTCTGAAAGAAAGTAGATTCAATAAGCTTTTCACCCATATAAATTAATAGTCCGAATTCAACTTGTACGATTTATGGCAAATTTTCAAAGTCAATTACAGAGCTAGAATTCGGAACAGACTGGTGCTTTGTTTTCTGACCTTTCGTCACTTAAAAATTTATATCTTTTGACTCGGAACTCGAAATCATTTTCCGTTTGGTGGAAACGAAACTAGAATTTTTCATCTAGCCGTTTTTGTGGAATTTATGGTGAATTTTCAAACTTACTGCCATAATCTAGTTTTCTACACAGCTTTCATAAATAAACTTCAAATTTTTATACTAATTTCTCCTTACTTCTCTACTTTTCAATTTATTCCAATTGCTTGCTTTAAACCACCAACTCATCACCTTCTTCACCAAATAATTATTCAAAATAATTCTCCCTTATTTTTCATTCTTTGACAAAATAGTCACTAAAATGTAAAGATAAGGATTCAAGCTTCTTAACTTTGCAAATTAGTCCTCAATTCAACAGTAGTACCTTAACTCCATCATTACAACTAAAAATCAGATTTATCCCCCATACAAAACTTCATTTTTGATTTGGTCACTTAACTTTGACAATTTGTCAAAATGGTCACTAATTCGATTCAACATTAATTTAACATTCTAACTTCAATTTCATGTCTCTAACATCATTAATAACATAAATACACACTAGAATCATAAAAATCAGATTTGGTCCTTTAACTTTTAAACTTGCCAAAATGGTTCTTATACCTTTAACTTAGGTTTTGCTTCCAAATAACAATTCAAGCTTACTAGATCATTAATTCAACATTACAAACCCTAAATTAAACTTGAATCCATAAACCCATATCATCTTCATAAAAATCAAAACATGTAGAACTTAAATCCCAACTCAATATCATGATTTTAACATCATACTAACTTGGTTTCAACTTGAATTCAATCATGGAATCATAAAATCTCAAAAGCCCCAATTGATCCATAAAACCTAATTTCTTTCTCATGTAAATTCTCATCAATCAAGCATGAATTCTATGAATTATTGATATCAAAAGATAGAGCTTGAAGAGTAGAACAACTTTGCAGTTGAAGAGATTACCTGAAAACTGAGTTTCGGGGCTTGAATCGAGCTTGGAAAAATTTTCTCTTTATTTCCCTAGCTCTCATGTTTTTGGCTGGAAAAGATGAATTTTTTCACCATTATTTTACACATATAACTATTAAATGAATATTAAATTCATTTAATAGTGAAATTACAATTTTACCTTTTTTATCCAATGGTTGTGATTGATTTTATCATCAATCAAGGGCCAAGATTTAATATTCCGTTTCCTCTTTCTAAAATTGCCCTTATAACTTTTTAAATATTTCAAAATTGCCATTGGGGTCAAATGACCAATTTGCCCTCCAACTAGTTTTTATTTACTAGTTTGCCATTCTTGTAAAAAAATCAACTAAGTCTAGTTGGAATCCAACCAACTGTAATAAAATATTCATAAAATAGTATTTTATGACTTTTCCATGGCTTTTGGATCAGCCTCTGAAATTTCAGTTCGATCCGATTTCCCGATATTCATAAAATACTTCTACTGTGATTTGACCTTTATCGAGCTATTGGATTTATTCCAATAATTCTATATTTCCATATTCGGGAAATCCACAATATCATCTCTTAAAATTTTCCTTTTCTAAGATCTTAGACTGAATTTTCTTAACGCGTTCTATTTTCCCGATACTTATAAAAAATCTTCATAGAATAAAATTTCTCTTAGAATTCCTTTATCGATAATCCATACGAATATTTTCTACACTTACTGAGTCTAAAATATCGATCAGAAACACTTTTATGGGACCTTCCCGGAGGTCACCCATCCTAATATTTCCCTGGACTGAACATGCTTAACAATTTTATTCGATCCAAATTTGGTACTTTTTACTGTATCTTAATTCTTCAAACCGATATCAAGGTACTTATTTCGATCCGATTCACTCTTATACTGAATAAAATTACTTATTGGGGAAATTTACACTTTAGTCCCCAAAATTTTCCAAAGTTTATACTTTAACCTCAAAACTTTCAAAATTTACATTTTGGTCACTAACCAAAAATTTGAGATATTAAAAAAAACTAGCAAAATGTGACATTACAGGCCTAGGCATATCGATACGCGAGGGACCGTATCGATACGGTTTGGCAATTTCGAGCTTGTGGGATTGGTACAAGTATTGTGTGTTTCGATATGCCTAGGCAAATTTGGCCTGGCGTACCGATACGGGTATGGGCATTTCGGTACGAGTTTTAGCCGCTGGAATTCACTTTTTCAACATGAACCCTCGTATCGAAATACCTTAGAGGTCGTATCGATACGCTTTAAAATATTTCAAAAGTTAGGTAATTCAGTTAGGAGTATCGATACAATGTGGAAGTGTACCGAAACAGGGTGTCTCAAATCGTATCAGATACGGGCTTACCCGTATCGGTACGGATGACCGTTTATTTTGTTAATGTCACCTTTGGACAGTTTTGTTCTCCTTGCATTTTAGTCCCTGAATCTTACCAATGCAATTATATGTGATTAAATGATTGGTTTGAGTTGGAATATGGGACATATGCATGAAACCTAACTAATTTAAGGTTGGTAACTTAAAAGTGGGTTTTTGACTTGTAACTTTGTCAAATTACAATTTAGTCCCTAAATGGTATGCGTGATCAATTGGATGTCAAATTGATGCCCGATTGAGTTGGGGTTACACTTGTTATCTGCATGAACATGTAGGATTAATAATTGGCATCTAGAAAAGATAAAAAGAAAAAAAAATGGGTCAGGTTTTGTTGAATCTCTTCGGTTTTCTATGGCAAACCTAATGTGGCCTTCTTGGTTCGGTTGGCGTCTAGGCCGGGTCAAGGGGGTTACAGAAATATTATTAGTTTGAGATTCCAGCAAGCGGTGACTGCCAGAGTACGGTACTTGTATTTAGTGGGCTGAGTATTCATAGGACCTTACGTGGTCGAGTCTGTAACTTTATTTTGAAATATCATTTTTATATACAATGTATAAATTTGGACCTCCTATTTTGTAACGCGGTTTATACTTGTTATTTATTTACATGAATTATGATTGGTTTAATATTTTTTATATATGATTGCTAAATCAATGGTTTAAAAATGGAATTTTATTGGGTCAATTTTTGGGTAACCTAAATGTAGTGCTTCAAATCGTGATCAGGGTGTTACATGTTTTCCATTGCGTTTGAAATATTTGTCAAAGTTTGGAATCTTGTCTTGGACTCCTTGCATTTCTAGCGTTAAGATTTTGTGACCCAAATTATATTTAGATTTTAGTTTAAATTCGAAAACCTAATTTGAGTAGATTTCTTGCCACACGATTTTTTTTATTAAGTTTTTTTTACCCTGTTAATCTTTAAAAAGAATGTATATTGTAGTTTAGAGTTATGCGAGAGCTAATTAAGAGAAATTGTAAATAGGTTTAGCCGTAGAAACTCATCCTGGATGAAACCCCTTTCTAATGTTTCATTATATGAAACTAGAAACGATCGAGCTTTTTCTTGAAGCTCAAATGATGTAGAAAAATGTTTCTCACCTTCAAAAATCCTGGATGATTAATAAACACTATAAAGTACGGTCATTTTTCCTAAGGATTCAAGCTTGAAGCTGTTTGGGAGAGAATATGAAGCAAGAGAGAAAAGGGGATGAGAGAGACCGAGTTGGTGATGATTAGATTTTGGTCTCTAAAACCCATGTAGAGACAAAAACAATAACTAATGTTCAGCGAACTTTTGCAAACAGGTATAATTTTTCATAAACTCCCAAATTTAGTTCATTTTGCAAATGTCTCTCTTTTTAGTTTGTTTTGGTCCCAAGACCACTAAATTAAAGCCCAAGCTAAGCCTAAAAAGCTTCATTGCACTTAATAATTTGGCCGTCCCATATTTGGGTGAACTCTTGAATATTGAATTGAAAACTAGGGATGTTAATTAGGTCAGTCAACGAATCGAACGAACACGAATGAGAGAATGTTCATATTCATTCGTTTAATTTTAACCGAACAAATGAATGGACATGAACAACTAAACGAACATAATTTCTTGTTCTTGTTCGTGTTCGTTCGTTAAGGAATGCAGCTTATTCGTGTTCGTTCGTTAAAATGATAAACGAACGTAAATGAACACAAGCGAACAAGCATAAACGGGCATATGTGAATAAATTTAAACGAACATAAACAAACATATACGAATATTTTTTAAATATAAGACTTTTGAAATGAAAAATAATAAATAAAAGTGGATATAAGTGAATAAATTTAAACGAACATACACAAACGAACATAAACAAACGGATTACCAAACGTTCATGAACGTAAATGAACGAATGAGCCATTTGTTCATGTTCGTTCATTTAATTAAACGAACAAAAAAATCTTGTTCATGTTCGTTCGTTTAATAAATAAACGAACTTCCTATCGAACGGTTCGCTGAACATTCAGTTCGTTTACGGCCCTAAATGTTGCAAACCAATTCCACATTGTGAGTTGGGTAGTTATTCTCATGTTGCTTCAACTGTAGGGAAACATAAGCTTCTACTTCCTTGTCTTGCATCAACAAACACCCTAAGGCATAGTGGGAAGCATAAAGCTTCTATTTATACGAAACTCTAGTTTTTATTCGTTAACTATGTGTTCAAAATAAATAGGTTTAATGGCCCGTTTGACCATGAAGTATACAGAAAATATCAAACTACCCCTTAAAGTATTTTTTGGGACATTTTGCCCCTAAACTAAAAAGCGTGACCTCCGTTGGCCCCTCTTATCTAATGTCTATTTAAAAAAGTTGGCCCAATTAGATCGCGCCATGGGGCTCTTTTCACAAAAAATAGTGAATTTAATAAAAATGGATAAATTGCACGTTGAGTCTCTCAAGTTCTATATTTATTCAATCTAGCCCATAAAATTGTTCATTTTCTTCCTCCAGTACAATCTCTGATAAAACCAAATTCCCACCATCTTCAATCGCCATTTGAGACTTCAGCCATCAAAACCTCCTAATTTTACCGTACGCTATGCTTGATTATGCCCCCAGACATCCCTTCTCTTAAACCTAACAATGAACTTCACTTCACTATCGACTTCAAAAATGGATTACTAGGCCGCTGAGATTGAATCCATGTTGCTTCCCCTACAACCTTCTTTGATTCCTCATTTGTAGACTTAGGCAGCAGATTCGATGGAGCTTGGCATTGCGGTCGAGTCATTTCTGCATCCTTCTTTCCTTCCCTAACATTTGACAACTATGGAAATTGATTCGACCCCAAGTTCTTCACACCATTCACATGGCTACATCCACCATTCTTCTCTGTATCCTTAACCTCTTTGCTGGCCTCTACTTGTGCAGTTTGATCAACGTCTGTTTTTTGCTTTCCAAATTTATCTCGATCAAGAGATATTACTTTCTTTGTAAACATGGGCTGAGAGTTTAGCTGAAGATAAAACAATTAGTTCCAAAAGTTGGCTCTTTCAGTTGCAGTACAGGGCTTGTTATCAGTTGCATTAAATCAACCATTGTTTCACAGACTTTTCAATTCCATCTATTGAATCTGATGAGGAGAATGATGATAACTCATCAAGGATGTTTGGACTTGGCCATAAATTACTCGAACAACCATGAACGAGCAGATTGGGAATGGATCTCCAGTAAATTCAGTTACTTCTTCTCCACCACTTAAGCATATGAAAATATCTTTCAACCCTATAGATGGATTTGAGACTTCTAAACTCAAATTACAATTTCCTGATGGGAATCATCGTCGCGAAAATATTAGAGACATGTTTCCTTCATTTCAGTTGGTCCCAGTGCCTGGTATTCCAGCGGATGTTGTTGCTTCAGACTCTGATGATGATACTTTCTGCAAATGAATGAGTTATTTTGCAGTGATGATGATCGAAAGTGGAGGGAAATAAGGATGAATGGGAGATTGAGGGTGTTTATGATAAAGATTATTTGTTGGATACGTAATGTGTAATTTACCCCTATTATTTAAGTCATGTTTATTTATTTTTAATAAAATTACACGTGGCGTGTTCTGATTGGTCCGTAATTTTTTTTAACGGAGGTTAATAGAAGGGTCAAACGAGATAACGATTTTTAGTTCAAGGGCCACAAATTCCCAAAAAATATTTTAGGGGGCAGTTGGATATTTAGTGGAATTCATTGATAAAAATTTAAGTCATTATGGGTAAACACTAGGGGCGTAAACGAGCCGAGTCAAGCTTAAGTAGTGTTGAGCTAGACTTAGTTCGTTAAGAATTCAAGTTCGAGCTTGAGTAGTTTTTAACGAGCTTGAATAATCTGAGCTCGGTTCAGCTCGTTAAGAATTTGAACCGTGTTCGAGCTTGAGTAGAGTTCAATTGAGTCGAGTGTTAACCGAGCTTTGACCGAGTAAGACTTGAGTAGCTCGCAATCTGTCTCCTCTCATTTAAAGGCCATATTAGGAAAAAGACTTTGATACACAAGTTGTGTAAACTAAAATTTACACAAGCTTGTTAATTTTAGGGTTTAGGGTGTTAGTTTAGGGTTTATATGTTTAGGCTGTTGGGTTTAGAATTTAGGATTTAGCTTTTAGGATTTATGTTTTAGGGTTTTAGGCTTAGGAATTTAGATTTTAAATTTTAAAAAATAAAATATATAGTATATTATATTTTCGAGTAGCTAACGAGCTTTTCGAATCGGGTATTAAGTAGCTCGACTCGGCTCATTAAGAACTCGAGCCGAGTTCGAGCTTGAGTTGAGTTTAATTAATTCAAGTGTTGATCAAACTTTGACCGAGTCAAACTCAAGTAACTTGTGATCTGTCTCGTCTCATTTACAGTCCTAATAAACACGCAAATAATTACTTTTAACTATCATTGTTCTCTTAAAAATGGAAGAATATGACTGAGGTGCTTCAATTACATTTAATTGAATAGAACCCACCAATAAAAAAATATTATCCAAACATAAATGATTTAATTCAGATTGATTCTTTGTCAGTATAAATGTAGATATATGATTTCAGGTATAGGCTAGGGTAGTTCTAGCGAACGGCACTTAAATGAAGGCTAATTAAAGGCTGGTCGGTTCAGCAGGTAATAAGTTTGTACATAATTTATTACGACGTTTGTATATAATTTCTTACAAAACTGTAAGAAAAACGGTACATACATAAAACGTTACAACGTAAGGCTTTGTGTATATACATACTTTCCTACGCATAAACATAATTTACTACAATTAATGTAAGAATTTGTGTATCGATTTGTGTACATACATAATTTCCTACGAGAAAACATAACTTAGCACAAAAAATGTAAGGATTTGTGTCGATACACAAATTACTCCAAAGTATATAGAAAGCCTTACAAATATTGTAAGAAAGACGGTATATACCGAATTTCTTACAAGATATCACCGAGGCCAAAAGGGGCTCAACATAGTGTAAGGATTTGTGTACATACATAATTTCTTAGGAGAAAACATAACTTAGCACAAAAAAAGTAAGGATTTGTGTTGATACACAAATTACTACAAGGTATACACAAATCCTTATAAAAAATTATAAGAAAGACGTTATATACCAAATTTCTTACAAGATATCACCAAGGCCAAAAGGGGCTAAACATTGTGTAAGGATTTGTGTACATACATAATTTTCTACGAGAAAAAATAACTTAGCACAAAAATGTAAGGATTTGTGTTGATACACAAATTACTACAAAGGTAGACACAAATCCTTACAAATATTGTAAGAAAGATGGCATATACTGAATTTCTTACAATATATCACCAAGGCCAAAAGGGGCTCAACATAGTGTAAGGATTTGTGTACATACATAAATTCCTACGAGAAAACATAACTTAGCACAAAAAATGTAAGTATTTGTGTTGATACACAAATTACTACAATGTATACAAAAATCCTTAAAAAATTTGTAAGAAAGACGGTATATACCGAATTTCTGACAATATATCAGCAAGGCCAAAAGGGGCTCAACATAGTGTAAGGATTTGTGTTCATACATAATATCCAACGAGAAAACATAACTTAGAACAAAAAATGTAAGGATTTGTGTTGATACACAAATTACTAAAAGGTATACACAAATCCTTACAATTTTTTTAAAAAAGACAGTATATAACGAATTTCTTTCAATATATCACGAACGCAAAAATAGGCTCAACATAGTGTAAGGAATTGTGTACAAACATAATTTCCTACGAGAAAACATAACTTAGCACAAAAAATGCAACGATTTGTTTGATACGCAAATTACTACAAGGTATACAAAAATCCTTACAAATATTGTAAGAAAGACAGTATATACCAAATTTCTTACAATATATCACCAAGGCCAAAAGGGGCTCAACATAGTGTAAGGATTTGTGTACATACATAATTTCCTACGAGAAAACATAACTTAGCACAAAAAATGTAGGATTTGTGTTGATACACAAATTACTACAAGGTATACAGAAATCCTTACAAATATTGTAAGAAAGACGGTATATACCGAGTTTCTTACAAGATATCACCAAGACTAAAAGGGGTTCAACATAGTGTAAGGATTTGTGTACACACATAATTTCTTAGGAGAAAACATAACTTAGCACAAAAAATGTAAAGATTTGTGTTGATAAACAAATTACTACAAGGTATACACAAATCCTTATAAATTTTGAAAGAAAGACGGTATATACCAAATTTCTTACAAGATATAACCAAGGCCAAAATGGGATCAACATAGTGTAAGGATTTGTGTACATACATAATTTTCTACGAGAAAACATAACTTAGTACAAAAAATGTAAGGATTTTTGTTGATACATAAATTACTACAAGGTATACACAAATCCTTACAAATATTGTAAGAAAGAAGGCATATACCGATTTTCTTACAATATATCACCAAGGCCAAAAGGGGCTCAACATAGTGTTAGGATTTCTGTACATACATAATTTCCTACGAGAAAACATAACATAGCACAAAAAATGTAAGGATTTGTGTTGATACACAAATTACTACAATGTATACAGAAATCCTTCCAATTATTGTAAGAAAGACGGTATATACCGAATTTCTTACAAGATATCTCTAAGGCCAAAATGGGCTCAACATAGTGTAAAGATTTGTTTACATACGTAATTTCGTACGAGAAAACATAACTTAGCACAAAAGTAAGGATTTGTGTTGATACACAAATGACTACAAGGTATACACAAATCCTAACAAATTTTGTAAGAAAGACGGTATATACCGAATTTCTTACAAGATCTCACCAAGGCCAAAATGGGCTCAACATAGTGTAAGGATTTGTGTACATACATAAATTTCTACGAGAAAACATAACTTAGCACAAAAAATGTAAGGATTTGTGGTGATACACAAATTACTTAAAGGTATACACAAATCCTTACAAATATTGTAAGAAAGACGGTATATACTGAATTTCTTACAATATATCTCCAAGGCCAAAAGGGGCTCAACATTGTGTAAGGATTTGTGTACATACATAATTTCCTACGAGAAAACATAACTTAGCACAAAAAATGTAAGGATTTGTGTTGATACACAAATTACTACAAGGTATATAGAAATCCTTACAAATATTATAAGAAAGACGGTATATACCGAATTTCTTACAAGATATCACCAAGACCAAAAGGGGCTCAACATAGTGTAAGGATTTGTGTAAACACATAATTTCTTTGGAGAAAACATAATTTAGCACAAAAAATGTAAGGATTTGTGTTGATAAACAAATTACTACAAGGTATACACAAATCATTATAAATTTTGAAAAAAAGACGGTATATACCAAATTTCTTACAAGATATCACCAAGGCCAAACGGGGATCAACATAGTGTAAGGATTTGTGTACATACATAATTTCCTACGAGAAAACATAACTTAGCACAAAAAATGTAAGGTTTTGTGTTGATATACAAATTACTACAAGGTATACACAAATCCTTACAAATATTGTATGAAAGACGGTATATACTGAATTTCTTACAATATATCACCAAGGCCAAAAAGGGCTCAACATAGTGTAAGGATTTGTGTACATTCATAATTTCCTACGAGAAAACATAACTTAGCACAAAAAATGTAAGGATTTGTTCTGATACACAAATTACTACAAGGTATACATAAATCCTTACAAATTATGTAAGAAAGACGGTATATACCGAATTTCTTATAAGATATCACCAGGGCCAAAAGGGGCTCAACATAGTGTAAGGATTTGTGTACATACATAATTTCCTACGAGAAAACATAACTTAGCACAAAAATGTAAGGATTTGTGTTGATACACAAATTACTACAAGGTATACACAAATCCTTACAAATATTGTAAGAAAGACGATATATACCGAATTTCTTACAAGATATCACCAAGGCCAAAAGGGGCTCAACATAGTGTAAGGATTTGTGTACATACATAATTTTCTACGAGAAAACATAACTTAGCAAAAAAATGTAAGGATTTGTGTTGATACACAAATTACTATAGGGCATACAGAAATCCTTACAAATTTTGTAAGAAAGATGGTATATACTAAATTTCTTACAAGATATCACCAAGGCTAAAAGGGGCTCAACATAGTGTAAGGATTTGTGTACATACATAATTTCCTATGAGAAAACATAACTTAGCACAAAAAATGTAAGGATTTGTGTTGATACACAAATTACTACAAGGTATACACAAATCCTAACAAATATTGTAAGAAAGACGGTATATACCAAACTTCTTACAAGATATCACCAAAGCCAAAAGGGGCTCAACATAGTGTAAGGATTTGTGTTGATACATAAATTACTACAAGGTATATATAAATCCTTACAAGTTTTGTAAGAAAGATGGTATATACCAAATTTCTTACAAGATATCACCAAGGCCAAAAGGGGCTCAGCATAGTGTAAGGTTTGTGTACATACATAATTTTCTGCGATAAAAAATAATTTAGCACAAAAAATGTAAGGATTTGTGTTGATACACAAATTACTACATGGCATACAGAAATCCTTACAAATATTGTAAGAAAGATGGTATATACCGAATTTCTTACAATATATCACCAAGGCCGAAAGGGGCTCAACATAGTGTAAGGATTTGTGTACATACATAATTTCCTACGAGAAAACATAACTTAGCACAAAAAATGTAAGGATTTGTGTTGATACACAAATTACTTAAAGGTTTACACAAATCCTTACAAATATTGTAAGAAAGACGGTATATACTGAATTTCTTACAATATATCTCCAAGGCCAAAAGGGGCTCAACATAGTGTAAGGATTTGTGTACATACATAATTTCCTACGAGAAAACATAACTTAGCACAAAAAATGTAAGGATTTGTGTTGATACACAAATTACTACAAGGTATATAGAAATCCTTACAAATATTATAAGAAAGACGGTATATACCGAATTTCTTACAAGATATCACCAAGACCAAAAGGGGCTCAACATAGTGTAAGGATTTGTGTAAACACATAATTTCTTTGGAGAAAACATAATTTAGCACAAAAAATGTAAGGATTTGTGTTGATAAACAAATTACTACAATGTATACACAAATCATTATAAATTTTGAAAGAAAGACGGTATATACCAAATTTCTTACAAGATATCACCAAGGCTGAACGGGGATCAACATAGTGTAAGGATTTGTGTACATACATAATTTCCTACGAGAAAACATAACTTAGCACAAAAAATGTAAGGTTTTGTGTTGATATACAAATTACTACAAGGTGTACACAAATCCTTACAAATATTGTATGAAAGACGGTATATACTGAATTTCTTACAATATATCACCAAGGCCAAAAAGGGCTCAACATAGTGTAAGGATTTGTGTACATTCATAATTTCCTACGAGAAAACATAACTTAGCACAAAAAATGTAAGGATTTGTTCTGATACACAAATTACTACAAGGTATACATAAATCCTTACAAATTATGTAAGAAAGACGGTATATACCGAATTTCTTATAAGATATCACCAGGGCCAAAAGGGGCTCAACATAGTGTAAGGATTTGTGTACATACATAATTTCCTACGAGAAAACATAACTTAGCACAAAAAATGTAAGGATTTGTGTTGATACACAAATTACTACAAGGTATACACAAATCCTTACAAATATTGTAAGAAAGACGATATATACCGAATTTCTTACAAGATATCACCAAGGCCAAAAGGGGCTCAACATAGTGTAAGGATTTGTGTACATACATAATTTTCTACGAGAAAACATAACTTAGCAAAAAAAATGTAAGGATTTGTGTTGATACACAAATTACTATAGGGCATACAGAAATCCTTACAAATTTTGTAAGAAAGATGGTATATACTAAATTTCTTACAAGATATCACCAAGGCTAAAAGGGGCTCAACATAGTGTAAGGATTTGTGTACATACATAATTTCCTATGAGAAAACATAACTTAGCACAAAAAATGTAAGGATTTGTGTTGATACACAAATTACTACAAGGTATACACAAATCCTAACAAATATTGTAAGAAAGACGATATATACCAAACTTCTTACAAGATATCACCAAAGCCAAAAGGGGCTCAACATAGTGTAAGGATTTGTGTTGATACATAAATTACTACAAGGTATATATAAATCCTTACAAGTTTTGTAAGAAAGATGGTATATACCAAATTTCTTACAAGATATCACCAAGGCCAAAAGGGGCTCAGCATAGTGTAAGGTTTGTGTACATACATAATTTTTTGCGATAAAAAATAATTTAGCACAAAAAATGTAAGAATTTGTGTTGATACACAAATTACTACAAGGCATACAGAAATCCTTACAAATATTGTAAGAAAGATGGTATATACCGAATTTCTTACAATATATCACCAAGGCCGAAAGGGGCTCAACATAGTGTAAGGATTTGTGTACATACATAATTTCCTACGAGAAAACATAACTTAGCACAAAAAATGTAAGGATTTGTGTTGATACACAAATTACTACAAGGTATACACAAATCCTTACAAATTTTGTAAGAAAAACGGTATATACCGAATTTTTTACAATATATCACCAATGCCAAAAAGGGCTCAACATAGTGTAAGGATTTGTGTACATACATAATTTCCTACGAGAAAATGTAACATAGTACAAAAATATAAGTATTTGTGTTGATACACAAATTACTACAAGGTGACATATTTGAAACAAAATAAGTGTGGGAACTAAACCACTAATGCCTATAGTTTATTTCTTGATTTGTTGTTCAACCAACCTAACCAACCTATTTAAGGCAGAATGAATGCTCAGACCAACCTTGTTTGTGATTAAACAAAGTCCACAACTTGGCTTTGTTATTTCTTACTTACTCTTCATCAGCTGCCTTTTACCGTGGAGGTGGAAAAAGTATGAAATTTGAGATTATCTCCAATATTACCAGCCAAGATCCATCAATATTACAACAAGTAAGTAGACGGTACGTTGAATGTTTGCACTTTCATTTTCTTCTATCCGAAAATTTAGTAGGTATGGAGTTTAACTCTCGTAATGATGCATGGGAGTTTTATAAGGATTATGCAAATAATTGTGGGTTCAGTGTGTGTCGCGCAACAACTAGGCATGATGGGTTCGATAATGTCAAAGCACAACAATTTTGTTGTTCACAGGGAGGCTTACGGAGATCAAGTGTTAATGATTCAGAACGGAAACGTGCACCCCGCGGTATCACACGCATCGGGTGCAAGGCAAAGGTTGTTGTTAAGTCTACAGATTCCTTTAAGTGGCGGATATCATTTTGTCATACTGAACATAATCACCAACTATGCCTACCTATTATGCGACCGTTTCTTCGGTCGAGTAGACAAGTTAATGATGTAGATATTGTTGAGGCACATGCATTGAAAAATGTGGGGGTCAAAACATCACAAATAATGAATTATTTCACGCAACAATCAGGTGGTTTCCATAATGTTGGTTTCATAAGGAAAGACATGTACAACTCACTTCAAAAATCTAGGAGGATTTCGCTGCACACATATAATAACTTTAAACTTATATTGAACCGAACTACATTGTAGCAACATTATATATTGCTTACCCTTCGGGCAAAGGCGTATTCCATATATAGTCACATGTGCCTTTAGCTGCAGCCCCTACTCCATCAGGTATTTCAACATACGTCAATACCTGCAACACTTAAACCTTTGATGTGAAATATTGAATAACATTAAAGAATTACAATATTTAATCACTTCTTAAGTATTACACCTTCTACCAATTTATATATAATGTCAAACATATGTAATTAAAGAACCCATACGAAGACATATTACAAAAATGATTTACGTTCTAAACGAACGTCAACGAGATCATCCATCCATATCATGTTCTAATCAAATGGCTAAGGGCATTCAAAGTAAATCATTGAGTTAACATTACAACCAATCCACTTTTTTCTAAACCCTACTTAAACCAAAATAAGCTCCACATGCCACTTCTTTGAAATGGTGACTTATTTCATGTTCCGAGTTCTCATTCTTACTCAAATCCCTTTGCCACTAACCTTTGACAGTGTAGCCTCTGTTGGCTTAGCCTACAAGTTAACATCAACTTTGTCAACAACAAAAATCTCATACATTAAATTAATGAAACGTTGATCAAAATAAAAAGTTATACTCATTATACCTTTTTCTTCTTTTCGCCCACAATGGTGTCTTCCTTCAACAAGGTGACATCGTCTATCAACGCTTCAGCGTCACTATTAAGTCCATCTTCTGGGTTGGACTCTTCGACTTTTGGTTTCTCCACCCTTGTTTTCTCTTCCTCAAGGTCAATGCCAAAGTTTGCATCGATTATACGCAACGCCTTCTTCATGTACATCATATTTGCGCCCAAACCCGCAACCTGCTCAACAACGTTCTTAGATTCCTCTTTTAGTGTCTCCAAACTCTCTTCAATTTTTTTATCCTTTTCGACACGAGCTTTGAGACTCTCTTTTGTTTTACCCAAGTCTGAAATAACCTTCTGTAATATCTCCATAATAACATCATTACTGACAGTCATCCTTCCGCCTTCTTCGCCTTCATAGCTTTCATCATCAAACCCAAGTACCTGCAGACATCATCATTAATTCATTTCATGTCATTACAACCCCTATAGAATACAAAATTTATTAACCTACTTACTTTCAGTTTTTTGGCAGGTCGTTCTCCCTATAGGCGGGTTACAATCTTGCCTACATCCTTCTTCCCCCACGCAACCACGACCGTCAGCGAAAGCATAGCCTCTGCTCGTAATTCCACTCCAATAATCGAATAATTTCACCTACATTTTATATTAATCCGAACATTATAATAAAAATAAAACGTGGGTGAAATAAAGTACTACGTTGGAACGAGACATAGTTTTAAAAATATATTACCTCAAGGATAGAAATACATCCGGTCATGTAAGCCAACCCAACACGAGATTTACATTTGGTTACTCCATCAAGTAACCTCTCGTACGCATATTTACACCAATTCAATTTTCCACTCAATCCAGCTGAGCACAATAACTTGAAATGTTCTATGGAAGGCACAAAGTTGGCATGTGGAGATAAGAACACACCAACAACATACAACAGTATGCTTGCTTTCAACACATCCCCTTTAAAAGCACCACTTACTATCTCCCCCTCAAGTTGTTGATATGTTGCCTTCGTACTAATTTTGTGCTTCATCGCAAGTTCTTTTCTATTAATTTTTCTCGTGGCCTGTTCAACATCCAGACCTTCATTCTTCAGACCCAGAATAGCTTCCACATCTTCTACCAATACAGGCATTTTGTGTCCACTAAATTCAATCGTCGAGCTTTCCACATCAAACTTCTCCACTAAATCGCGACATAGGTCGCGATGAACTGCTCGCGGTTTCATTCCAAATAAAGGGCTAAACCCTAATTCTTTAACAACACTGTCAATTTTCAGCTTCTGCATCTCTTTAAACATATTTGACAACTTCTTCATGCTACATCTCAATGATATCTCCTACAACGTTTAATACAACAATAATTACTGTAATGTTACGCTTAAATATATTATGTTACAACATGTTTGCGCCCTTAACACTTTCTCTAACAAGAAATATACACTTTCGCTTACCTTTTTAACTTCTTCATTCTCTACTATTTTCTTCACCTTGCCTTTTGATATCCATTTCGGTTGAGACTACTTCTGTTCCTCGTACATATCAATATAAGGCTTCTTTTCTACATCAGTCCTTTGACCCCATCTCAAACCGAGTGCTTTTCTCGCCTGTATTACACCCACAATTATTAAATTTTTATAATATGTACACCTTACAAACTAATACACAACACACAGTCGTATTTTCTTTTTCTCACTTACATTATTGTTCATTTTCTTTTTACCACTCTTCAGTCCTTTACATTCACTTATATTGTAAAAACATCATTCCAGAGTTAGCCTAAGCAATACATATTGCTAACCAACTAACAATTTCAACAACGCTATATACATTCAACTTTAACTTACTAGAAATGGAGATATAGTGTCAATTTTTTATGTTCCTTATGCACCGCTACTATGTCGGTCTCGTTACGATGATCCATTGTAAACAACTTCAATCTGAAATGATAAATGATGGAAGGATGAAAGGAATAAATGCTGACAAAAGATAATTAGTACATTTACAAAAATTCCATTCTTAACATGGATCGTTTGAACAAAAGTTTGCCTATACTGGAAACTAAAAATTTTATGTGATTATTAGAGCATTCCTTCCATTACTAAGGTTATTATAATTACATAAACCAATTTAACCTACATTCTCACTATCATACTCTAGGATACAATCTCATGATCAAATTTCTAATTAACCTTTAAATTAGTCACCTGATTAATTCATAAGATTATAATTATATATATATGAGATAAGCTTATTACAACCATTCGAATAGAAGGAACAAGAATCATATACCTATTTCCTAAAGGTTTTGCGCACCACGACATCTTAACCATAAACAAATCCATTCACAAACATAGAAGCATAACGGTCACAGCTTGTTATAGATAGAATTCTACTTATTCACTTGCGTAGCTAGATGTCTAGATGAAGACTCTTTTCAACAATTCCTAGGATCATGGCAATAAATTTCTCGTATATCTATAATCGAACCAGTATAGGTTTAGCACTAACAACTTAGCAATTTTTCTTAGCATCAAACTATTCATGAGCAAGTCACACATTCAAACGTACAAAGTAATCACACTATACTTCAAAAACTACCTACCATTCCAAAGTTCCAATTAATCTCCTTATAACTACTTCTAATATCATGGCGAACAGAACCTAACACATTTAGGATCGAGAACTAAGCAAGGATTAACCAAATTAAGCAAAACAACTTAATATGTCAACGAACTACACATAATCAACCTTACTTTCAAGCATATCAAGCATTCAACCAATTTCTTCAAGGACAAGCAAACATTCGAAGCATGGGATTAGGGATATATATACAATCATGATTAAATTTGCTAACAATCATTAAATTTCAATTACCATCCATCATCCACTTAATTAATCATAGACGCAAGGGCATCATAATGGACATTAAAATATTCATTCTTTTACCACTAAAATTTACCATTTATGCATAGGATATTCATTTCTATGTTTCTTGCACATGACCGAAATGTTCACTAACATTCATGTATTCATTTATACATCAAACAGCCCCAAACAGTTCTTACTTAAAAATACCACACAAAATCCCCTTCTTAAGCTTGTAAGACAATCTAATCTAGATGCAAAACAGTTTCCAACTAGATTTGTAAAATAGTGTATTTTCCAGTTGCAAATCAACCTTTCAATTAAGCTTATAATGCAGCCCTTTTGATCTATAAATTCAGTCTTCGAATTAGGTTTACAAAGCAGTTCATTTTAGTTATGAAAACAACCCTTAAGTTTTATAAAATTGTCTTTAATTCAATGTACAAAATAGTCATGTTGTATTGTAAAACAGCTCCGGATTTTTCCAGATTACAAAACAGTTCATTAGAAACATTAAAACAGTCTTTATGAACCCCTTAACATCCCCTAAACTTTCAAAACAGCCCATCCCTATTTTTACCAGTTCAAAACAGTTCTCGGCAATTTTTCCATGTATAAAAACAGTCCTAATTTATATATTAACCATCCCACACCTTGCATTCTTGAGTCAATCATTTTTAAAACACTAAAACAGTCCCTAACATGAAAATATCGGTTCACAGCACCTAAATTCATTACTATCAAGCAAGGTGACTAATTTTAATGTGCAAGAACAATGACATAGTTTACACATGATTCATTCGAACAATTCACTTCCATACTAAATGCTTAAGCCTCAATAACAAGCAATCAACATCTTAATTATGTTACAAACTCATCTAATCAAGACCATTTATCATGAATATCATTTGAATGACCTAAACATACTAGGAATACATATTCAAAATTTACAAAGGATTGTGCAAATATTCTAGTAAGCTTCACGCATGGGTAAATCTTAAAGCATGAATTATCCGATTGTTCTAGGGTAGGTTCCTATCTTGAATTTTGTTTCTATAACATCATTAGCATAAGGTTCATGAGAAATTCATACATTCCTTAAGATCAAAATGAATTAAACTCAAAGGCTAATGCAATCACATGCCTTTTTAAAGGTACCAAAATCAACATCTACACTACAATTACCACAAAACCAAGCATTTCATAATTAACTACACAAAAGCTACCCATGAATTTCTAGCCTTTCGAAACTTGCCTTAGTAACATGTATGTGTACCCAACAGCCCCCTAAATACTTGTTTTTACCATTATGCTATCATGTACAGCCCAAACACATTAATACACTGATCATGAACATACCAAAGCAGTTCTAACACGTCCAATTTATGCCCGAAATAGTTCACACAGCTTAGGTAATTCATGACAGCCCCTAAGTTACTTTTAATTCTCATGAACATTCATACAACTAGCTTCCCCTGTTTATTAACTCGAATTTAACACATTGGGATACTGTTTTTTCTCATAAAAATGTGGTTCAACAATACATTTGGACAGTTCCATTAAACTGCCCTTAGACCATTCTACCCGCATCACATCTTACAACAATCGTCTTATCATAAGGTTGAGCTAATCAAAATTCCACAAACATCTATCAAGCAAGCATTAAATCTACATGCATAAAATATGAAATCATTCTAATGGAAGGTTTATCAAGAGGAGTAATCTCTAATTTAACAATCATACCCCGCGGATCTTCTCATTTTAAGCTCTAACCATAAGAAAATATTGAGATTACTTACTCTACTTCAAAACCCTAGAAAAATCCTACACATTATGAGCTCATTTTAAGCTCTAACCATAAGAAAATATTGAGATTACTTAACCATAAGAAAATATTGAGATTACTTACTCTCCTTCAAAGCCCTAGAAAAATCCTACACATTATGAACTCATTTTAAGCTCTAACCATGAGAAAATATTGAGATTACTACTCTCCTTTAAAACCCTAGAAAAATCCTACACATTATGAACCAAAAAAAATCCCCAATTTTAAACCCTAAAACCCACCCTTACTTCCTTCAAGATTTCAAACTCAAATCACAAAAACTCCCTCCTTCAAAGCCATACAAAACTCTCGCATAATCTCCCAAATTTTTAACCCAAAATAACATCTATCTTACCTGAAAAAGAGCTTTCTTCCTTCCTCGCAATTGAGATTATGCTACTTAGCTTCAGCATCTGCTTCAGTACCCTAAACCAATAAAGTTGGGGGAATTCTAAAAACAAGCTTCTTGTTTTTTCCCGCTCCTCCTGTATTTGTTTAGGACCCTTTAGGGTTTTTTTCCCTTTTTACCTAGCCAACCGGTTACTTTTTTTTCATCCAACTGTTAAAATTATTTTAGCTTCATCCAAGGACTTAAAACAAGAGATTTGTTTTTAGTCTTCATTTAAGGGGCCTGTTTTTAGAATCCCGTATAGGCTAGCTACGGACCGCAGTGACTGATTCAAGCCTATTGAATAAATGAATAGGGGGTAACTGCTTCACTTTAATGTTCAGGATTTATTGTGCGTCAGAAGTGCTCTCATGAATAAATGAATTCTGTTTTAGTGGATGGAATCGATTGATGCTACGCCCAACCTTTTCAAAATATATATTTTTTATATCTTGGTTGAAAATATATTTAAAAACAATTTAGTTGTAATGTATAGAAGAATATGAGTTAAAATATGTTTAAACATATAATATACTTTAACTTATAGACGATTTTTTTTAAATAGTTTAATTTAATTCAATTTTTCATATAATATTTACATAATCGTTAGCATCTTTAAATTAAAAACATTTACATTTATTATTTGAACTTACCTCATCAAACAGGTACGAGTATGTCAGCTCTATCTAGACTTTAATTCAAGTGGACTATTCACAACATGTCTCAAGATTTCCTTGTCTCTTTACCGTCACCAAATCACAACTATTTAACACTCCTTTCAATTTTCAAACTTCCCCTTCAATGTATCTTTGTTTTTTATTTGATTGGACGAAAAATATCCTATATCATTATCAATTATCTAACGGATAAAAAATTTCAATTATCATATTCAAAAATCACATATATAATTAATGGATCTATATGTAAATAATTTTTAGTTAAACTACAGTGAAAGTCAATCAATTATTAGTAAGGTTATATTTAGGTTATACAATTATTAAAAATAACAATTGGGTCAATAAATTAATATTCTAATTACAATTCGGTCATTCTCCGTTTAATTGCAAACGAACGCTAAAAATATTATCGTCAAGTAACAAACATATCACTCAACTAAAATTTGGTTACAATCGGGTCACTCTTTCGATTAAATTCAAACATATATCTAACAAGGCTTGGTATAATGACAGTTTTAGTCCTCGAAACTTATATATTTTATCAATTTAGTCCCGATTTAATAAATTTAACCCTTTATATTTTAAAAAAAATATCAATCTTGTCATTTTCTTCTCCCAAATCACTTTTATACCATCGCTAACACTAGAATACTTCGTTTGAAATCATTAATTAATTTAATACAAAAATTTATAAATTTAAAGATGTTTAAAATTATTTTTTAATGTTAGATCTGCAATTACTATCTACATTGAAATATATTTTAAGTTATTTATTTAAATATTTAGGTTTTAGTTACTGATACCACGTAATTTTTTTTACAAAACTTCATATTTTAGTTACAACTGCCATGTAAGTTACTGAATCTTTAATATTATAAAACAGATTTCTTAAGTTATTTTTAAGTCTTTGTATTTTCATTAAAAAGTTATAATTTTTGTAATAATTTTAAAGTTTTTGTTCTTATTTACAAATATATTAATTGTTAAAAAAATTATTATTATGAAAATCTACAATTTTTTTATTCATGTTTAAAACATGACACATAAGTTGTCTTTAGATAATGAAACATAATCATGCACGAAGCGGTGACAAATATATTTGCATTACATTAATAGATATATATATATAACATTTTTTTCTTAATAAGATTCAATTCTTTAATTAATTCTAAGCTTATGTTAAAATTAATCGACACATATATTAATTGATATATTTGTTAAATATAAAAGATTAAATTTATTAAATTATTTTGAATTAAGACTAATTGTAGAATATATATGTTTCGAGAACTAAAATTGTCATTATATAGCCTTGTTAGCTACTCATTTGAATTTTAACGGAAGAGTGACTCAATTGTAACCAAACTTTAATTGAGTGATATGTTTGTAACTTCACTAATAACTGAATGATCTGTTTGTTAGCTAAAAATAACGTTTTTAACGTCTGCCTGCAGTTAAACGTGAGAGTGGTCCACTTGTAACTATAATATTAGTTGAGTGATTCAATTGTAGTTTACCCATAATTTATTATTGGCCTAAAGGTCACATTGGCTCTCAACTATAAATAAAAAACCAATTAAGCCCTTATGAAAAAATTTCACCCAATTGAGCCATTATAATTCAAGTTACGATCAAGCAGGCCCTGAAAATTCAAATTGTGATCAATTTAGCCCTTCTATAACGTTGACCATTATTGTTGTCGTTAACTCACAAATAGTCATTAAGATGGTGACACGTTGCACACTCCAGAAGTGTTACGTCATAAAAACTGTAAAAATCATTTAGAAATTAAAAAAAATATATTTAAAAATATATAAAATATATAATTAAATTCAAAAATATAAAATTATGAAAAAATATTTAAAATTATAAAAAATAAATTTAAAATATTTTGAAATTTATTTAAAATATTCAAGAAAAATATAACAAATATTTAAATTTGTGAAAAATAAATTATGTATAAAATTATAAAAATACTTAAAATCAAAAAATATAAAAAATTGTAATAATTATTAAATATATGTATATATATTTATAATGAAATAATATTTACAAATTGTATAATTTAAAAAAATTAATTATAAACCAAAATTTTAGAATTTTCCAAAATGCTCAAAAATTTTAAATCCCTAACCCTACATTCTCAAATCCTCAAATCACTTTAATCGACGGTGAAAGTTTTTGGTATTGTGGCAGACGACAATGCTAGGGCAGGCAACGATGTTGGTGAAAATAAATATTGAGGGAGAACGGGTTGGGTGATGCAAGGGGGTCGAACGGTGAGAATGAGTGCAAGGGCGACAATGGGCTTTGGCGACGGTAGTAGGACAACGAAGATGAGAGGGGTATTCTTACAACGGGAAGTGGCCGGTGGTTGGATCGATGACAATGCTTGATTTATGGATTTATGGGGCTTTTTTTTTAAGAAATGAAACTTTGGGGTTTTTTAGATATTATTTTATGTTTTTTTATAAAAAAATAAATTAACTTAATATTTTAATTTTTACAATTTTTACGAATTTTTATAAGTTTTTATAATTTTGTAAATTTTTTTAAGATTTTTTAGGTTTTTTATAATTTAATAACGTGACACTTCCAGAGTGTGCCACATGTCTTTCCATATTTGACCATTAGAAGGCACTGACAGTCAACGCGGTTAACGTAACAGAGGGGCTAAATTGGGTACAATTTGAATTTTGAGGGATAAATTGGGTGAAATTTTTTCATAAGGGCTTAATTACTTTTTTGATTTTCGTTAAGTTCCAATTTGACTTTTAAGCCTTTATTTTATTAAGTGGAGAGATAATTAGTAAATGTTAGGATTCAAATCCATATAAAATAAGACAACATGAGCTTTCTTTAAACACTAATTCAATTAATGAATCTCATAAACCATTTATTTCTCAAGTTCAACTAATTATTTCAAAACATGAGTTTAAACAAAAGTTTGAAATAAACAAAATTGGATGAAAATTCTATGCATTGATTAATTATCCATTAAATTTAAGTCGTTAAAAAAGTTGAAGCATTATGTTCAAATTTAAATATATCAATGTATAATCAGAAAAATAATTGCATAAATTTGAAATAAAAATTTCAATTTTGATTTATCAATCATTCTAAAAGTCTCAACATCATTATTTGAAAGTAAATTTAGTGAGATGAAATATTATATTTACTGTCACAACTAGCTAGAAACTTGAGGTGTTAATCAACACATCTAAAATTATGAAAAATATTTTAAAAAAATTATTATAAAAATATTTAACATGATTGACACGGAAATTGACACAATTATTTACCTACAGTCGTGCAGAACAATCTCTATAGAAAAATTTTAAATTATGATATTGGGATTTAAATTTCCTGACTCCTATGATTATATATATCACTTAAACATTTAAATGTTAACGTTGTAAATGAAATAAATTAAATTAAAAAAATTATCCTGAAATAAATTAAATTGAAAAAATCGTCCTCACAAACTTTGAAATTGAACTTGAACGTAAAGGCTACAAGATATATACTTTCTCTGTATCATTCAATATGTCTAATATTAACTTTTTTAGGTCAAGTTTTTTCAACTTTGACTCATTATTACTTTAAACTTATTATTGATAAAAATATGAAAAAATACGTGTTAGAAACCTTCAATCAAGTAGTTTAAAAATATATATTTTATAAATTTAATTAGTTAAAATATTTAAAATAATTATGGTCAAAATTAGAAAATTTTAACTTTTAAAAAGTCAATACTAAACATATTTGGTGGGACAGAGGAAGTGTATATATATATATAGAGAGAGAAAATAACAATGTATATCCAGATAATATGATTAGGTTAACCAAATATTATAGAAAAGAACATAGTCTCCATTCAACAAACACTACAGATTTGCAGTGAATTTAACAACAAACAAACAATGGCGACTTGATGAATAATAAAGCAACCCTAATATTAAAATTATTGCAAGAAAATATTGAATCAGGAAGTGCAGGAAAGAATGAGATTTGAAAAATCCATCCGAACAAAGTTGAGACACTCGTCATTGATCCAACTGTACTTCTCGGCATATGGGTTCATTAGATTTTTCCTTGAAACCGGATAACGATCTAAACAGTCTTCCCATACATTTCCATTTTCCAAGTCTTTCATCACTTCCCAAACACAGTTGTTGCACATAAAACCAGCTCCCAAGCTTATCATTAGAATCTTGTCACCTTTCTTAAGCCTCTTTTTGGCCTCCATATACCCTAAAACATACCACAGCCCGCCCGCTGATGTGTTTCCGAACCGATGGAGCGCCATTCGAGCCGGTTCGAGGTCATATTCGGTTAGTCCTAAGCTCTTTCCGAGCCCATCAACCACGGCTCTTCCACCAGGGTGAATGCAGAAATGGTCAATACCGGTTTTCAGATTCAAGCTTGTTTTTGTTGACAATGATGATTCGGTTGTTGCGGTTTTTTTATTGTTTTTATAGAACGAAATGATGGCAAATCGAAGAAGTTCCTGAATTGGTAAGATTTTGGGGACTAAGAGTTTGAGATTCATAGCGAAAGCTTTGGCGGCTGCTTTTGTTAGGTTTCTTGTAAGAAGAAAACCGTTGAAACCTTGTTTGTCTTCGATTTGAATGCAACATCCGTACGCTTCGTCGTTCGATCCGATGTTGGTCCGAACCGAGTGGTTTAATTTCATCAAAGCACGAGGTTTGAAACACGATTTGTTTGTTAAAAGAACTGAGCATCCACCCGATCGAAACAAACAATTCGACAGCATCATCGACTTTTCCTTCCCACAATACCAATGTGGACCGATGGTTTCCGAGCTCACAACGACCACAAACGCGTTCTTATAACTCCTAAATAATTGCTGGACGAGATCAACCGCCACCATGCTTGCACTGCACCCCATACCGGACAAGCTGAAGGTCTTAATGTTGTCCCTCATCTTATATCGGTTAACTATTCGAGCTGTCAAAGACGGTGCCGGAGAAAACAACGAGACATCCACTACGAGTACATCGATGTCGGATGGCGAAACACCGGTCTTGAGAAACAGCCTGTCGAGTGTTTCGAACATGATTTCATCCATTTCTTCGTAAGCATCCTTTAAAGTGGGAGTTTCTTCACGGCCTGCGAGCACATTTCTTGGGCCATAAGTTTCTTCCCCAAGACCAGAATTCACCATCGTTTGTAACAGAAACCTGTATTGCTCCAGACCAAGATTCCTGTTCCTCATAACAAGTCTTACACAAGATTCAGTGTCGAGTTTCCTGTCATCGGTTGCTTTGAAACACTCGTAAGCTAACATGTAACAGCAATGGCTTCGCTTCTGAAAAACCTTTGTGAGAAAATAGGAAATAATGAAGAAAACAAGAGAAAAACACATTGTTGTTAAGAACTCCATTGATTGAGATTGAGAGAGAAGAAAGTGAGCTTTGTTTGTGAAATGCGTTCATTCATGGCCAGCGCTATTTATATTAATATTTCTTATATTTTTAGTCAAGTTTATACTATAAAAATGACATATCTTGAAATTTTATTTTGTTTTTAATAAAAAGGGTAATATTTCTACGATTTAATGCAATAGAATTCCCAACAACTCTTCTGTATTGGTTACAGCTGTAAATTGTAAATAGAAAAGGCTCCACTTGTCTGGCAAGGTCGAAACCTTTCTGTTTCTTCTTTTTCTTTTATCCCGAGAAAGGAAAGATTATTACACATTAAATGTAGCATAGATGCCCTCAGGTCGTATTTAAGTCACATAAATGAGCTCAGTTCCAATTCGATTAGATTACGTTTATTTTATCATTTTTGAGTTTGATTGGAGGTAATGTTTGAGTTTCATCAGTGGTAAGAATAATGTTGAGTTTGGTATTGTTTTTAGGAGTATAGTATAAAAGTGTTCATTATTGTTGTTAAAAGAATTTAAGTAAAAAATATCTCTTTTAAACTTTATTCTTTAAAATACAAAAGAATTGGTGATATACATTAAGACTGCGTTTGGCTTACGAAAAAAAACATTATACTACAGCAAAATAAATTTTTAGCGGCGTTCTTTGAGTAAACGCCACTAAAATTTTATATTTTGCGGTGTTTCTTGAACAAAAGCCGCGATAAACTTATATATAGCGGCGTTTATAGGCAAACGCCGCTATAGACGCGTACTTTAGTGGCGTTTGTTAGACAAACGCTGCTATAGACATGTACTTTAGAGGCTTTTGTTAGGCAAACACCGCAATAAGATTTAAATGTTTAAATCCCACATCAACTCCATTTATATCTTAGTGAAACTTTATAAAGAAGCATAGCGCAAGTATAGATTGACGGGCTAAGTAATGAGTTGAGGGATGCAGAAGATACATAGTCAATAGCGACGTTTGGAGGAACAAACCCATTAAAGACAAGGTATATAGCGGCGTTTGGGGTACAAACACCACTAAAGACAAGGTATATAGCGGCATTTGTTCCACCAAACGCCACTAAAGATAATGTATATAGTGGCGTCTGGAGGAACAAACACCACTAATGACAAGGTATATAGCAGTGTTTGTTCCTCCAAACGCCACTAAAGACAATGTATATGGCATTTGGAGGAACAAACGGCGCTATATAACTCGACCTTTTGTGGTATTTTTTGTTCACAAACGCCGATAATTGTTACGACGTTTGACCTAGCATCACTTCTTGCGGCATTTTTTCTAGCGTCGGGCAGGTTTTTAGCCGCGCTTAAAAACGCCGGTATAAGGCTAAAAAACTCCGCTAAAAGCTTGCTTCGATGCAGTGTTACTACGAGATAATGTTTTCTGGAATCACATACTCAAGTTTGGTTTAGGAGAATTTCCTCGAGGGCTAACTACATTCCCAATAGTAACTTTTTCCCCGAAATGGTAGAAATGTCATTTCCACCCTATTCTTAGGTATTACACAATTCTCACAACCTTCGGCTAAAATACCATTGAAATAATATATTTTATTTATGTAAACTATTTTTCTATTTCCTCAACAATATTTTTTTTGAATTTTTTTCTCAACAATTTTTTTCTAAACGACACTCATCAATAAAAAAGTAAATAAATAATAAATAGTAAAAATAATTTTTAATATTGTTTCTTATCTAAAAAATAATATTGTTTTATTCAAATGGAAAAAATCTTTGTTATTCAGTTTTAAAACTATTTACAAATAACCAACAGCCAGTTGGCCGAGTGGGATGTGGCGTTATGTCCCTTAATCGAGGTTAGAGGTCTGAATCTTGACTTTGTAAATGAAAAAAACTAGGTTGGGAGGATCGCCCCCATATTGGACCTCTGCAAAACCCGATCCTAATTAGTCAGCCACTAAGTCGGATACTGGTGGTTAAATAAAAAACTCTTTAGAAATAGTGTTTGAAATTTTTTATTCTAAAGAATAATTGCAACATCTCAAAATTCGAGTTAAGAGTTTTGGGTATTTTAGTAGTGAACCTAGTTAAGGGTTGAATTGAATTTTAATAGACAAGATTAATTTTGAGATTTTTACAAAATATTAAAATATTATTTTACGTGATCCCATGTGCTCAAAATATTTTTAAGAATTATTAGGTGGTTTTAGTTAAGTGTTAATTAAATGCAATTAGTTTTAATTACATCAATAGGTTTAATTGAGGATTTAGTGACTATTTTATAAAGAATACAAACTATGAACCTTTCAAGGGAGAATTATACCATTTATTGATTTTTAACTAAATTTCCCTCTATTTTCTTCTCTATATAGACATTTACCATTTTCACCAAAGGAAGAAACTCCATTTTCTTCAAAAACAAAATTTCTTTGATTTCCAAAATTTCAAATGGATCCAATTTTATTTCCAAACCATTTTCTTTCCTAATTTTTTTTCTCTAAACACTTTAATTTCATCAATTTCCATTTTATATTCTTCAACCAATTTTTCACATTGGATTTTCTAGAACAAATCCCCAAATTCATTTTCAATCAAGCATGTAATACCTCAAAATTTTGGTTAGTGACCAAAATGAAAAAATGAAAGTTTGGTGACTAAAGTATAAACTTAGGAAAGTTTAGGGACTAAATTGTAATTTTCAAAAGTTATATATTTTAGTCCCGTAAATGAATAGTTTACCCCCAAGAATGATGTTTCAATGTTACCAGAATTTTTTGTACGGAGTTTATATTAAAGGCTATAAAGCGATAAAGTTTTGAATGTTTTCCATGCTTCTAAGTTGAAATTGGAGAATAGGATGGATGAAGGGGATGTTTGATTTTGATGTATTTGATGTTGTATAATCATGTTCAAGTTTGTATGATGATTGAAATCACTTGGAAATGGTTAAATCCCAATTTACTTAAAGTTAGGGTTTTGATATGAAGTTGAATTTGGATTGATTTTGACATGGAAATGATTGTAGAAGCTTGGGAATGATGTTTAAAAGTTAAATTCATGCTTGAATAAAGTTGGAAATTTTGAGTATAGTGACCCTTCATATTCAGATTTTAGGGAAAATTAGGGAAAATTATAAAAAAATTTCCCTAAGGCTAGAAATGATGTAAGAATAATTCTACAAGGTTTAGAATGTTATTTGGAAGTTTACAAAGTGTTGAGGACCAAATAGCATATTAAGGGAAAATTGAGATTGAAATGGAAATTTACTAGAAGTTAATGTGTTAAGTTTTATTGTATTGTTGGAATACTTGAATATGTTATTAAGTGATTGAATTTGAAGTTCAATGGCAAAGGACCATTTTGAATAATTTGGAAATATGGAGGGGAATTCTAAAAGAATTCATTTTATGGTTAAATGGTGAGATTTGAAGATGTTTTGTGAATTATTGATGAATATGAATAGTAAAGGATTTGAAATATTATTTTGAAGTATTAAGGTTAACATTGATGTTGTGAAATGGAATTAGTATCGAAAGGATTTTTAGGAATTTTATTCCTAATATGTGCCTATGTTAAATGATACTAACATATGCTTTGAATCGTATGTTTTGGTAATTGATGTTTTTATAGATCGTGATCGTGATCGAGATCATAATACAAGCAAGTTTAAAGACAAGGAAAAAGTTCAAGAGTAAAGCTAAAATTAATAGTAAGGTTTTCTAGTGAGGCATCAGGTGAGTGCAATGCATACATAACATGATACATGAATGTTTTATGCATCATTAGGAAGACTTGCAATGAGTCTACCTTGTTTATATTGGCATGATATTTATGTCATTAATCATATATTAGACATATTTTAAATATGTTAAAAGTTGAATATAAATGCATAGATCACTAGTTATATATGATGTTATATTATGAATATTATTTCGGGTATGAACTACCCAATATTGATAGATATTGATATACATTGCCATGGATGAAATAAATATGAAATATATGCCCAAGTATGTTATTGAGGGACAGGGTATAGTTGGCATGCCATAAAGTCCAGCAGCACGCTGCATATTCGGTTTAGCACTATAGTGTATATAATATATGGTGGGCACGACCTTATGTGTATTATGGTGGGCACGACCTTATTTTTATTAGCATACAAGTGAAAGAGTTTATGAACTCTCAAAGTAAATAGCAAGTATATTGGTAAGAAATTTATATCCGATTTATATTATGTTAATATATGATTAACATGATGGTGATACATATGTAGTGATCATGATGCATGAATGTTGTTACATGAGATTAATTATAGTCATGTTATATTGCATTAGATATTATTATTATTGCCTCACTAAGTGTATACTTAGCATGTGATGGTTTTCACGCGTAGGTAGAAAGCAGAAATCGGAATAAGGAGCAGCTGACATCCTACTTGTCAGGAGTATAATCACAATATCAGTAATGCTAGATGGCATGTATATGTTAATATTAGTTGGTTTTATACTAGTTTAAATATGGGTTGTAATAACTTATAATTTAGTTATGCTATTAATGAATGCTGAGTAATTATATTAACTTAAAAAGGGTTAGATGGATTGCTAGTATAAAATCGGGTAACAATTAGAAAAGATTAAATAGAGTAGTCAAGTAGATTTTTAATTTAGGCAGTTTTGTTCCTTACATATCATAGAGATGAACTGCTGAGTTGCTGCTTTAAATTGGAATTTATTTGGTTGGCTAAAAATTCGAAATATGATGCTACGCGATAAATGACAAAATAAGTTAATTAAAATTTTCTAGTAAATAACCACTATGAAATGTTAGCAATTTGTTGTGTGACACTCTGACTAGTATTGGATATTAAATACTGGTAAGGTGTTACAAAGCAAGGTATTATTGATCCGTTGAGTGATATTCCACATGTTTTGTATTTCTAATTTTATATTTGGATTGTATTTTAAGATTGAGAATGAGAAAATTATGAATTTTTGAGCTATTACGCTTGACAAAGGTATATTCTTTAAAACTAAGTTAAATAAAAAATTTTCTATTGGGTTATGGTGATTTCTTGTAGTTTATTAGAATCTAAATGTAACATGTTGGAAACTGGGTTAGAAGAATTGGATGGGTTAATAGATTTGGGTTAGGATTTTTCTAGAGATTAGATACTTAATTAATTCTTGGTTAGTAATTTTGTTTTGATTAAATCAATTTTAATAAATGTGATGTGGTAAGTATTTTTGGAGGTTATTTAATTAATTTATTAAATAATTAAATCGGGTTTCAAATGACTTTTAAATGAGTTGATTTGGCTTTTAATTAAACTAGTGACTATTTTGTAAAGACTTTTAAATATTTTTAACTGACTAGATTGAAAGAGGACACAAACTAAGAATCTTAAGGAGCAATTATTCCATTTAGTTTTTAATTCTCACTTCCCTTTTTTTTGAACAAGTATATTTTCATTGAAAACAAAAAACATACAAATACTAAGGTGTGCCTCATTAAAACATCCTTAAACCTAAGTGGAAGAAAAGAGAACAACAAACTGATAAAAGACGAAGGCGGACCGATAAAACTCCCACAACAAAAATAGAAATCAAGAAACAAAGCAAAGGACCCCTCCCATAGAACCAGAATACATCCATCTCCCTTGGCGAACCAACACAACACTACGCCCTAACTGATCAACACAGAACCAGACTGCAAAAAACCACCCCATCTTCAACCCAACCCACACACGAACCTTTGAGAGCTACTCCATCACCTAAAACCACAAGGTGCGCTCGACACCCCTTGGATAAAGCATCGGCCATCCCATTTGCTTCTCGCAAGATATTATGAAAACAAACACACAGTAAAATCCTGCATGCATCATCGATTTGCCTAAAGCAACGCCAAAGACACCACAACCTCCGTTCAGTGTGTAACACCCACGACACAGTCATTATTGAATCCGACTCAATAATAATTGACGGAGCTGAAATCCAAGATGAATGAACTAAAAAATCGAAGGCATAAGCAATTGTGAGAACGTCCGCCTCATTTGAATCCATCACCCTCAGTGGACCTGTGAATAAAGCTTTACGACATTAAAGTCTCCACCAACGAAGACTTTAAACAAAATTGCGACGCCTCCCAAACTACCAAAATACCCTTCGATCTCCCAAGAATTGGTGCAAACACAAAATTCAAAACTTTCCAAATGGCATAATTGACGTATAATCGCCTCTGAAACATCTTGTAAATTTAGTTTCTTATAAAAACGTCAATTCACACTGATGTTGACGCAACAATTTCCACACTGCCTTCTTTTTCGCCAAAGATCTCAACCCCTCACGTTCTACGACAACACTTACATAATCTCCCTATTCCTGTCGGTCCCCCTCTTCTAGTAATTTTGCAATATTGTTAACTATGGCCTCTTCATTCCCAATAGTCAATGCCCCTAGAAACTTACCCAATTCAACCGTCGCACGAGCCTCTCTCAATAGAGTCTTTTTTTGACTTGCACTCTTCGAATCACAGCTTGACTCACAAAACTGCTATTATTGCAACGCTTTTCTCTTACCTACGCCCAGATGTTTATTTGCAGTTTTAAACACGGTAAGCACTACTAACTCCAATAAATTATTCACTAATTTCTTAGGATTAAGTTGATTAAAATCAGTTAGAGGCTGAATAGGAACCTCATACCTCAGATCAATGGGTCCAATCGTAGATTTATAAACTAAATATTGTCTATAATAGGGTCGTAGTCTAGTTGGCGTGAGAGAAGAAGAAAACTACATGGAACGTGTTCGACAAAATTCCCCAACCATCAAAGCTTAAAGGAAATGGCATTTGTGTCTCAGGCGAAGTGTTCAACAAAGGTTGACAGTCGAGTTTGGACCTTGTTTGTGAATAATATAGGGGAATCGATTCACTGGAAGGGGCTTTGGCAAAATTTTGATCGCCATAGTATGGTGGTCGATGTATTTATTCCTACGAAGAGAACGAAGGTGGGTTTCCAATTTGGCTTTGTCAGGATGCAATTGGAGGTGGACGCCAGACGAGCAATCAAACATTTACACGAGCATTGGATACATAGGTCTAAGGTGCATTACGCAATAAAGAAATGAGAGGATCGGTCTACTTTTTGGTGACTTAAAAGAGTGACACCGATTTAACCTATGGCGAGCACTCTATCGAAGTGTAAGAGGGTAAGTGGTAGTATAGATGATATCAAGTTGGAAATTCTGTAGTAATGCACTATTGGATGGTGTCACCGACCAAATAAGATCAATGACATTATGAAAGAATTGAAGGAAACGAGAATATGGGATTTTTCAATCATGCGATTGTTGGGTTCGACGGTGTTATTGATGTTTGGTTATGGTGAGGTTAGGAATGAAACTTTACAAGATTTAGATTTAAGTAGATGGTTTGCTCGTGTCAAGATATGGGCACCGAAATATGCGGTCGAGAATAGGCGAGCTTGGTTGGAAGTTTGTGGTTTGCCGGCTCATGCTTGGTTGGAGAACACGTTTCATAATATTGCTGGTCTTTGAAGGTCATTGGTACGCATTGAGAAAGAAACTTATTCTTTGTGCTTATTTGAGAGAGGAAGAATTTTAATCAAAACTGAATTGTAGCCACTGATTAATGAAATAGTGGAAGTGGACGTGGCAGGACAAACATTTCGTGTTTGGGTAGCCGAGACTGTTAGGCTAATATTGTTTAAATGTTAATACAAGGATGAATAGTTAGAGAATAATAACACGGATGGGGATTTCTTCTCTTCAAGTAATGGCAGAGTTAAAGAATTTTAACAACGAGAGGTTGGTGGTGATATGCATAAGCATTACTCAATGGATACGGTGGTACCTAATTTAACACCAGCTTGAAGCCAGAAAACAAGTTTAGGGAAATTTATGAGGGTCAATAAGGAAATGGGTGATTTCAGGTTTGATGGATTGGAGACAAGTGATGTTGATGGAATTTTGGGTGTTAGGGATGATGTGGTTAAGGTGTCTGAGGCTGAGCGAGTTCAAGATAGTTTAGTAGTTGTGGTTGACCATTTTGATATGAGCTGTTTGCGTCGTGAAGATCTACAGGTTCTAGAAGTACCGTGTGAAGTGTCATCTAGGTCGCCGAATGAAAATGTGGCCATTGTGAATTGAGAGGATGACGATGTTCAAATGGAAATGGACATTGAGAAATTTGAGAAACAGTTGGGTAATGTCACAAAAATGGAGCAAGTTGTCGGGGTGACTAGTAGGGATCCTGATGTGAAAGTTGTTCAGTTGAATGGAAAATTGAGAAAGGTTCGTAGTGTTTCTGATGTAGTTTTTATTTTAATGCAGCTAAAGAAGAGATAGGTAGCGAAAAAGAAATTATCAAATAAGGGTAAAGGAAGGCCAAGGAAAAATCCACCCACTTCGCAGGGGATAGCTAATATGTTCATTATCGGATTCAGATTTTATTCAACATAAAAAGGCGATATTTCGTGAGGCGAGAGAGACGTTGGCCTTGGGTAAGATGGTAGGGGCTAATACGATAGGTAACGAAGATCTTATTGTTCGAGATATTGCGCGTCGTATTGAGGAACGTGAAAAGGATTCCTAAGGTATCTGACTGTGGGTGAAGTTGTGAGTGTCTCAAGGGCTGTGTGTAGTTCGTGAATGAATGTTGACAAGTATAGGAAGAATTGGTTGTTGAGTGAAACTTTGTTTGAACTTTGTCTTTTCTTGCTTAGTTGAATTAGGGGCGGGTCGCTTATGGCTTATTTGGTGCCGATTAGGTGCTATACGTGCTTGTTTGATGAGTGGTGATACACATTTGCTTGATGAGTATAATTCTTTCTTGGGGGTTCTATTTTTCGGTATATGTGCGACTGAACAAGATATGAACTAGGGGGTGTAGTTGCTTTCTTTCGAGTAGTGGGTATTTGGGGTATGGTCAATTTGTACGGGGTGTTAGCTTCTCTGGTTGTGTCTCATTTTTCTATTTTGGGTGTTTTGTCCGTTATATTGTCAAGGGTACTCTTTTCCTCCAATTTAAGTTTAGGGGGTTTTTAACGAGGCCTTTGACAATAATTTATTTTGTGTATGATTTTGTTCTTTAATAAAATCATACATTGCTGATAAAAAATTAATAGGTCTGTAACACCCCGGTTTTAGGCTTAGCGGTTTTGAGGTTTATTAGACGGTCCGATGGACCGAGTTAGAGATTCGATTTGGATCGTATATTTTTCGGTAAGATAAAAATATGGAAAAATAGTTAAAAATCATTTTTAATATATATTCATTTTTTGTGGAATCAATTTTGGAAAATGGAAATTAGAAATATGATATTTTGTGTTAGTGGCTAAAATGTGATTTTTGAAAACTGCTTTAAGTGACTAAAATCAAAGGGTCAAATCCTTAGAATCCTTAAGGAGCTAATCTACCAAGTGTTTGCTGGTGGTTTCTCCCTTTAACTAAATCATTTTAATCATGTGTTTTAAAAGGTTGTTAAAATGGATTAAATATCTAAAGTTAACTATTAGCTTTTAAAAGAATTTCACGTAACTTTTTCCTAAACTTTTTCTCTCAACTTTTTTTCTTCCAAACACTCAGAGTTTTATCAAAATTCTAAGGTAAAGAACTCGTTTCACTCAGATTATTGATTTTAATTTGTTCCTTTACTTTGTTTTGCAAAATCTCATTGAGATCTTGTATTTTTTTAGCTTTTAACAAGCCAATTGAGGGAGAAATCACATAACAGAGGTAAGTTCCATGATCTCCTTTGTTAAATGATTCTTTATTGATATTCCCAAGTATTTGATCCTTGATTTATAAGTTGTAATGTGGTTTTAATGTTTTATCCATGTTTGATTGAGGTATTTTGGAAATTTGGATGAATCATGGTGATTTTCGAAGTGGATTTGATTTTCAATAATTGAGATGGATTTAATATATGTTTTGGATGTATTTTGATGTTGATAAGTTGATTTTATCAATAGAATCCCGAAACTCTTGAATCTCTAATTAGTTAGGTTGCTAGTTTTGAGTTATTATGGTGATATTCGAGTTTAATCTTTGATGGAGGTAAAAGGATGTTAGGAAAGGGTTTTTTGGATGTTGTTAGATGTTGATTGAAGGCTTGAATTGTTATTTTATGGCTGAGTTAAGTTTTGAAAATGTTTGATGGTGTTTTCGGTATGTTTCGGATGGTTGCTAGGCAATGGTTTGAATGCATTTTAATGCATTTATCCTCTGGTTGTATGTGTTTAAAACAGGGGATAATCAAGGCGACGAAGCTTGACGTTGTTTAGTTGCTTGCAGGGAGCTTATTTCGCGTTGGCAAGGAAGGTGAAACGTATCGGTGAGTGGAAACTGGTTTTAATTGATTTACAAAGGTTTGTAAAAGTTGTTGGGAGTTTAGGGTAAGCGTGAGACACTTACCTAAGCCCGGAAGTAAGTTTCCCTTATTTTGCTCTTGAATATCGGTTTAGATATGAGCATGTTGTTTGCATGTTTTGGTGATAAATATGGTATGATTTACTTACTGGTAATGCATGATTTTGAGTACATATGCAGGGGTTTAAAAGTATATTAAATGCTAGTGAGCATTAGTTTTCATTCCGGATGGGAATGGTGTTATTGTATTGGCAATGATATGTGCATATGTGGTATTTTATGAAATACATTGTAAAACAGTAAGTAAATGGTTTTGTAAATGATATATTGGCTATGTGATGAGAAAACAATCGAATATAGTTGGGCATGCCACAGGATTAAAAGTGCACTGTAAAATATGAACAAAATCGATCGTGGTCATGGGTCTTTGAGGTATGGCGGTTTAACTAGGCCACTCAGACTGTTGGGACATCATTTGAGGCATGCAGTTTAACTAGACAACCCAAATCGATGGTGATCTTGTGGTTTAACTAGGCAAGGTCGATACTCTTGCGGTTTAACTAAGCAAGGGTGAAATCTCGCGGTTTAACTAGGCGAGAGTGTCAAATCTTGCGGTTTAACTAGGTAAGGTTTGGGATATCATGCGGTTTAACAAGGCATGGTTTGAGAGATTCATGTATCCAATATGTGTATGAGATAGAGGTAGTCTATCCGGGTCACTATAAATGCCAATATATATGAAAGTTCATGTGTTGAACCTTGTTTATAATGCTTTGGGAATATAAGCATGGTTTGGTAAAAATGCTTTGGAATTCAAGCATGGATTGTTTATGATGTTATAAAGGTTATTTTGTTTTGATTCGGTTGGAATCATGGAAAATGCTTAGGTTGTAAGCATGTTTTGAGAAAAGTAAGCATGTGGTTTTTAAATGGTTTATGCATCATTGTTTATGAGCATCATCACTAAGCATGTGTGCTTACGCTCTCTTTTCCTAATGATGCAGAGCATTAAAGTTCGAGGCAGCAAAGCAAGGTTTGCAAGGATCCAAGGGATAAACTACTTTTGAGTATGCACTCAGTTTATGTTTTCGGTTAATAAGGCAATGTGTTAACCATGGATTTTGGGGAGATGTACATTTGTTTCATTATAGATTTAAATGTGTTTCTATGCTGGTTTTTGATGATGGTTATATGTTGCTCAATTTGATGTTGTTCTTGTCTAAAGTTGAGGCTAGATGGATGACTAGGGATGCATCTAGAGTTTCCTTGTGGTTTGCCATATTGTGCTAGTTGGACCAACTTTAGTATGCTATGTTGAGTATGTTGGTATGTTGCTTATGTTGAGAATGGTATAATTGTGCATTTTGGTACGTTTGGCAAAGTGGTTTAGGAAACAAGCCTCTAGAGTGGTTCTTTGGTAGCATGATGTTGTTGTGGTTGCCTAATTTGGTATAAATGTTAGATTGTGTATAATCAAGGGTTGATATGTATGTTGACCAGTTTTTAGGGGCCAATTGCATCTAGAATTGTATGAAAACCAGCTAAATTTAACATTACGGGCCCAGGCGTACCGATACGCGAGGGACCGTATCGGTACGGTTAGGCATAATTGGCCAGGGTGTATCAGTACAGGAAGGGGCGTATCAAAACATTATGTGGTTACTAGAATATCATTTTTTTGAAATGGAGCCCGTGTACCGAAACACAAATGGAACCGTATCGATACGAGATGTAAAATGCTGCATACCGAAACACTAATTGAACCGTATCGGTACGGTATGCAAGAACTTCTAAAAACATATCTTATACTCGAAATGGTGTACCGGTACGGGACCAACCATATCGAAACGACAAGTTCACAGCCGTATCGATACGGTATGACCCGTATCAATACGGGGGGCGTTAATTCTGTTAATGTCATATTGAGGCAATTTTTGTTTTCTTCCATTTTAGTCCATTTAATGAATCGAGTATTTCAATCGTATCTCGATCGGTTTGTCGTAGTCTTCATTGATGATATATTGGCGTACTCGAAGACTAAAGAAGATCATGATGCACATTTGAGGATAGTGCTACAGATTTTGAAAGAAAAGAAGTTATATGCAAAGCTCTCAAAATGTGAGTTTTGGTTATCTGAAGTGGCTTTCTTGGGCCACATTGCTTCAGCTGAAGGAATTAGAGTGGATCCTAAAAAGAAAAAATTTATTGTGGAGTGGAAGGTTCCCAAGAATATTAATGAAGTTCGTAGTTTCTTGGGACTTGCTGGATATTATCGAAGGTTCGTGAAAAACTTTTCGATAATAGCTGCTCCACTTTCGAAGTTATTGAGAAAGAATGTTCCATTTGTATAGACTAAAAAGTGTCAAGAAAGCTTTGATCAGTTAAAGAAAATTTTGACAGAAGCTCCAGTTTTAGTATAGCCCGAATCGGGAAAGGAGTTTATTTTGTTTAGTGATGCATCCCATAATGGATTGGGGTGTGTATTAATGCAAGAGGGAAATGTGATTGCTTATGCTTCTCGGCAATTAAAGCCACTTGAAAGGAATTATCCGACCCATGATTTAGAGCTGGCAGTTGTAGTTTTTGCTCTAAAAGTATGGCGACGTTATCTCTACGGTGAACGTTGTCACGTTCATATGGATCATAAAAGTTTAAAATATTTAATGACACAGAAAGAATTGAATCAACAACAACGAAGGTGGTTGGAGCTGATAAAGGATTATGATCTGATCGTTGACTGTCACCCAGGTCGAGCAAACGTTGTAGCAGATGCTTTGAGTCGAAAAACATTTGCTACATTACGAGCTTTAAATGCACAATTAAAAGGGAGACCTGACAGTTCTTTGTTAGTAGAGCTGCATTTGAGATCATCATTATTAGACCGGATTAAAGAAAGTCAACAATAAGATGAAGACTGTGTAGTCAAGATGAAACAAGTGGAGTCCGGTGAAATTAAAGATTTTGAGATTAAACCTGATGGGTGCCTCTATTATAAAGATAGAGTGTATATTCCTGAAGATGTTGAGCTAAAGCGAGATATGCTTTCTAAAGAACACTATATTCCCTTGACTATGCATCCTGGGAGGAAACAAGATGTATCAAGATTTGAAGAGTCGATATTGGTGGCCTGGTATGAAAAGAATGATATCAGAGTTTGTTGCCAAGTGCTTGACTTGTCAACATGTAAAAGTTGAGCATCAAGTGCCATCAAGAAAGTTACAACCTATTTCTGTTCCGCAATGGAAGTGGGATAAAATTACTATGGATTTTATGATAGGATTGCCATTGACTCCCAGCAAGAAAGATTCTATTTGGGTAATTGTGGATAGGTTAACTAAATCTGCTCACTTTATAGTCCGACTACATTGGGTGCTTATATCCATAGTATTAGATCGAGATCCAAAGTTCACATCAAGATTTTGGAAAGCGTTGCACAGAGCTTTGGGGACAAGATTGAACTTCAGTACTGCATTTCGTCCTCAAACAGATGGTCAGTTTGAATGGATAATTCAGATACTTGAGGATATGTTAAGAGTATGTATAATTGAATTTGAAGGATCTTGGGAAGAGTATTTGCCATTAACAGAATTTTCTTACAATAATAGTTATCAGGCAAGTATTTAATTGGCACCTTATGAAGCTCTTTATGGTCGGAAGTGCAGATCACCATTGAACTGGTTTGAGTTGCATGATCGCAAGTTGATTAAGCCAGATATGTTGCAAGAGATGGAGGAAAAGGTTAAGATTGTGCAAGACAATCTTAGAAAGGCCACTGGTCAACAGAAATCATATGCAGATTTGAAAAGAAAGGACATTCAGTTTGAAGTTGGAGAAAAAATATTTTTGAAAGTTTCTCCTTGGAAGAAAATAATGAGATTCGGTCATAAAGGTAAGTTAAGTCCCAGATATATTGGACCGTATGAAATACTAAAAAAGGTTGGTCCTGTGGCATATCAGTTAGATCTTCCACCGGAGATGAGTAAAATTCATAATGTTTTCCATGTTTCGATGCTCCGGAGATATAAATCAGATCCATCACATGTGATTGTACCGGAGGAAATTGAGTTGCAGTAAGACTTGACATATGAAGAAGAACCAGTAAAGATACTAGATTATGGTGTTAAAGAATCAAGGAATAAGCAAATTCAATTGGTGAAAGTCCTTTGGCACAATCACAAAGTGGAAGAAGCACGGATGCAATGGAAAAACAACATTCGTACTTGTTTAAAACAGGTATGTTTTGAAAATTTGAGGACGAATTTTCTTAAGGGGGAGAATTGTAATGCCCCAATATTTGCTTAGTGACTAAAATGTAAAGAGTTAAAGATGTGTGGTTTTAGTTCAGTGACCAAAATGAAAATTTTGAAAGTTTGGTGGTCAAAGTATAAACTTTGGAAAAGTTTAGGGACCAAATTATAATTTCTAAAAGTTATGTAAGTTAACCCCATAAATGAATAGTTCACCCCAAGAGTGACACTTTCGTGTTACTCAGATTTTTCGTACGGAGTGTGTATTAGTGGCTATAAAGCTTTAAAGTTCGTAGGAAGAAAATTTGGAAATCGTATTGAGTGAAATCCGAATTTTTTGGATCGAATAAATGCCATAAATAAAAATATAAGATATTTTGGGACTTGGATGGTTGGATTGGAATCAATTTGGTTCAATTTTAATGGAATGGCAATTTTTAAGTCTTGTTGCAAATAAAGACTAGTTGGAGGGCAAACTGGACATTTGCCATGGATGGCATTTTTGAAAAAATTTTGAAACTTTGAGGGAAAATTTGGAAGGTGAATAACACATGGAATAGATCATGGCCATTGAATTTTTTTATAAGATTGAATCTTGGCCATTGGATGAAAAGGGTAAAGTAGTAATTTCACTATGTAAAATGAATTAAAAATTCATTTTATTTTAAACATGTGGATTAATATTAAAAGATGAGAAAAATATCAAATTTCTCATTCCAAGTCTATTCGAATACTAGAGAAAAAGGGGGAAAAGAAAAGTTTTCATCTTTCAAGCCATAATTGAAGAATCAAGACAAGTTTTAAGCAAAAATTAATTAAGGTAAAATGATCTATTCTTGATTCTCTTCATTTTGATAGTATTTTTGCATGATAAAAGTCAAGTTTGGTTCATGTTATGGATGAAGATGTTTATGGAAATTGATAGTTGATGATGAAATTAAGGTTGTTTTGTGTAGAATTAATGTTATAAACATGGAATAAAGCTTGAAATTGGATTAATTCCATGTTTGAAGTTATAAACCCTAACCCTAAGATTTGGGAATTTTGATTAGGAAGTTAAATTGAGGATGATATTGAATGAATTATGATGTTGGAAGTTTAATTTTGATGTTAGATTAAATGGTTTCCCCAATTGAAGTTATAGGGACCATTTCAAAAATTTTGAGAAATTAGGGGAAATTATTGAAAATTTATTTTAGCACTTGAACTGATGAATTATGATTGAAATAGCATGAATTAATGTTTAAGGATCAAAATAAAAAATTTTAGAGGTACAAGGACTAATTCGGCAATTTGAAGAAAATTAGGGATTGGTCTTGAATTTATCAAAAGTTTAGAGATTTGATGTTGAGCTTGTATTTGAGGTATATTATGTTGGAAAAATTAAGTCTAGTGATCAAAATGTTGATTTTGAAGTTTAAATCAACATTTTGGGTTAAATTGAATATTCGATTACTTTAGGGACCAAAGTGCAAATTTTTAAAGTTTGGGTCCTAAAGTGTAAATGATGAAAAATGTAAGGATCAGACTTGGAATTTATGGTTTGAAGTTTAAAGTGTCCTTAGGGACTAAAATAGATAGTTTGGGAAAAGTTAAAGATTTAAAGAAAAGTATGAAAAATTGTTATTCGAGTATATAAAGTTTTATTGGATCAATTTTCTATTTAATGGATAGTTATTTTATTTACTTTCTATTATTATATGGGATGATATGTAGTAACATATGCTTGGAATGATATATGTTATTTTAATGTAGATCTTGATATAAATCAAGGTCGTTTCAGTAGAAAAGGAAAAGAAAAGGATCAGAAGTGAAATCAAGTAACCAAGTTATTTATCAAGGCTAAGGTGAGTGCATACATGTTTTTAAATGTATGTTTATTAACATACCAAAGGGGGACTTGCGATAAGTCTCCCAAAAAGGTAAAGAATTTTTATAAATAGCATAATATATTTTTGGCATGGTATTTTATTTTACTGATTTAAAGATTGTGACATATTTTATAGTCACATATGGTTTATAGCATGATATATACATGACAAGTTATTTGATATAGTTATTTTTATGGCAGTACACCATGAAAGTTATGGAGCATATTGAAGTATGAACTGCTCTAATATGATATGTTTTACATGATATAAATTGTATATGGGTTGCTTGCCATATTGCGGGAATTGTTTTAAGTTTGCCCTTGGTAGTATAATATTAAGTTGGACAGTATTGTGGTATACCATTAGGAGTCATACAGTTATTTGACACTTTAATGTGTTTGACACGTGTCCTACCGTTATTTGACATTTCATTGTGTCTGACACTTCATTGTGTCCTACCGTTATTTGACACTCAAATGTGTCTACAAGTTTAAAGAAAATGATAGTACTTTTCAAGTGCACGACTCGGTTATTAGTCACTTGATATTTACCTTGGGCTATAGGATTTCACGATACAGCTACATGATTTTTACAGTGCAACTATATGATTTCTTACACAGATATTCCTGCATTACTAATGATAAGATTTAATGATTATCATGCTCTTAAAAGTATCATGCATTACCATATATTTTATATATGTTCTCACCTTATACCTCACTAAGTTATACTCAGCGTGTATTTCTATTATACACGTAGGTAAACGAGTTTAGGAGCGGATAACTTTTGCATCTCTATCTCTTTTGGGAGGTTAATTTCTGTAACACCCCGGTTTTGGGCTTAGAGATTTTGAGGTTTGTTCGACGGTCTGATGGACCGGGTTAGGGATTCTAGTATGATTCGGGACCGTATATTTTTTGGTAAGATAAAAATGTGGAAAAATATTTACAAATCATGTTTTATTATATAATGATTTTTGGTGGAATCAATTTTCGAAAAAAAAAGATTTTGAAATGTGACATTTTGGATTGATGGCCAAAATGCGATTTTTGAAAACTGTTTTTAAAGGTGACTAAAATGAAAAGGGTCAAATTCTTAGAATCTTTAAGGAGCTATTTTACCAAGGTTTTTCTGATGATTTCTCCCTTAATTTAAGATATTTTAACATGTGTTTTAAAGATAATTAAAAAGGATTTTAGTTAAAAAGTTAGTTAAGCTCATCAAAGAAAATTTACGTAAATCTTTCTCTCAACTTTTCTCTCCACTCTCTTCTCAGCCAAACACTCAAGTTTTCTTCAAAATTCAGAGGTGAGGAGTCTTTTAAATTTTTTTTATGATTGGTAATGATTTGATTAACATTGTTTTTGCGAAATCTCATTTAAATCTTGTGTTTTCTTAGCTTTTGTCAAACCAATTAAGGGAGAAATCTCACAATAGGGGTAAGGTCTGTGATCTCCTCTATTGTATGATTCTTTACTAAAATTCCCAAGTATTGATCCTTGATTTATAGTTTGGAAACTGATTTTAATGTTATATTAATGATTAATTAAGTTATTTTGAGAATATTGATGAGATATTATAATTTTCGAAGTGGATCTATTTTTCCAGTGTTTGAGTTGGATTTAATATATGTTTTGGATGTATTTTGATGTTGATAATTTGTTTTTATCAATAGAATCATGAAACTCTTGAATCTCTAATTAGTTAGGTTGTTAGATTGGGGTTCTTATGGTGATATTCGAGTTTAATCTTTGCTGGAAGTAAAAGGATGTTAGGAAATGGTTTTTGGATGTTCTTTGATGTTAGTTGAAGGCTTGAACTGTTGTATTATGGATGGGTTAAGTTTTGGAAAAATTTGATGGTGTTTTTGGTATGCTTCGGATGGTGTTTGAGTGGGCATCTTGGTAGTTGAGGGAGATTGTTGTTAGGAAATGGTTTGAATGCATTTGCCCTTTAGTTTTATGTGTTTAAAATAGGGGATAATCAGGGCGACAAAGCGTAACGTGTTTGGTGGCTTGCCGAGAGCTTGTTTCGCGTTAGCACGGAAGGCAAAGCATATCGGTGAGTGGAAACTAGTTTTAAATGCTTTAAAAAGGTTTGTAAAGGGTGTTGGGAGTTTAGGGTAAGTGTGAGACACTTACCTAAGCTCGGAAGTAAGTTTCCCTTATTTTGCTCATGAATATCGCCTTGGATATGAGCATGTTGTTTGCATATTTTGGTAACAAACATGGTATGATTCACTTACTAGTAATGCATGATTTTGAGTACATATGCAGGGGATTGAAAGTATATATTAAATGCTATTGAGCTTTGGTATTCATTCCGGATGGGAATGGTGTTATTGAATTGGCAATGAGATTTGCATATGTGTTGTTTATGAGATGCATTGTAAAATAGTAAGTAAATGGTTTTGTAAATGATATACTGGCTATGTGACATGGTGAAAACAATCAGATATAGTTGGCATGCCATAGGATTAAAAGTGCATTATAAAATATGAACAAAGTGGCCATGGGTCCTTGAGGTATGGCGGTTTAACTAGGCCACTCGGACTGTTGGGACATTATTTGGGGCATGCAGTTTAACCAGGCAACCCAAATTGATGGTGATCTTGCGGTTTAACTAGGCAAGGTCAGTGCTCTAGCGGTTTAACTAGGCGAAGTTGTCAAATCTTGCGGTTTAACTAGGCAAGGTTTTGGATATCACGCGGTTAACTAGGCATGGTATGAGAGATCTGTGTATCCGATATGTGTAAAGGATAGAGGTAGTCTATTTGGGTCACTATAATTGCCAATATATGAAAAAGATCATGTGTTAATTCTTGTATTAAATGCTTTGGAATTTAAGCATGGTTTGATTAAAAAGTTTGGGATTTAAGCATGAGATGATATTGATGTTATGATTATCATTATGTTTTGGTTCAGTTATAATCATGAGGAAGTGCTTTGTAAGTAAGCATGTTTTGGGAAAAGCAAGCATATGTTTTTTTAAAAGATTGCAAATGCATCATTGTTTATGAGCATCCTCACTAAGCATGTGTGCTCGTGCTCTCATTTTCCTAATGATGCAGAGCATTAAAGTTCGGGACAGCAAAGGAAAGGTTTGCAAGGATCTAAGTGATAAACTACTTTGAGTATGAACTCAGTTTCTATTTCCGATTAATAAGGCAATGTGTTCACCAAGGTTTTTTGGGGGTTGTAATCCTGTTTTCTTATGGATTTTGAGTACGAGTTCTATACTGGTTTTTGTGTAGGTTTGATGTTATTAAGCTTGATGTTGGAACTTTTTGTGAATGATGTCCTAGGCATGCATCTAGAGTTTCCTTGATGATTGCATTGTTGTGATGGATTGAGCAAGTCAATTATGCTTTGTGGTGTGTGTTGTTATGTTGCCTAGGCTGTGAATGGTTTAATGGTGCATTTTGAGACGTTTGGGAAAGTGCTTAGGAAGCATGACTTTAGAATATCTTTTAATGGGTGGACGCCTTTTTGGGTTGCTGAGCTTATGATGTTTAGGTTGCCTTTGCATCTAGATAGTGTGGTATGGAAGTTTATGGCTTGGTGAAGTTGTTTACTTTTGAAATAAGTTTGTTAAACCAACCATTTGTGACCATTCATGTCCAGGCGTATTGGTATGCGAATACAAGTATTGGTACGGGAAGCCATTTTGGGCTTGTGGTACCGGTAGGCAAGTTGGGCGTTGCGATACGGAAGAGTATAATTGAAGCTGCATACCGATACACGGGTTCGCCTATCGGTACGGGTAGGCTGAGTTTGGCTTGGGGAATTGGTACACGTGTTTGAGGATCGGTACGTGGACTTGGTTTTGGTAAGGCGTATCGGTACGTAAAAGTTGTACCGGTACGGGGAATGGCTACTAGTGTCTTTGGAAGTTCGAATATAAAGGGCGTACCGATACTCAGATTGGAGTACCGATACCCATGACAGCTAAGTTAGTTAAAGGCTTTAGTAAAGTTCTACTTTCTTTCGTTTTAGTCCCTGAATCTTATTTTGTCAATTATTTAAGCATGGATTATCGTTTGAGGTTGAAATTTGGCATATAAGCATGAAATGAACCTAATTTATGGTTGGTAACTTAAAAAGTGGAAAAACCCCTTTTAATTTGCTAATTTTACATTTTTTCCCTAAGTTGAGTCGTGGCCAATTGGATATCATTATGATGTCCGATTGAGATGAGTGCTCACCTTTGAACAATATGATCATGTAGGATAACGCTATGTATCTAGATGAGATAAAAAATGGGCAAGTTTTAGGTTTAATCACTCTGGTTTACTTCGGTAAACCTGATGTAGCTTGCTCGGTTCGGTCTTGCGACTAGGCCGGGTCGAGGGGGTTACATTTATTGGTATCACAGCTAGGTTTGTGAAAAGTTGGGATGTTGTTGCATGTTTAGCTGATGTTGTTGAACTGCACAATGATTGTGTATATGTTCGGTGATTGTTTTACTTATTGTTGGGGTTGGATTGGGGACACATTGCCTATTACCGAGGATTTAAATGCGTTTTAAGTGAACTTGGATCCTTTGCCTGATTCTAGCCTAACTCTAATGTGTTTTGATGCGTTTGTTAGCATGGCTCGATGTGAGACGCGGTCTATGGCTAATACTACCGAGGTTGGGCAGAATAATGAGACATAGGAGAATCTCCCTCATGTTTTACCTTCTCGTCCTCTCGTGGTTCCTCCAATTGATGTTGGGGTAGGTGAAGCACCCCAAGTTCATCAAGTGCCAGTAGATGGTGATTTGACTCCGTTAGTATAGACGATAACGAGAGCTTTTCAGGCAGCGATGGCTGAAGTGCAGGTGCAGGCACCGGTACCTGCTGTGGTGGAAAATTAAGGTTTACCCATAGAGCGTTTGAGAAATTTGGAAGGTGTAGAGTTTCAAGGCTTGATCCTTGAGGCAGCCGAAGGTTGGCTGGAAAAGATGGTCCGCATTATGGATCAGATGGGATGCAACGAGGAGCGTAAGTTGGGTTGCACTATATCTCTGCTGCAGGGGGATGCATACCATTGGTGGGTGACCACTATTGCTGGTGTTCATGGGAGTTCTTTCGGAGGGCTTTCAAGAGAAAGTACCTTGGTGCTCAGTACTTGGATATGAAGAAGCACGAGTTTATGTCGCTATCTCATGGAAGTATGTCTGTTGCTGAATACGAGGTAAAGTTTATCCGGTTGAGCCAGTATGCTCCAGAGTTGGTTCTAAATGACTAGCAGAGATGTGACAGGTTCCATTATAGACTTGTAATGGACATTAAGACGTACCTCCTGGCCGCAGATTACACAAATTTTGATGTGTTGGTCAATTGGGCCAAGGATATCGAGCAGTCCTTGGGTGCACCAGTTTAGGCCACATGTGCAAACTTGGGTAAAAGAGTGGTGGACTCTAGCTATTCTGGGAGGCAGAATAAGAGATTCAGGGACACGAGGCATAAGCCAGATCATAGGCGTGGTGGTGGAGTTGGTCAGGGTGCTTAGGGAGCTCGTGTTACACCAGAGTGTGAGCGATGTGGTAGGCACCACGTGGGTATGTGCTGGGGTAATACTGGAACCTGTTAGATTTGTGGATCATCTGATCACCTAAAGCATGATTTTCCTCGAGCTACGAGAGATGTACTAGCATAAGTTACTGCACTGTCTAGGGGCCGAGGCCGTGGCAGCGGTAATTTTCAAAGGCGAGAGGATGGTCAGAGGGGTATGGCTTATGATGTAGTAGTGAGATTTGAAGGTGGTGGATTGGCTCAGGTTTTTGCTCACCGTGAGGGTCGTAATGACACAGATGTGATCGCAGGTACTTTTACTTTACAATCCTTGTCATTGTTATCCTTGATTGATTCGGGGTCTACGCATTCATATATCTTGAGTGAACATGCATCTTTATTGAATGTTCCTGTTGAGATCTTAGATGTTGGTATGTTGGTCACAAGTTCTTTTAGGGAGATAGTTACAACAAGAAGGCTGTATCGGCGATGTCCCTTGGTGGTGCATGGTCATGAGTTTGCCGCAGATCCGATGGGATTGCCATTCCATAGTTTCGATGTCATATTGGGTATGGATTGGTTGAGTGAGCATAGAGCTGTTGTGGCTTGTGAGTTCAAGAGGATTTTCTTGGGGCTGGCCGACAACTATGAGGTTGTGGTGGTTGGCAAGAATGTTAAGTTCCTGTACAATGTGGTTTCGCTTTTAGAGCGGAGAAAATGATGTTTAATGGCTGGCAAGCTTATTTGGATATTGTTATGAATCTGGAAGGGTGTTTGAGTGCAGGACACTCGGACTGTTTGCGACTTTCATGAGGTTTTTCCTGAGGAGTTGCCAGGTTTGCCTCCGGATAGAGAGGTGGAGTTTTGTATTGAGACATACGAGGGTACAACACCGTTGTCCATTTCTCCTTATAGGATGGCACCGAAAGAATTGAAGGAGTTGAAGTCATAGCTTCAGGAGTTGTTGGATCATGGGTTTATTCGACCAAGTGTTTCTCCGTGGGGTGCACCTGTTCTCTTTGTGAAAAAAGAAAGATAGTACGATGTGTATGTATGTTGATTATTGTTAGTTGAACAAGTTGACGGTAAAGAACAGGTACCCATTACCGTAAATTGATGATTTTTTTGATCAATTTAGTGGAGCAGCGGTGTTTTCCAAGATAGATTTAAGATCAAGGTATTATCAGTTGAATGTTAAGGATGTGGATGTGCATAAGACCATGTTCCGTACGAGGTATGGGCATTATGAGTTTCTGGCCATGCCCTTTGGTTTGACAAATGCCCTGGCTACGTTTATGGACATGATGAATAAAGTGTTCAATGAGTATCATGATCAGTTTGTGGTGGTGTTCATAGATGATATTCTCATGTACTCCCGTACCGAGGAAGAGCATGTTCAACATTTGCGGATAGTGTTGCAAGTATTAAAGGATAATCAGTTGTACGCTAAGTTGAGCAAGTGCGAGTTTTGGCTTAAGGAAGTGACATTCCTAGGTCATGTGGTGTCCACAGAGGGTATTCGCATTGATCCACAGAAGATTGAGGCTATTCTCAATTGGAAGCCACCTAAGTCAGTATCGGAGGTGCGAATTTTTCTTGGGATGGCTGGTTATTATCGTCATTTTGTTGAGGGTTTTTCGAGTATTGCAGCTTCGTTAACCAAGTTGTTACAGAAGAATATTCTTTATGTGTGGACGGAGAAGCAACATCACGGTTTTGAGAAGTTAAAGGAAGTGCTGACACACACTCCTGTGTTGATTTAGCCTAAATCTGGAAAGGAGTTTGTGGTTTATAGTGATGTGTCTTATGTTGGCTTGGGTAGTGTGTTGATGCAGGATGGGAAGGTTGTGGCCTTCGTATCGAGACAGTTGAAAGTCCATGAGCGCAATTATCCAACTCATGATTTGGAGCTTGCGGCTGTGGTTTTTGCTTTAAAAATTTAGCGACTTTACCGTTATAGTGAGAAGTGCGTGATCTTTCCGGATCACAAGAGCTTGAAGTATTTGATGTCCCAGAAATATTTGAATCTTAGGCAACATAGATTTTTGGAGTTGCTTAAGGATTATGACTTGACCATTGAGTATCATCTTGGTAAATCCAATGTAGTGGCGGATGCATTAAGTCGTAAGGTTGCGGTTGAGCTCCGAGCTATGTTTCCAAGGTTGAGTGTGACGCAGGAAGGTGGTTTGCTGGAGGAGTTGCAAGTCAAACCTATATTATCACAGTTGATTAAAGCTAAGCAATTGTTTGATGATTCCCTAGTTGAGCATGTTAAGAACATAGCGGATGGTAATCCGACAGATTTCCATTTTGATGATGATGGAGTTTTGTGTTTCAAGGGTCAGATAGTGGTGCCGAATGATTCAGAGTTGAGGCACACTATCTTGACGGAGGCACATTCTAGTCCTTTTGCTATGCATCCTGGTAGTGTTAAGATGTATCGTGATTTGAAAGAGGTATACTACTAGGCTGGGTTGAAAAAGGACGTGGTTGAGTTTGTGTTCAAATGCATGGTATGTCAGCGGGTCAAGGCTGAACATCAGTTTCCATCTGGGTTGTTGCAATCGCTAAAAATTTTAGAGTGGAAATGGGAGAGAATCACCATGGATTTTGTAACAGGGTTGCCGTTGACACCAGCTAAGAAGGATTTTGTATGGGTGATTGTTGACCTGTTCTCAAAGTGTTCACATTTTCTTGCTAGTGCATATAACGTATACCTTGGACAAGTTGGCAGATTTGTATATAGCGGAGATTGCGTGCTTGTATGGTGTACCTAAATCCATCGTTTCGGATAGGGATCCAAGGTTTACGGCAAGGTTTTGGAGGAGTTTGCACCAAGCCTTGAGTTCGAGATTAAGTTTTAGTACAACGTATCATCCTGAGTTGGATGGGCAGTCTAAGCGGGTTATTTAGGTTTTGGAAGATATGCTGAGATGTTGTATTATTGAGTTCCAAGGAACCTAGGAGAAGCATTTGCCTTTAGTAGAATTTTCTTACAACAATAGTTATCAGGCGAGTATACAGATGGCACCTTATGAGGCGTTATATGGTCAGAGATGTCGTACGCCCTTATGTTGGGTTGAGGTGGGAGAAAATCATGTTACCCTACCGGATGTATTGAAAGACATGTATGATAAGGTTAATCTTGTATGCGACCAGTTGAAAGTGGCTGCGGATCAGCAGAAATCTTACGCGGACTTGAAGCATAAGGAGGTTTGCTTAATCCGAGGTTCATTGGACCATACGATGTTATTGAGCGTGTGGTTCCTATGGCATATCGGTTGAGGTTGCCTCCCAAGCTGGAGAAAATTCACAATGTGTTCCATGTTTCGATGTTGAGGAGATATCACTCAGATCCATTGCATATCATGCCGGTGGAGGAAGTGGAGTTGAGATCAGATCTAACCTTTGGTGAGGAACCAGTAGAGATCCTCGATACCAGTATGAAGGTTCTTTGTGGTAAGACGATAGAACTCGTGAAAGTCTTGTGGCGACACCAAGGTGTTGAGAAAGCTACTTGGGAAAGCAAGGCGAATATGAAGGAGCAATTTCCGCATCTATTTCCTCCAGGTAATTTTGAGGACAAAATTTCTTAACTGGGGGAGAGTTGTAACACCCCGGTTTTGGGCTTAGCGGTTTTGAGGTTTGTTAGACGGTCTGGTGACCGGGTTAGAGATTCGAGTTGGATTCGGTACTGTATATTTTTTGATAAGATAAAAATGTGGAAAAATAGTTAAAAATCATCTTTTATTATATAATGATTTTTGGTGGAATCAATTTTAGAAAAAAAGAATTTGGAAACGTGGCATTTTGGATTGGTGACCAAAATGCGATATTTGAAAATTGTTTTTAAAGGTGACTAAAAAAAAGGGTCAAATTCTTAGAATCTTTAAGGAGCTATTTTACCAAGATTTTTCTGATGATTTCTCCCTTAATTTAAGATATTTTAACATGTGTTTTAAAGATAATTAAAAAGGGATTTTAGTTAAAAAGTTAGTTAAGCTCATCAAAGAAAATTTACGTAACTCTTTCTCTCCACTCTCTCCTTAGCCAAACACTCAAGTTTTCTTCAAAATCCAGAGGTGAGGAGTCTTTTAACTTGTTTTTATGATTGGTAATGATTTGATTAACATTGTTTTTGCGAAATCTCATTTAAATCTTGTGTTTTCTTAGCTTTTGTCATACCAATTGAGGGAGAAATTTAACGATAGGGGTAAGGTCCGTAATCTCCTCTATTGTATGGTTCTTTACTGAAATTCCCAAGTATTTGATTCTTGATTTATAGTTTGGAAACGGATTTTAATGTTATATCAATGATTAATTGAGTTATTTTGGGAATATTGATGAGATATTATAATTTTCGAAGTGGATCTGTTTTTCCAGTGTTTGAGTTGGATTTAATATATATTTTGGATGTATTTTGATGTTGATAATTTGTTTTTATTAATAGAATCCCGAAACTCTTGAATCTTTAATTAGTTAGGTTGTTAGATTGGGGTTCTTGTGGTGATATTCGATTTGCTGGAAGTAAAAGGATGTTAGGAAATGGTTTTTGGATGTTCTTTGATGTTAATTGAAGGCTTGAATTGTTGTATTATGGCTGGGTTAAGTTTTGGAAACGTTTGATGGTGTTTTTAGTATGATTCGAATGGTGTTTGAGTGGGCATCTTGGGAGTTGCGGGAGATTGTTGTTAGGCAATGGTTTGAATGCATTTTAATGCATTTGTCCTATGGTTTTATGTGTTTAAAATAAGGGATAATCAGGGCGACGAAGCGTGACGTGTTTGGTGGCTTGCCGAGAGCTTGTTTTGCGTTGGCAAGGAAGGCGAAGCATATCGGTGAGTGGAAACTGGTTTTAAATGCTTTACAAAGGTTTGTAAATGGTGTTGGGAGTTTAGGGTAAGCGTGCGACACTTACCTAAGCTCGGAAGTAAGTTTCCCTTATTTTGCTCTAGAATATCTCTTGGATATGAGCATGTTGTTTGCATGTTTTGGTAACAAACATGGCATGATTCACTTACTGGTAATGCATGATTTTGAGTACATGTACAGGGGATTGAAAGTATATATTAAATGCTATTGAGCACTAGTATTCATTCCGGTTGGGAATGGTGTTATTGCATTGGCAATGAGATTTGCATATGTTTTGTTTATGAGATGCATTGTAAAACAATATGTAAATGGTTTTGTAAATGATATATTGGCTATATGACATGGTGAAAACAATCGGATATAGTTGGCATGCCATAGGACTAAAAGTGCACTATGAAATATGAACAAAATCGATCGTGGCCATGGGTCCTTGAGGTATGGAGGTTTAACTAGGCCACTCAGACTGTTGGGACATCATTTGGGGCATGCAGTTTAACTAGGCAACCGAAATTGATGGTGATCTGGCGGTTTAACTAGGCAAGGCCCGTGCTCTTGCGATTTAACTAGGCAAGGGTGAAATCTTGCGGTTTAACTAGGCGAGGGTGTCAAATCTTGCGGTTTAACTAGGCAAGGTTTGGGATATCATGCTATTTAACTAGGAATGGTATGAGAGATCAATGTATCTGATATGTGTAAAGGATAGAGGTAGTCTATCCGAGTCACTATTATTGCCAATATATGAAAAAGATCATGTGTTGATTCTTGTATTAAATGCTTTGGGATTTAAGCATGGTTTGATTAAAAAGCTTGGGATTAAAGCATGAGATAAATTGATGTTATGATTATCATTATGTTTTGATTCAGTTAGAATCATGAGGAAGTGCTTTGTAAGTAAGCATATTTTGGGAAAAACAAGCATATGCTTTTAAAAGATTGCAAATGCATCATTGTTTATGAGCATCCTCACTAAGCATGTGTGCTTACGCTCTCTTTTTCCTAATGATGCAGAGCATTAAAGTTCAGGGCAGCAAATGAAAGGTTTGCAAGGATCCAAGAGGTAAACTACTTTGAGTATGAACCCAGTTTCTATTTCCAGTTAATAAGGCAATGTGTTCGCCAAGGTCTTTTGGGGGTTGTAATCCTGTTCCCTTAAGGACTTTGAGTACGAATTCTATGCTGGTTTTTGTGGAGGTTTGATGTTGTTAAGCTTGATGTTGGAACTTGTTGTAGTTGTTGTGAATGGTGTCCTAGGTATGCATCTAGAGTTTCCTTGATGATTGCCTTGTTGTGATGGATTGAGCAAGTCTATTATTCTTTGTGGTGTGTGTTGTTATGTTGCCTATGCTGTGAATGGTTTAATGGTGCATTTTGAGACGTTTGGAAAAGTGCTTAGGAAGCATGCCTTTAGAATATCTTTGAATGGGTGGAAGCCTGTTTGGGTTGCTGAGCTTATGATGTTTAGGTTTCCTTTGCATCTAGATAGTGTGGTATGGAAGTTTATGGCTTGGTGAAGTGGTTTACATTTGAAATAAGTTTATTAAACCAACCATTTGTGACCATTCAGGTTTTGGCGTATCGGTACGCGAGTACACGTATCGGTACGGGAAGCCATTTCGGGCTTGTGGTACCGGTACGCAAGCTGAGAGTTGCGATACGGAAGAGTATAATCGAAGCTGCGTACCGATACACGGGTTCGCCTATCGGTACGGGTAGGCTGAGTTTGGCTTGGGGAATTGGTACACGTGTTTGAGGATCGGTACGTGGACTTGGTTTTGGTAAGGCGTATCGGTACGTAGGAGTCGTACTGGTACGGGGTATGGCTACTAGAATCTTTGGAAGTTCAAATGTAAAGGGCGTACCGATACTCGGATTGGAGTACCGATACCCATGGTAGCTAAGTTAGTTAAAGGCTTTTGTAAAGTTCTATTTTCTTCCGTTTTAGTCCCTGAATCTTGTTTTGTCAATTATTTAAGCATGGATGATCGTTTGAGGTTGAAATTTGGCATATAAGCATGAAAAGAACCTAATTTAAGGTTGGTAACTTAAAAAGTGGAAAAACCCCTTTTAATTTGCTGAATTTATGTTTTTGTCCCTAAGTTGAGCTGTGGCCAATTGGATATCATTGTGATGCCCGTTTGAGATGAGTGCTCACCTTTGAACAGTATGATCATGTAGGATAACGTTATGCATCTAGATGAGATAAAAGGAAAAAATGGGCGAGTTTTAGGTTTAATCACTCCAATTTACTTCAGTAAACCTAATGTAGCTTGCTCCGTTCGGTCTTGCGACTAGGCCGGGTCGAGGGGGTTACAATTTCAGTACTTATGACATCCATATTTTGTGTTTAGTAGTGGGATGTACTAGCTAAACCTGTCTTTCTAATAAAATATTTAAATCGGGTATGTAATAGTTTTATAAACATATTTACTGCTTATTATTATATATTTTAAATGTGACTATGATATTTACTAAAAAGTTTCACAATCGGGAATTAATTATTATTCTATTAATAAATTAGATAAAGTTAAGCGTGCTTGAATTAGAGAAATTTTAAGATAGGTGACCTCATGGGAAGTTATTTTAAAAATTTTAAATTACCCCGATTTTAAGTCAAAAGATGCTTTTAAAAGTTTGTGACATCTTTGACTCGTGTTCAATGTACGGATACGGGAAAGGGGTGTTACACAATGTTTGTTTGATATCTATAAAATCCTGAAATTCGGGTTAAAAATACCAGGCTATACGAATTGTTTGTCTAGATCGGGTCAATTTGGTATTAATTCGAAATTTTTGATTAACTAATTAATTAATTTAGGATATTTTAATAAAGGTTAAAAATGAATTTTTGATAATTTGATAAGTTTGAGAAAATTTGGATTTTTTAATTATTATATTAAATAGTGAATTTTGTTCGAATGGCTTTAATTGAGTCAAATTATTTTAACATGTGTTTTAGTGATTAAATAGAAAGGAATACAAGCTAAGAATCTTTGGGAAGCTATTATACCATGTACCTTTTAATTAAATTTATTTGTATTTTAACTAATTCATTTGACATTTAATTCATTTTGATGGAAGAATGGGTTTTTCAAAATATTTTCACTCTAAAATCCATTTTCATGATTTCCTAATTCCTAAATTCTTCCATTGATTTTTTTAAATATTTCTATTCAATTATTTTCTTAAATCTTTTCATTTTACTTTGATTTCATTTCAAAAGTTCTATTTTCATCAAAATTCTATTTCAAGTTTTGAAGAAGTTACATCAATTTTTATGGAGTTCTCTTCAAGTTGTTGATTCTCCTATTACAATGAATAACAATGATTCTTATTGAAATTCCACATGTTATGTATTCCTAGATAATTTTTTTAATTATTTTGTGTTGGGTTTGTAACACCCCCTTTCCGGTCCTGTAGGAATCTGGGTCGGAAAGTGTTACCAGTAACAATACGGTGATCAGATTGATAATTATGATGTTATATGCAATAAATCATGTATCAATATTTCATAGTGTAAAGTAATAACATTTTTAATCAATAAGGTTTGCTTAATTTGTGATTTAGGGCCAATTGGTAACTTATTAAAGTTTAGGGACTAAATTGTAAAACCAGTAAAATACTGAGTATTGTCTAAAATTAAGGTTACCCATATGAACTTCAATACTTGATTATCATGCATGCAAATTTCTATCATGATCAGAGTTCATTTGTGTCCTTAATTAAGTCGTATAAGATCCGATGACCAATTTACGACATTTTGAAACCTTTTAAAATATCTTTTAACCAACTTACCTGCCTCCGTACCAATACTCAAAGAGGCCATATCGACACACCTTCGTTATGGTCCTTAAAAAGAATTCCAGACTTTAGGGGTTGTACCGATACAGATGCATCGGTATCGGTACGCCAAGCTGATCCTAACTAACTTAGAGTCTAGAACCGACCAGTCGTACTAAAATGCCTAAGGCTATATCGGTACACATGCCTTGACCGTTAAAACGATTATTTGCTTTAAGCATGTATCGATACGAGGTATCGGTACGCGTGGTCAATGCTAAGAAGGTCAACCTTGAAGATCGATACAGTGTCGATACGAAACCACAATATTTTTCCTGTGATTAAGACCCGTACCGATACGCCTAGATACGTATCTATACGCAACTATGTAGAAATTCCAGTGTCTAAGCCCCGTACCGATACACCCTGAAGCGTATCAATACCCCAACGTTATCTTGACCAAATATGCTGGGCCGTATCGATACGCCACCACCCATATCGGTATGACAAGGCATGTAATGACAGATTTATCTAGTTTTAGTCAAATTAGGGGCCTTAACCTTATCCAATTGTTACCAAATTTTACAGGCAAGTCTAAAAACATCAATTCTATACACATGTCAAGTTTTATGCCATTTCAAATCCATTTACTATGGTTTCAGATATTAGTTCAATTGAGTCCATTGTTAACACTTTAATCAACATGTAACATACCATATTTAATACTTAAACTCTTTCAACATGGTAAGCACCATATACACGCAAAATGGGACTAAACTAACATGTCTAGACCCTATGCCACCTTTCTAGGAGTTTAAGGACAAAGTTTACATTACATGTAACTTGGTGACTTGCTTCAAAAATGTACTTGCTCCGATCCTTATTCCGATATGTCTTTATCCTGAGAATGCATGGAAATGAGATGCATTAGGCTTACTTAGCCTAGTGAGGTAGTCAACAATAATAACATGAATATCAATAATATCAATAACATGTATATCAATGTAAATGCATCTCAAATCATATTTTAGAAATAATTTCAATAGCTTAATTCCTTGGATTGAAATGTGAATGTGGATATGCGAATTCCCAACCAACATCGTCAACAATAGATGGTTAATATCCTCCAACATCGCCAATGAGACCAACACTAACACTTCCCGCCAACATCGCCAAATAGAACCTTAGCTCAAGGACCGTAGTCCACTCTGTACCAATGAGCTCATAAATTCTATGTCATGCCAATGTATCCCATGTCCACTCGTATCCAAGGATTCAATACTTAGGCCAATATTGATAACAATAACAATGTCAGTAACAAAGCACTGATAATAACGGTAGCCATGACAATGTCAATAAAGCCTTAACAATATACCATGATCAATATAGCCTTTACCAATGTTTCAATAATATCAATGACAATGCAATGATTCAATGATCAACTTGACAATAAATAAGCTTACCAATGATACTTTTGACATGATTTCCATATATCATACCTTGTTTCCAATGATGGAATGTATAGACCAATATAATGAAGTTGAGATAAATCAAAGCCAACATCAAAGAATCAAAGTATAGAATTGACCCTTGACCAAGTGGCCTCAATTATTAGTTTGACAATCCCAATTATTCTTGATATTGTTGGAACTAGAGGGATTTGTTGATTCTTCACCTTTGATTCTCTTGAGATGCAAGAAAACAAGGATTTCAAGTTTAAATAATGGATTCATAGCAACTTAATAGCAATGAAAAGCAATAACAAATAAGCTATATTATACCTAGAGAATGTTCTAGTGATCCTTGATTCTTGTACTTGACTTTTACATAGTTTTGGTTATGGAATCAATGAATCAATGATAGTTTTGCTTACCCATTTCGATAGCAACACTATAGCATCAAGAAATTGATAGAAAAAAGCCCTTGGACAACCCTCCATTGGAGGTTGTTGCTTGCTTTGATTGTTTGAAGCTTCTTAATGAAGATTGTAAGGATATAAAACAATCCCTGGGTGTTTATCTTTTCTTTCTTTTCAATTTTAATTTCTAATTTCCTTATAATGAAGGAATCCTTTCTTTTATTCTCTAGGGATGTGGTAATTTGATTCCTATTGTTTTTAATAGCTAGGTTAGTCCTCAAATCCATTATTGATTTGAAATTTTGAAATTCCTATTTTTCCTCAATTTGGTCACTAAAACAAGTTTCAAAGAATCACCAATGGGTTCAAATTTAACCAATCAATAAGAATAAAGGGATTCAATAAACCAATAATTGACCAGTTGGTCAAAGGGCAACTCTAAAATTTAGGTGCCATTCTGATTTCAAAATTTGATTTTTGCGGAATTAAATTCAAGGTAGGTACATTGAGACCTTATGGGGTGTTACAACTACTATGTATTTGTAAAGCCATACTTGAAAATACTTCAATCCTTGGATCTTCCCTTGCTTACTTGTTGTTCGAAAGAGCCTATTTCTCTGCATTGTTGAGAAAGGAGTGTAAGCTATAAGCTTAGTGAGGGAGTCTCTATAACACTCATCAATGCATTTAAAACCGTTTTAATTCAAATCAAATGTATATTTCCCATGCCAAAACCATCTTATGCCTTTACAATCTCTTCAAATACACACATTTAAATCATTTGCAGCACCTGTATCATGGATTTCTATCATAAACCTCAATTTAAGCTTCATATGCCAAAATCTATATATATCAAGCTTAAAGAGCATTACATGTATAAACCATATTATACAAAACATAATCCACTTATCATAATACATTATATCATATATTAGCATTCAAGTGACTCAAAACCAATTTCTTTTCTCTTTTTCCAAAAACACATTGGATACACAGCTTTCCCAAGTGGTTCCTTCGACCACTTCACATACGTCCTGGAAACGGTGTAGCCCTCAATAGTTATAACGTAACCCCCTTGACCAGGCCTAGATGCCCAACCTAACCAAGAAAGCTACATTAGGTTTGCCGTAGCAAACTGAAGAGATAAAAAAAAGCCGGTCCATTTTTATCTTATCTAGATGCCAATTATTAACCCTACATGTTCATGAAGACATAAGATGCAACCCCAACTCAATCGCGCATCAATTTGACATCCAATAGATCATATTTGCAATTTAGGGACCAAATTGCAAATACAAAAAAATTTAGGATTAAAGCTCACTTTTAAGTTACCAACTTTTAATTATTCAGGTTCCAAACTTTCATCTCAAATTTCGACTCAATCCGATCATTCTATCACATACAATTGAACTGGCAAGATTCAGGGACTAAAATGCAAAAAAACTAAATTGCAAGGATGATGAAAATCGACCTTGGGTAGACATTTGGCATTACCGTACCGATACACATGAAAACGCACCGTACCAATACACCACATCCCGTACCGATACATAATAACAAACTTACCTAACTTTTGAATTTTCAAACATCCGTACCGGTACGCTTACATGTGTATCGATACACGGGTTTGGGTTGAAAAAGTGAAATTACAAAGGCTAAACGTCGTATCGATAATCTCTTACCCGTATCGGTATGCCAAGACAAATTTTCCTAGGCGTACTCGAAACACACAATAATCGTACCGATCCCCCATGCCTAATGATGTCTAGAGCGTATTGATATGGTTCCCGCGATCGATACGTCTGGACCTATAATGTCATATCTTGCTGTTTTTCAACCCAAAAGCATTCCCAAACCATTCCTTCATGCTTATAACACAACACCAACATGCCAAACATATTACAAGCATTTAGGTTTCACAAGATCAACATCGACAACATAGCATCATGAGTCAAAAGATGATCTATAGGCATGCAACCTAATATTGCAACCAAACAACATATCAAAAGATAACCCAACACCAAAACCAAACGTTAAAGGCCATTTACAACTTAAGAGCAACTAATAAAACATGCTCAAACAGGAGTTCCACAAAATATCTCCCAAAAACACATCAAGTTTTAAAACATTGCCTCTTTCAAATTATAGTCTAGTTCTAACATACTTTGGAAACAAAATCAAGATCCCCTTGCTTCTTGCTGCCTTCCGGGACTTTAATTCTTTGCATTGATGGACAAAGAGAGCGTAAGCACACAAGGCTTAGTGAGGAATGCTTAGAACAAAACACCATCAATGCATTTAAAACCATTTACTTAACATCAACTTTTAAAACATCATGCCTCTTTAAAACATGCACTTTACATCATTAAAACCATCATATTTAACCATATGCTACATGTATCATTAATCAACAGCAAGTCACATTGCTAACCCTCTACTTAAGCCTTCCCATGCATTACTACCAAATGCAAAGCTTAAGAAGAAACATGTATAAATCACATTATACCACTTAAAACATTTCAATGATACATTAACAATTATATTGGCTTTCAAGTGATCACTAACAAGTTCAATAACAAAAGAGTTCATCGGATACACGGATTCAACAAGTGTTAACCCAACACTTCAAGCCATCTCAACCGGAATAGCGATACAATCACAGTACATTAACAATCGGGTACATTTTCAAACCCACAGGGACACCAATCCCTCTCATCAGTTAGATGCTTAACCCACTAACAGAGTTTTTGGTACCATATAACCCCTCAACCATTAGGGTACTTGGATGGAATATTGATGACGCCGTATAAACCCCTCAACATCCAAGGTGATTTATTTTACGAGTGCACTCAATCCTATGGCCAGCCAACTATATCCGATATAAAAATTTTAAAACCACATCACTTGCCAATATAATTAACCAAATAACATTTACTTCATTATTTTTTAATAAGCATTAAACCATGCCATTTCCAAAGCAACAACCATGCTTTAAAACACAAGTATAAACAATACTTACAAGGATCACTTACCATGTGCATCCTTCAGCAAAACATGCTTAAAAATAGTATATTGAATACTTTAAAACATGCTTAAACAATGGGTACATGAACATTAAACCAAGTGCATAAAATCATTCAAACACTAGCACGACCGAGAGAGTAAAACCACTTTATACTTACTTTCGAGTCTTAGGTAAGCATTTCAAGCTCTACCTAAACTCCCAAAAAACTATTCCCAAAACATCAAAAGATTTAAACCACATTTTCATTCACCGATACACAAACCTCAATTTCCCGACGTGAAAATCAAGTATCCGAAGCCTCCAACGCTTCTCCAATCACTTACGGATCAACCTCCCTATTTTTACCACAAAAAACAGAGGATTAATGCATTCTAAACACAACAACCACAATCCTTCTCGGATTTCCACAAAATTCTCACAATTAACCCTCCACAACAACCGAAAACATAACCAAAACACTTCGATTCATAACCCAACCAACATCTATCAACCGAGCATCACTTTCAACATCAAAACACATCTAAAAACAGGTCCAAATCAACCTACAACCTCCAGCAACCTCACAACCATAGAAACACCATAAAACCTCAAAACTAACAACCTAAACAAATAAAGATTCTTAAGTTTCGGGATTCCATTGATAAAAATCTCTTATCAACATTATTAAACATCCAAAATATAGATCAAAACATCATTACTTACTGGAAAATAGATCCAATCCGCGAATCAACTCATTTTCCCCAAATAACTCAATTAAACATTAGAAAATCATCAAAATCAGAATAAAAACACAAAATCAAGGATCAAATGCTTGGGAATTTCAGTAAAGAACCATACAATAGAGTAGATCTCGGACATTACCACTATTGTGAAGTTTCTCCCTCAATTGATTTGTGAATAGCTAAAAAAATACAAGATTATTGTAAGATTTTGTGTAAACAATCTTAATAAAACAATTTGAAACAATAAAAATCAAGTTAGAAACCACCTCACCTTTGAAAATTTGATGAAAACCTGAGTGTTTGGTTGAGGAGAGAATGAAGAGAAAAAGTTGAGAGAAAATGACGTGATTTTTGTTAGAAAAGATAACCAACTTTTTAACAAAAACCTCTTTAATTACTAATTAAAACACATGTTAAAAGCAGTTAAATTACGGGAGAAATCATTAGAAACCAATTGGTAAAATAGCTCCTTAAAGATTCTAAGTATTTGACCCTTTTTATTTTAGTCACTAGAAAATCACAGTTTTCAAAACTTTCATTTTGGTCACTAACCAAAATGTCCATCTTCCAAAACTCATTTTCAAAAATGATTCCACCATTATTAAATACATAATTAACAATGATTTTTAAGCATTTTTCCAACACCAAAAGTATATTATCCCGAAATTGTCTCGAATCTCTACTTTGGTCTATCGGGCTGTCTAATAACCCACTAAACCGCTAAGCCCTAAAACTCGGGCATTACACACCAAGTTAAATGTAATATAACCTTTGTCCTTAAACTCCTAGCAAGGTGGCATAGGGTCTAAACATATTAGTTTAGCCCTATTTTGTATGTACATAAGGTCACTATGTTGAATGGGTTAAAAATATGAAATATGGTATGTTTATGATTGGAGAAAATTGGTAAATAACCCTAAATGCACTAATAAGGGAAAACCAGGCAAATGGATTTATTTTAATGCAAAATTTGACATGCAAGTAGAATTGATGTTTTTAGGCTTACTGGTAAAATTTGGTAAACTTTGAACTTGGTTAGGATCCTCAAATTGGATAAAAACCAGAGAAATCTTGTCATTACAAGCACATATGTACCAGTATAGGTGGTGTCGTACCATTATTGTAAGATGTTTTAGGTGTTATATTGGTACAAGCATACCAGCACGGGTGATGTCGTACCGGTACATGCATGCAAGAATTGGTATACAACCTAAGGCATACCGATACTGCTACAGGAGTATAGGTACACTAAATAAACACTAGAATTTTACTGTAGCACGGGTACCGGTATGGGTGATGGCGTACCGATACCCATTTCATGTCTCAATTTGGGAATTAGGGATTGCGTACCGGTACGGTATTAGACCTATACTAATACGAGGGTACCAAATTTTGCGTGCCGATACTGTATAATGAGTATCGATACAGGATTTAGGTTCGAAAGAAAATTAATTAGGAGGTGTACCGATATGGCCTATCGAGTACCGGTACCGATACAGGTAAGTTAGTTACTAATTTTGGAAGTTTTACAAAATGGTCACTGAATTGTATTTAGCTTAATTGAAAGTGTTAATGACCCCCAAAACTGATGAAATTTTATATGCAAGGTAATTAGATATGTAATTCAACATTGATAAGTATAATTGTCGATAAGCCCCCAAAACCTGCAAAAATTACAAATAGCTCCCTAACTTGTTCAAGTCAATAATTGGTCCCTAATTATGATTTAATTGATTTGTATTGATTATAGTCATGTATTGTATCGCATAAATGTTATTAATTACTGTTCGCAATCCATTATCGAAATAAGTCAACCGTTCACCGTTTTGTTCACCAATAACACTTTTCGACCCAGATTCTTACCGGACTGGGAAGGGGTGTTATATTTATGGTATCAGGGCTAGAATTTAGTCAATTTTAGGACTAAACTGAAGTCTATTGTATCGTTATTACATAAGCCACCTAGGAGTTTATTATTGTCTGTATTGTGACTTATGTCTAATCCGATCCTTTTCCCTCTTATAGTATAAGATGTTTGACTTCGATAAAGCTCATGAAGAAGTTGAGCATACCGTTGGCTCCTCGATAAATGACGAGGAAAAGAGGGGGAAGAATCCTCTGAATCCACAAATCTCTTCGCAAGAGCCATTGAATCCTGAACCTGTGTTACAAACTGCTCAATTCGAATGTTATAAGAACATGACTGAGATGTTCAAGCAATTTATGGCTATCCTTAAATCTGAGTAGTCTGCACAATCCTCTATAGTTTCCACTTTTGTAAGCCGATCTCCCATTGACAAATTAGCTCAACACTAAGACACTACCTTCACAGGTAAGGCTGGTGAGGATCCTGAAGCAGTAAAATATTGGTTAGATAGCACGATAAGAATTTTGTCCAATTTGTTTCAGTGCTCAGATGAGCATAAGCTCGAATGTGACTTAGCCTTGTTGGCAGACGAGGCTTTACATTGGTGGGAAACCATGATACTTATCGCTCCTGAGGAAGCCATAACCTGGGAGTTTTTCCTGCTTGAGTTTAGGAAAAAGTATATCAGTGAATATTACCTGGATGAAAGGTGGGATATTTTCTGCACCTTAAGCAAGGCGAGAGGCTGGTGGACCAGTACATCAATGACTTATACAAATATTGCAAGTATAGAGCTGAGTATATAAAAAAGAGGAAGAGAATTGCAGAATGTTCATTGTAGGCTTGAGTGATGAACTCCGACCCTTATTCAATGCCTTTGGAATCACAGTTTTTCAAGAGCTCGTGAATTGAGCAATTTCTATTAAGGCTGCACAGAAGTCGTAGAGGTTTAGTGGGCAGAACCGATCTAAGAAAAGACCTCGAGATGATTCTCGCCTACCTTTTCCATACAAGAAGGGTAAGCAACAAGGGTATAAGCAACCATATTACCAGCAATCTTCTCGGTCAAGCAATTTTGTCAAACCACAAGCTATGTCTCAGTCTACTGTAAGAAAGACCTCCATCGAGAGTATCGGAGGTTTAGGCCGAGAGTCACAATATCCTATTTGTAATTTTTGTCAGAAAAGACACCCTACAGGATAATGCCGTAGACAATCTTGGGCATATTTCTTTTGTGGTGAGCAAGGTCACTACATAAAGGATTGCCCAATGAATACTTCCAAGTCTTTTTCACCGATAATTCCTGCGTCCCCTGCTCAGTCTTTCAAGGGTAAAGGGCAAAAACAAGTTGTATCAAGAGCTTCTGGGAAACCCAGTGGCTCTGCAAGAGTTCCTAATTGACAAGAATCTAAAGCTTCAGCTCAAGTTTATCATGTGAGGAGCAAGGAGGAGGATGAAGATCCATACTTTATAGCAGGTACTATTAAACTGTATATCCATTCTATTTATGCATTGATTGATCCTAGATCTACTCATTCCTTTATAAGCACTGTGTTGATTAGAAGATTTAAGTTAACGTCTGACCCTATAGCATCTAAAATCACTGTAACCAATCCTTTAGGTGATAGTGTTGCAATTGGGCTGGTATGTAAGAATTGTACTCTCATGATACAAGGGATACCTTTCCTGGTCAATCTTATGGACCTCCCTATTCGTGAGTTTAATATAATATTGGGGCTTGACTGGCTCGAAGAGCATCAAGCCTGAGTGGATTGTTCGAAGAAGAAATTGTACCTCAGAGGTCTTGGCAAGGAGAGTGTAACCCTCATAGACTCTAGGGGTAAGAGATCGCTATTATATGCTGCTTAAAGAACCAGTTGCAAGATATAGATACTGTACAAGAGTTTCCTTATGTTTTCCCCATGAGCTTTCGAGTTTACCACCTACCCATGAGGTTGAATTCGAGATCAAAGTGCAACTTGGAACCACTCTAGTTTTCATTGCAGCATACCAGATGGCACCTGTTAAATTTACCGATCTTAAGGTACAAATTCAAGATTTGTTAGACAAGGGTTTCATTCGACCAAGTTCCTCACCTTGGGGAGCTCCGGTCCTCTTTGTCAAGAAAAAAGATGGGTCAATGTGTCTTTGTATTAACTATCGACAATCGAACAAGCTTACCATTAAGAATAAATATCCTTTACCGAGAGTAGATGATTTGTTTGATCAACTTAAGGATGCAACCATCTTTTCAAAAATTGACCTAAGGTCTGAGTACTATAAAATGAGAGTTAAAGAATGTGATGTGCCTAAGACAACCTTCCGTACAAGGTATGACCACTACGAATTATTGGTTATGCCCTTTGGGTTAACCAATGCACCGACTGCTTTTATGGATCTCATGAACCGGGTTTTTAGAACTTACCTTGACAAGTTTGTAGTAGTGTTCATTGATGATATATTGATCTATTCCAAGAATCAAGCTGAACATCGTGATCATCTTCTAATTGTGCTTCAGACCCTTCGGGAAAAGCAATTGTATGCCAACTTCAGTAAGTGTGGGTTTTGGCTTACCCAAGTTTCATTTCTGGGACATGTGATTTATGCTGAGGGTATCCAAGTAGACCCAAAGAAGATCCAAGCTATAGTAGAGTGGAGACCATCGAAAAATGTTGGTGAAGTTTATAGTTTCCTCGGTCTTTCTGGTTGTTACAAAAGATTCGTTAAAGGATTTTCGATAATAGCCGCACCGTTAACCAAACTCCTACGGAATGATATTCCTTTTGAATGGACTGAGAAGCAACAACACAGTTTTGATCAGCTTAAGCAAGTGTTGACTCATGGATCGGTCCTAACCCAACCTGAGTCTGGTAAAGATTATACAATGTATAGTGATGCATCGCATCAAGGGTTAAGATGTGTTTTGATGCAAAAGGCAAGGTTGTTGCTTATGCATCGAGACAAAAAAAGCCACATGAAATGAATTACCCTACTCACGATCTTGAGCTAGTTGTGGTTGTTTTTGCCTTGGAGATCTGGAGGCGTTGTCTTTATGGAGAAAAATGCTACCTATATACTAACCACAAGAGGCTTAAGTACTTGTTGACACAAAAAGAGCTTAATCTTCGTCAAAGAAGATGGATGGAACTTCTCAAGGACTATGACCTTGTTATTGATTATCACTCAGGCAAGGCCAATGTTGTAGCTGATGCACTCAACCGCAAACCTTTGCCTGGTAAGTATCAATAATTAAATAGTAAATTGTACGTATTGACAAATGTATAGAGAATCACAAGTATCGTTGTTATATTATAGCTCCTCGAGCTATCAATGCTCATTTCAAGTTACAAAAACACTGACCTTTAGTAGCTGAGCTCCAAGTTTAGTCTACCATTATGTTAGGAATCAAGTCCTTGCAAGATCAAGATCCGAATTGTTAGCGATATTGCCCTAAGGCCTATTGTATGGATAAGATATTTTGATTATTGAATTTATTATTATGATAAATTTGCATGCTTTTTGTATCCTTGAATATTATTATTCTAAATATCCCTAATCAGTTATGTAACCCCCTTGACCCGACCTAGACGCCCAACTGAACCAAGAAGGCCACATTAGGTTTGTCGTAGCAAACCGAAGATATTTAACAAAACCTGGTCCATTTTTTTCCTTTTATCTTATATATATGCCAATTATTAATCCTACATGCTTATGCAGATAACAAATGTAACCCCAACTCAATCGAGCATCAATTTGACATCCAATTGATCATGTTTACCACTTAGGGAACAAATTGTAAATTTGATAAAGCTACAGGTCAAAAATCCACTTTTAAGTTACCAACCTTAGATTAGTCGGGTTTCATGCATATGTCTAATATTCCAACTCAAACCAATCATTTTATCACTTACAATTACATTGACAAGAATCAGGGACTAAAATGCAAAGAAAGTAAAATTGCCCAAAGGTGATATTAACAGAATAAACTGTCATCCGTATCGATACGGGTAAACCCGTACCGATACAGTTTGAAACAACCAATTTTGGTACACTTCCATACCGTATCGATACGCTTAACTGAATTACCTAATTTTTGAAATATTTTAAACCGTATCGATACGACCTCTAAGGTATTTCGATACGCGGGTTTGAGATGAAAAAAGAGATTTCTAGAGGCATAAACTCGTACCAAAACACCCATACCCGTATCGGTACGCTTGGCCAAATCTGTCTGGCACATCGAAATGCACAAGACCTGTACCGATCCTACAAGCCTAATTTTTGCCTAAACGTATCAATACAGTCCCCCGTGTATCGATACGCCTGGGCCTGTAATGTCACATTTTGCTGGTTTTTCACTCTAAAAGCATACTCTAATCACATCAACATGCTTACAACACATCTCTAACATACCAAACATATCACAAGCCTACTAGCAACACCATTCAAACATCACATCAAGGCATCATGCGTTAAAAGGGAATATATAGGCATGCTTCCTAATGTTGCATCCAAACCACTTACCAAAAGACAAACCAGCACCAAAATCAAACCTTAGAGGCCATTTACAATCCAAGCGCAACCAAAGAAACATGCTCAAACAGGGAGTTCCACCAAACATCACCCAAAGCATAACAAGTACCCCATTGCCCTTATTCATTATAGTCTAGTCCCTAACATACTATAGAACAAGTCTTGTCAAGATCCCCTTGCTTCTTGCTGCCTTCCGAGACTTTAATTCTCTGCATTGATGGACAAAGAGAGCGTAAGCACACAAGGCTTAGTGAGGAAAGGTCAGAACAACACACCATCAATGAATTTAAAACCATTTACTTAACATCATCTTTTAAAACAACATGCCTCTTTTAAAACATGCACTTTACATCATTAAAACCAGCATATTAAACCATATGCTACATGTATCATTAAACAACAACAAGTCACATTGCTAACCCTCAACTTAAGCTTTCCCGTGCACTACTACCAAATGCAAAACTTGAGGAGAAACATGTATAAATCACATTAGACAACATTAAACATTTCAATGATACATTAACAATTATATTGGCTTTCAAGTGATCGTTAACAAGTTCAATAACAAAAGAGTTCATCGGATACACGAATTCAACAAGTGTTAACCATACACTTTAAGCCATCTCAACCGGAATAGCGATACAATCACAATCGTGGTACATTAACAACTGGGTACAAGATCAACCGGGTACACTTTCAACCCACAGGGATACCAATCCCTCTCATCGGTTAGATGCTTAACCCACTAACGGAAGTATTCAGTACTGTTTAACCCCTATACCTTTAGGGTACTTGGATGGAGTATTTGGTACACCGTATAAACCCCTCAACATCCAAGGCGACTTATTTTACAGTGCACTCAATCCTATGGCCGACCAACTATATCCGATAACAATTTTAAAACCACATCACTTGCCAATATAATTAACCATTTAAACATTTACCTCACTATTTTTAACAAGCATTAAGCCAACCTTTTCCAAAGCAATAACCATGCTTTATACCACAAGTATAAACAATACTTACAAGGATCACTTACCATGTGCATCCTTCAGCAAAACATGCATAAAAATAGTATATCGAATACTTTAAATCATGCTTAAACAATAGGTAACATGTAAATCAAAACAAGTGCATAAAACCATTTAACACTAGCACGACCTAGAGAGTAAAACCACTTTACTTAATTTCAAGCTTAGGTAAGTGTTTCAAGATCTACCTAAACTCCCAAAAACCACCTTTAAAACATTCCAAAGCTGGAATCCACATTTTCACTCACCGATGCGCAAACAAGTATCTGAAGCCTCCTAAGCTTATCCAATCACTTCTGGATCAACCTCCCCTATTTTTACCACAAAAAATAGAGGATTAATGCATCATAATTCATTCTAAACACAGCAACCACAATCCTTCTCGAATTTCCACAACACCCTCACAATTAACCCTCCACAACAACCGAAAACATAACCAAAACACTTTGATTCATAACACAACCAACATCTATCAACCTAGCATCATTTTCAACATCAATACTCATCTAAAAACAGAGCCAAAACAACCTACCACCTCCAGCAACCTTACAACCATAGAAACACCACAAAACCTCAAAACTAACAACCTAAACAAATAGAGATTCTTAAGTTTCGGGATTCCATTGATAAAAATCACTTATCAACTTTATTTAACATCCAAAATATAGATCAAAGCATTATTACTTACTAGAAAATAGATCCAATTCGCGAATCAACTCTTTTCCCCTAAATAACTCAAATAGACATTGGAAAATCATCAAAATCAAATTAGAAACACAAAAGCAAGGATCAAATGCTTGGGAATTTCAATAAAGAAACATACAATGGAGGAGATCTCAGACCTTACCCCTATTGTGAAGTTTCTCCCTCATTTGATTTGTGAAAAGCTAAGAAAACACAAGATTATTGTAAGATTTTGTGTAAACAATCTTTATAAAACATTTTGAAACAATGAAATTAAGTTAGAAACCACCTCACCTCTGGAAATTTTATGAAAACCTGAGTGTTTGGCTGAAGAGAGAATGGAGAGAAAAAGGTTGAGAGAAAATGACGTGATTTTTGTTTTAGAAAAGATAACCAACTTTTTAACAAAATCCTCTTTAATTACTAATTAAAACACATGTTAAAATCAGTTAAATTAAGGGAGAAACAATTAGAAACCAATTGGTAAATTGGCTCCTTAAAGATTCTAAGTATTTGACCCTTTTCATTTTAGTCACTAGAAAATCTCAATTTTCAAAACTTTCATTTTGGTCACTAACCAAAATGTCCATCTTCCCAAACTCATTTTTCTAATTTGATTCCACCATTATTAAATAAATAATTAGTAATGATTTTTAAGCATTTTCCATAATTTTTCCAACACCAAAAATATACGATCCCGAAACCGACTCGATCTCTACTCTGGTCTACCGGACCGTCTAATAACCCACTGAACCGCTAAGCCCTAAAATCGAGGCGTTACAAGTTATTATTGTGGGAACGATAATAAGCTAAGATTAGTATGAAGTTTGATAGATATTCATAAGATGAATATATGAATGAGATTCAAATCAAATTCATATATGTATTTGTTGAGAACAAATATTAGGATCGACTCATCTTAAGATTAATACATGGATTAAAGTTATATATTTATCTTCAAACAGTTATGACATTAAATCCTTAGACATGAAATTGCTATGGTTCTCAACATGATAACTATTATGTTTTGACATAGTCAAACATTGTTTTTAATCGGACGATTATAAAGGTTATGCTTGAACATAATAAGGAATTATGTAGTGAGATGTGAGTGATTAAGATGGAATTTATCCCTCTTAACATAAGAGAGATATCTTTGGGCCCCTTGATGATTGAGACTGAGAAATGCATGGCGGTTCTCAAATGAGTTGATAGAGATCAATGTCATTTGTTTAGTCAGTTCAATTGGGCATCGAGAAACTAAAGATAGAATGATATAAGGTTAACATTTTCCATGCCTTATATTCTATCAAGATATCGTGAGATAAAAGGATTATGACATAAACTGAATTAAGGTTGTCTCGGATTATGAGCTTTTCATTTAACTTGGGTAGTCATAATGTCTTGCTAGAGGCCACTTATGACTTGTAGAATAAAATGTGATTTTATCTACTACCAACGTTAAATGGACCTATAGGGTCACACACTAAGAATGGATAAGAATGGTTGTGGTTATTACTTTCAATAATAAATTTAAGATAATGCGATTATTTTAAATTATATTATTAGAGATTATTTATTCGAATTTAAAAGGTTAAATGCATAATAGAATATTTTATTTATTTTATTATTTTTCAAAAATAATATAAATAAATAATATTATCAAATAATCTCATTATATAGATTTGATTGAATTTAAATTCCTTAACAGATAAGGAATCTATTTTAGAATATATTATTTATTTATTTTAAATAAATAATATTATTAAATAAATCACTTTATCTAGAGTTGATTGAATTTGATTTCTTTATAAGATAAAAGAATTCATTTTAAATTATAATTTATTTAAAAAGTGTTTTAATTAAATTATAATAGTGAGCTCAACCTAACCCCATTCAAGTCATGTATATGTATGTATGCCAAGGGTTTTGAGATATATCTATGGATTTCGAAATAGTCACCAAAACTACAAAACTAGATTTTGAAAATCTTGATTGGAACTAGCATTCTGATAGCCGCTCATCGTCCATTCACGTGTGGATACTTGTAGAGGGCAGTCGTCTTTCACAAAAGGCAGCGCCTCAACACAACCTGATTTCTGAATCAAAATTAAGGTAATTTTTGATATTCTCTTTGCACATTAATGTGATTGCATGGGATCCTAGAAATTCTTCATAGGATATTTTTTTGCTGCGTCTATTTACTTGATTAGACCAGTTTATTTCTTGTGAAACCCAACACGAATTACAAGCAATCATTTCTAAACTTCAGAATGATTTTGACTTTGATTTCAGAATTAATTATGAGAAAATCTTATGTTTCCATGATAGAATTTGTGTACCAAATGAAGAACCTCTCTGTGATGTTATTCTCAAAGAAGCTCATTGTAGCTCTTTTTCAGTTCACCCAGGGTCGGTGAAGATGTATAAAGACCTATGGGAATTGTATTAGTGGCCTGGTATGAAAAAGGCCATTACAAAATTTGTGTCAAGATGTTTAACATGCCAACGAGTCAAAGCTAAGCATTGTGTTTCTACGGGATTATTGAAACCCATTGAACTTCCCCAATGGAAATGGGAAAGAATAACCATGGACTTTGTTAGTGGTTTACCATTGACTCCAGCTAGGGAAGACGCGATTTGGGTTATTGTTGACCATTTTACCAAGTCAGCTCATTTCTTACTTGTCAGAATGGACTATGGTCTTCCTAAGTTAGCTGATTTGTACATCAAGGAAGTGATTAGACTCCACAGAGTACCTAAGTTAATCATCTCTGACCGAGATCCTCGTTTTACTTCACGATTCTGGAAAACATTGCAAGGAGCTCTAGGTACCTGAATTAACCTTAGTACAACTTTTCACCCTCAATCTGATGGCCAATCAGAAAGGGTAATTTAGACATTGGAAGACATGCTTCGTGCATATGTCATTGATTTTGAAGGAACTTCAGAGAGTTCCCTACCTCTCATCGAGATTGCTTACAATAATAGTTATCAATCATCTATTGGCATGGCACCATGTAAAGCATTGTATGGCAGGAAATGTAGAACACCATTATGTTGGTCTGAACTCAGCAAAGGCAAGTTGTTGGGCCCTGACTTACTTTGGGAAATTGAAGAACGAGTTACCATCATTCATGACCTTTTGAAGGCTGCCTTTGACCGATAGAAGGCCTATACTGACCTCAAGATGAGAGATATACAGTTTGATGTTGGTGATAAAGCATTCCTAAAAGTCTCCCCATGGAAGAAGATTCTTCGTTTTGGCAAGAAAGGAAAGTTAAGTCCCTGATTTATTGGACCTTTCGAGGTGACAGAAAGAGTTGGTCCCGCAGCCTATCGATTGGCTTTGCCTCATAAATTGAGCAAGATTCACGATGTATTCCATGTATCGATGCTCCACAAGTATAGATCTGATCCATCTCATGTTGTTGAGCCTGAATCAGTAGAACTCCAACCCAATTTGACGTTTGAAGAGGAACTTGTGCAAGTATTGGCAAGATAAATCAAGAGACTTCGAAATAAAAATGTCCCCTAGTTAAAGTGCTTTGGAGAAGTCACAAGGTTGAAGAAGCTACGTAGGAATCAGAGGAAACTATGAGAAGTCAGTATCCACATCTCTTCGGTTCAGGTAAAATTCAAGGATGAATTTTTCTTAAGGGGGAGAGTTGTAACATCCCAAAACTGGCCTGGTCAAAATTTAATTTCGGCAAATAAAAATTTTTGCATCGGAGGATAAAAGTATAGAATTGACCCTTGACCAAGTGGTCAATTATTAGTTTAATGATTCCTAATTAAGTATTGATATCGTTTAAGGACCCCATTGTAAACTTTGAAACTTGTTTTAGAGATCAAATTGAGAAAATTGAATGTTAGAGGACAAAAGTTTAAATATTGAAGAGTTGAGGGACTAACCTTGCGATTAGCCCCTCCTCAATATTAGTCATTACCTGCGTGGAATGTTAGGCTTGGCTTTCTACATAGTAAGGAAAGCTTTAGCCTTTGGGGAACTAAAAATAGAAAAGAATTAAGGATAGTAAAGCTTACCCGATTAACTCAAACTAGCACCTCACCACTCTATCATCATCTTCTTCCTCTAGCCCTAGCAAGCAATCACCTCCATTGGAGAGTTGTTCAAGCTTTGATTTCTTAAGCTTCTTAATCCAAGATTGTAGCCATCGATTGGGTAAGTTTTCCCCCTCAATTAGTTTATCGATTCCATGGGAAAATCACGTTTAATTTCAAGTCCAAGAACCAAGGAAAACCTAGATATTCTCTAGGGATATGAAGTTTAATTCTTATTGTTTTTCATAGCTATTAGATTGCTACGAATACATTATTGATATTGAAATCCTTGAAATTCCTATTTCTTTGTAGCTCAAGAAATCAAGGGGAAGAATCACCAAATCCTTCAAATTCTACCAAGTTCAAGAATAAAGACATCGTTATCCGGGAGCCTTGAAGTCTCGAAAGTCTCGGTGAGTGTAGTCGAAGTTATGGAATTGGCTAGGTACCATTCCCAATTTCGTTGATGTTGATTTATTGCATTTCTATTCATGAATTAAAGGTATGTGTACATTGAAACCTCGTAGGAGGAACCATCGGTAAGCTTTGGTAAGCTTATTACATTGACAAGTCAATTATTGAATAGTTACATTATTATTGATATCATTGAAACTTTGGAAAAGACTATATTGATCATGTTATAGAGAGTATTGTCATTACTACCATTATTGATATCGTTACCGTTATTGTTATTGATATTGAAATTGGTAAGTATTGAATCCTTGGATACAAATAGACATGGGATACAATTGGCATGCCATAGAATTCATGAGCTCATTGGTACAGAGTGGACTACGGTCCTTGAGTTAAGTCTCTATTTTGTGATGTTGGCGAGATATGTTTGTGTTGGTCTTATTGGCGATGTTGGAGGATATTGACCATTTATTGTTGGCGATGTTGGTTGGGAATTCACATATCCACATTTACATGTCGATCCAAGGAAAGCAAATAAGTATTGCAAGTATTGTTAAAAACTTGACTTGAGATACATTTATATTGTTATACATACTATCGTTATCATTAACATTCATGTTATTATTATTGACTACCTCACTAGGCTAAGTAAGCCTAATGCATTTCTCAGGTTAAGAGTTAATCGAAACAAGGATCGAAGCAATGACATTTTTGGAAGCAAGTCACCAAGTTACACGTAATGTAGGGTCTAGACATGTTAGTTTAGCCCCATTTTGTATGTACATAAGGTTTCTATGTTGAATGGGTTAAAAATATGAAATATGGTATGTTTATGGTTGGAGAAAATTGGTAAATAACCCTAAATGCACTAATAGGGGAAAATTGGGAAAATGGATTTGTTTTAATGCAAAATTTGACATGCAAGTACATCCATAACTTTTAGGGGCACATGCGTACCTGTATGAGTAGTGTCGTACATGTACTGTAAGAAGTTTTAGGGGCCATATTGGTACAAGCGTGCTAGTACAGGTGATGGCATACCAGTACACTAAATCAACACTAGAATTTTATTGTAGCACGGGTACCAGTATGAGTGATGGCATACCGATACCCATTTCACGTCTCAATTTGGGAATTAAGGATTGTGTACCGGTACGGTATTAGATTCGTACTGATACAAGGGTACCAAATTCTGAGTATCGATACTATATAACGAGTACCGATACAGGATTTAGGTTTAAAAGAAAATTTATTAGGAGGCCTACCGGTACGGCCTATCGAGTACTGATGTTCGTGTTTCATGTCAAACGAAGTTCGATTACATCTTTAATTAAGCCATATACGAGAATAGGGACCAACATGTAAAAACATAAATTTATAGGGAATTACTAAAATCAAAAGGCATCAAACTAAAATTAGACATAATATAAGCAAGCTACCAAAATCTCAGGTCAAACGAAAATCATTTATTCATTCAATTGATGCATGAACATATGGTGACAAAATTACAAAGAGTCTAATCAAGGAAATCTCTTTTAACTGAATTAACTAACACTATACTGGTACATGAGAGCTTTGTACTAGTACACAAGCTCTAAATAAATTCTAGTAGCTAGATTTGGTACCGATACAAACCACCGTACTTGATAACTTTGTAGAAAACCTATATTTTATGCCCTTTTTACTTGAAATATTGAATGTATTCAAGCTCATGTAGTTTGCATTTAGTTTCATTCTACATTCATTTAGGGAGTTTATTCTTAGCTTAACGAAGTTATATATTGATTCTTTCAATGGGAAAGATAGTGTGTTTTGGTGGTGTTTGCGCATGAATCAAGGATTGAAGGAAGCAGAAGCCTGTAGTAATGTGTTGCATTCTCTCATAATGGAATATGAATACCACAACATACTGGGAAGTTGGAGATGCAACCTCTACCCTTTGAGGTCATTAAACACGTGGTCTCCCTATTTTATGAGCTATTACATACGTGGAAAGAAAATATCCTCTTTAATAGACCACTTGCCATAATAGGGCATAAATCCCTAGGAGAGCCGCTTCTATATAAAGACAATGAGGGCAACACTTAATGCGAGCATTATTGGAGGAAACAAGCCTTTTTTCTTCAACATCGGATAACCACCATTATCGAAGGTCAAGAGGTGTCTCTAAGCAACGAGAGCTATCGAGAGAGACTTGAAGAGTGTGGAGATGATGTAGCAAAACTCACAAGCACAAAGGAGGATTCTTAGGACACTTCAATTCTTTTCTTTGTTGCTTTATTTGACTGCAGTGAATTTATACTTTATTTGGATGGATGATTATTGCTCAGACATGAGATAAATACTCTTTGGTTGAGTTTATTGTCTAAATACTTTGTTTAATTATTACTCAATGTTATAGTGTTATTTTACTTATCTATTATGTTCATTATTTTTAATGCTTAGTCTTATAAGAGCTAGCGAGAGCATCCCAGGCTATGTTTTGTGGCTTAATATTGAGAGAGTTAAGTTAGATCGTGTGAATAGTAGAGCTTAAGCTGTTAACTTGACTTCTAATCCTTCTTAGACATAAGATTAGGGTTTCAATGACTAATAAGGGGAACTTAAACAAATAATAAGTTTGTTAGGGTTAATGCACATGTATCGCCGTAGCATTCTTTTATCAACATCTAGCTAGACATAGTTTAAGAGTTTTTACGAAAGCCCTGTCGGGTAGATGAGCATTGTTTCCTTACTATAGCATTCGAGTAATAGTTGATCATTTTACTTAGCGATAAACCTAGCTATACATTCCTATTAGAATCCTTTGTGAGTCAGCATCAGTTTATTCTTCTTCAATAATTCCTTCAATTTACTTTTTGCTACAACATTAGTTTATTGTTCTCACCACCATATCTTAATATTCATTATCTATATTATTCATGTGCGATTACTTTGAGTTTATCACTCTAATCCATGTGGATAAGATACTCGATACTCATCATTATATTACTTGTGTGACAAGTACACTTACTCTAATTGCACATACTATATTTCATGCATCATTAATAATATGCGAGAAGGGTCGTACCAATACGTGAGATAAGGTGTATCGTTATGCCTTGTCCTAAAATGCTACTTTTCTCTCACGAGTACCGGTATGCAAAGGTATCGTACTGGTACGACTTGCTCTGTATTATAGATTTGAATATGCAATACCTGCCCTAATTATCCGAAAACATCTTCGAACATCCTGGACATGCTTCGATGAACAAACCAACATAAAATACACTTGATCGAGCACTTGCATACAAATTTTTAACATTTAAAACATTGAAACGGAGAATCTAAAGGCATGCTCCCTATCTTGCATAATACCAATTTGACAAAATCCCACAGGTTCAAATATGCATAGAAGGCTTAAACATCAAACGAAAACAACATATGGCCTTTTCTAAACATATCCAACATGATTAAACCATATAACATCAATGATAAAAAAAAATCTTGCCTCATATTCACAATTATGCAAACAAGTATGCTTCAAGCAACATATCAATGAAACCATTCCAAACAACCAACTCCATATTGGCAAAATCGATCAACAAAAAAATAATTAAAAAGGGGATTACAAACCTCAACATAAATCCAAATGGGAAATCTACCCATATTGCCATATTATGTTCAAACAAAAAATAAGTCCTTACAAACTCAAGAGATGTCGAGTGTCTTGGATGCTCTCTTGCCTTGGTAACAGCCCCCAAATGCTTAATTTTATACAAAGATCGAAAAAGAGCATAAGCATAAACATGCCTAGTGCTAGCTCTCTAAAGAGCATGTGTTTCTACCTTATTTATCAATTAATTTGTCCCAATATTATTATATGTTGCATGCATTTCTGCATTTCCATCTTAGTATTTTCATATTTTCAACTCAGTTGCCTTTGCTCGAATTACGTAACCCCCTTGACCCAATCTAGTCACAAGACTGAATTGAGTGAGCTACATTAGGGTTTACCGAAATAAACCCTAAAGATTATTACATTCGAACCAATACATTTTTTCTTTTATCTTTTCTAGATGTATTTTTAGGTCCTATAGTGTGCATACAAGACATGGTTAAAACATCAACTCAATCAGACATCATTTCGACATCCAATTGCTCAAAACCGCACCTAGAGGACTAAAATGTAATTTTTGATATTTATACGAGCTATCACGAAATTAAGGTTACCAATCCTCAATTAGTCATATTACATGCCTTAATATTAAATCACAACACAAAATAATCATTCATACTTATTTAATTGCATAAATAAGAAACAGGGACCAAAATGCAAAGATTCAAACATCAAGCAACATTTCCAACTGAAATTATTTCCAATGTTTCGGTACAGGTGTCCTCTGTATCGATACGGTTCTGAAGAGCATTTGTGTACCGATACGATCCTTAAGCATATAGGTACGACTTGTATAATTTTAAAAGATCAGATTCCAGTGGCTAAATACCATACCAGAATAGTGACTCACGTATCGAAACCCTCCCTATTTCATAACTACGCGTACCGATACGATTACCATGCGTATCGGTACGGTAAGGCAAATTTGCATCATTTGAGCCTATACAAGTCCCCACGTACCGACACCCTGAGGTATTGTACCAATACAGTGAGACATGTTGTAACGCCCTGGTTTTGGGCCTAGATGTTTTAAGGGCTGGTTCGGAGGTCCGGTGGACCGGTATTCGAGATTTGAGCTGATTTTAGGATTAAATCGAATTAAATATTTATTAAGGTGATAAAATTGTGGAAAAATATTCTAAAATCATTATTAAATATATTAATGATTGCGGTGAAATCAATTTTGGAAAACAAGTTTTGGAAATTGGACACTTTGAAAACTAATTTTGTTGACTATTTTGTAAAGCGTTTTGGAAAAATATAAATAGGTTGGGAGAATTAATTTGGTTATTAAATCTTTTAAACAAAATTTACGTAACTAACTTTCTCTCAAATATTTTCTCTCACAATCTCTCTAGCCAAACGTCAGTTTCTTCTTCTAAATCTTCAGGTAAATTTTTCTTTTCTTAAATCTTTTGTTTCCAAATGGTTTCTTGCTGTTAGTTTACCAAAACCTTATTGTTTTAACTTCATTTTCTCATGTAAATCATCCAATTAAGGGATAAAGCATCCATTAGTGGTAAGGTTCGTTCTTCTCCTCTAATGAAAGGTTATTTACTGAAATTCCCAAGTTTTTGACTCTTTACAATTGTTTTCTAATGTGTTTTGATAGTTTAATTAAGGAAAATTGGTTTAATTGTGTTTGGATTGATGAATTTGACATATTTCGAATTGGATCTATTTTGCTTGGTTTATGATCAGATTAGATCAAGATTTTGATGTTTAATTGAGTTAATAACTTGGTTTTAACATTGTAATCCCGAAACAAGTTGAATCTCTAATGTTTAACGTTGTTAGTTAAGGGTTTTTGTGAGATTAATGGAGTTTAATCATTGTTGGAAGTGAAAGGATGTCGGGAAAGAGTTTTTAGATGTTAATTGATGGGTTTGATGTGTTGAATCGTTATATTATGGCTGGGTTAAGTTTTGGAAGTGTTTGAGGATGTTTTCGATAAGTTTCAGATGGTTTGTGAGTGGGCAACTTGTGAGTTGCGGGTAATTGCTTGTTGGCAATGGTTTGAATGCATAATGATGCATTTGCCCTGTGGTTTTATGTGGTTAAAAATAGGGGATAATCAAGGCGACGAAGCTTGACATTGATTGTTGCTTGCCGGGAGCTCGATTCGCATTGGCGAGCAAGGCGGGGTGTATCGGTGAGTTGAAACTAGTTTAAACGCCTTTAAAATGTTTAATAAGGGTTGTTGGGAGTTTAGGGTAAGCTTGAAACACTTACCTAAGCTCGGAAGTAAGTTTCCCTCTTTTGCTCTTTAATATCAGTTCGGATATGAGCATGTGTAATTCATGTTTTGGTCGTAAACATGGTTTGTTTTACTTACTGTAAATGTATGATTTTGAGTACATATGCAGTGATTTAAAAGTATATGAAATGCTAGTGAGCATTGGTTTTCATTCCGGTCTGGAATGGTGTTATTGCTTTGGTAATGTGATATGCATATGTGGTGATTTTGTATAATGCATTGTAAAACAATTAGTAATGGTTTTGTAAATGATATATTGGCTATATGACATGATGAAAAAACATTCGAATATAGTTGGCATGCCATAGGATGAAGTGCACTATAATATGTTAAACATCGACCGTGGTTAAGGGTCCTTGAGGTAAGTAGTCGGCTACTCAGACTATGATGTTATCACTTGGGTTGAGTGGTTGGTTGCCCTTGTTGATGTTGATCTTAAAGTCGATAAGGTTGTTATATCATGCGGTCAGCATGATATGGGTTATGGTAGTGGTCGACTATCATGAGAGGTCCGTGTATCCGAATTGTAAGGTTAACGGTCAGTTACCTAAAGGTTAACAGTCGGTTACCTAAAGGTTAGCGGTAAGCTAATCAAGGATAATGGTCGTCTATCCACGGTCACTATAATTGCCAATATATGCAAGTTCATGAGTTGAACCTACTTTATAATGCTTTGGAATTTAAGCATGGATTTGTAATTTAATGCTTTGGGATTTAAGTATGAGATGACTTAATACTTTGGGATTTAAGCATGTGATTTTTAAATGTTCTTACATATGTTCGATATGCATGTTTTGATTGGAATCAATGAAAATGCTTTGGATGTAAGCATGTTTGAAAACAAGTGTTTAGTTTTCAAGGATTTTAAATGCATCATTGTTTTAAGAGCATCCTCACTAAACATGTGTGCTTACGCTCTCTTTTTCCTAATGATGCAGATCATTAAGGTTTGGGGCAGCAAAGACAAGGTTTGAAGTGATCCAAGTGCAAGACTACTTGAGTATGAACTCGGTTTATGTTTCCAGTTAATAAGGCAATGCGTTTGCCATGTTTTTGGGACTTGTAATCCTATTTTCCCATGGTTTTTAAGAATATGAAGTGTTGGATTTTATGGTTGGTTTGTTGCTGTTAAGCTTGTTGAGAATCTTCTCTTTTGTTGATGCTTGATGGGTGCTTAGGTATGTATCCAGTTGATTTGGATTTGTTTCCATGTTTTGATGATTCAAGCATATATAATATGATGCTTTAGATGTGTAATCATGTTGTGTATGTCTTTAAAGTGTCAAATGGGAGTTTTGGTTATGTGGCAAAATGATATTAGGAGGAATGCCTATAGAAAATCTTGAGTGTTTGAATGCCAAGTAATGATGTTGATTTTATGATGTTTTGGTTAGGGTTGTACCCTAGTAATGTTGTTTGAGTGTTTGGAGTATGTTGGAGTGTTATGGTTATCATTAAAGTGTGTTTTGACAACAATTTGGGACATTACAGGATCAGACATATCGAAACACGTGTCCCCGTACCGGTACGGCTAGGCCATTTCAGGCATAGCATTTCGATACGCGGGAGGGTGTTTTGATACGGGTAAGCCTTTATAGGCATAGCGTTTCGATACTCAAGCAACTGTTCCGGTACGGTCTCAAGCATTTTGGCTAGGCATTTCGATACGTGAGCAAGTGTTTTAGTATGAATTTTGTTATTTGGAAGTTTCTGTTTCTTTCATTTAGGTCCCTGAGTTTTGAGAATGCAATTGTATGAGCTTGGATGATCGTATTGACCTGAAATTTGACATGTAAACATGAAATTGGACTAATTGAGTATTGTAACCTTAATTTCAATTTTGTTCCTTAAGTTTATTAGATTTGCATTTTAATCCATAAAAGGTATGTTTTGCAATTGGTTGCCTTCCCGTGGTCTGATTCCTTTGTAAACTCACCCGCTGCAAGCATTTACGCTTAGGATTAATAATATGCATCTAGACAAGATAAAAAGAAAAAATGGACAAGTTTTTGTAATCTTTCTCCAGTTTGATTCAGCAAACCTAATGTAGTTCTTTTAGTTCGGTCGGGCGTCTAGGCCGGGTCGAGGGGGTTACATTTGTTGGTATCGTATACTGGTTACGAAAGGTTGGGATGTTGTTGGTTGATTATTTGGTGATGTTTGTTATGCACGGTGATAGTGTATATGTACGTTGATTGTTTAATATCATGTTGTTTTATGAAATGGGAACACATTGCCTATTACTGAGGTTTTAAAAGGGTTTTATAAGGTTGCCTTAGATCTTTTGCCTAATGCTAGCCTAACTTTAATGTGTTTTGATGCTTTTGTTAGCATGGCTCGACGTGAGAGACGTTCGATGGCTAATAACGTCAGAGTTGGGCATGTAAAACCCCCAAATTTTGCTATGTTGATTAAGGGTCATTTAGTACTAAGATAAGGGCTTAAAATCATACTTTAGTGACTAAAATAACAAAAATGCAAAAGTTAAGATTTTCTCAATTATGGACTGTAGAAAAGAAATTTCTGAGGTTTTAAGGTGTCATGTGATAAAGAACGAGTAAAATAGGATACTCGCAAATTTTGGTTAAAATCCAAGGAAAATTTGGATGGGAATTCAAGGTTACAGTTTAGTGACCAAAATGATAAGTTTTTAAAACTTGGGTGGTACAAGTTGAAATATGAAAAGTTGAAGGACCAAAGTTGTAATTTCCAAAAAGTTAGGTGCTTTATTTCATAAATAGATAGAGCACCCATTGGTGTGGATCAAATGAGGAATTACTAGTTTGATCTGATATTTCGATTATTGGGAAATCGTAGTCAAAGTTTAAGTGGAATTTGGATACCCGGATCGAACTAAAAAATTATGAAATTTTACCATATGATAGATAAAGGTTATAAAAGTCATTTCCAAGTGTTGCAAATATTTTAGTTCAATTCAAGATGAATCTTATAATTATTTTGATTAAGGAATTTAATTAGTAACGACTAAAATTCTTGGCATTTATTGGTAAATCGGATCAAGCTAAAATTTCGAAGATGATTCCATAGACTTTGGAAGAGTTATAACATATTATTTTAGGGATATTTGGAGAATTTATCAGTAATTATTTTATCTTGTACATGGATTAAATAAATCATGGAGAAAATGCAGTATAAGATATCAAATTTCGATTGAACTGCAAAGTTAAGCGTGCTCAGGGCATAGGATGGGTGACCTATTGGGAAGGTCTTATGTCAGTAATTGGGGCTGATAAAAAAATTAGTTCAAGTTAAGATTATTCATATGGATATTTGATAAAGGATTATTAAGAGAATCTTATCCGATAAAGATTTCGGGTAAAATTATCAGTATATTGGACCGAGTCAAAATTTTAAGTTTGACTTCATAAATATGGAATATTTTATTTGATAATATTATTTATTTTTCAGGAATGGAAATAAGCAATTTTTAGAATTTATTTGATAGCCCGGTGAAGGGGAATCGCAAAAGTATTAAGTGAATATTGAGAAATCGGATCGAATCAAAATTTCTGAGACTGCACCACAAGTCACGAAAAATTCATAAAATATTATTTTATGAATAAATTATTAACTGGTGGATTGTGATCTAACTAGAATAGTTGGATTTTTACAAAATGGCAAAATTAGTGATTTAAGTGACTAGTTTTGGTAATTTGGCCACAATGGCAATTTTGAAATATTTTGAAAGTATCATGGGTAATATGGTAATTTACCATGTGAAAGCATTACTCTAGTTTGATTGGAGTTGAATGGAATTTGGTTGGAATTGGACTAGAATGGTAACTTGTAAATTATGATTCAGTTGGAGGTTAATTTTGGAAAAAAATGACTAAATTGAATAAAAAATTCAATTTATTGTTACATGTGGCATAAATTTTAAAAAAAAGATGAACAAAAATTTTCATCTTCCTCCTCTTCAATTCGAAATAATAGAGAAAAATGGGGGGAAAATACAAAAAAATTTTCCTAGGCATTTTGAAGGCTCCCGAACAAGATTCAAGGTAAGCTTTTGATAGAAAGTTTATCTATTTTCAATTCTCTTTCACTTGATAGTAATTTTATCAAGAGTTATGAAGATTTAATTATGTTCTTGAAGAGAGAGAAAATAGGGTTTCATGTTCCATGTTTAGATTGAAGCTTGAACTATGCAAATTTAGTGTTGTAGACCAACTACTCAAGGTACCTCCCCAACATGAACTCGTGTGACGTCTACCAGAATGCTCACACTCCGCTATAATACGAGCTCCCATGTAACTCTAACCAACACCGCCACCACGCCTGTGATTTGGCCTATGTCTCTTGTCCCGAAACCTCTTATTCTACCTTCTAGAATAGCTAGAATCGGCCATTCTCTTTCCCAAGCTCGCACTAGCAACCTGAACTGATGTAGCCAAGGACTGCTCAATATCTTTGGCTCGGTTGACCAACACATCAAAATCTGTGTAGTCTGCAGCTAGGAGATAAGTCTTGATATCCTTCACAAGACCATAGTGGAACCTATCACACCTATGTTGATCATCTGGAACCAACTCCGGGGCATACTGACTTAGGCGAACAAACTTTACCTCATACTCCGCAACAGACATGCCACACTGCGATAGCGACATAAACTCGCGCTTCTTCACATCCAAATAATGTGTACCGAGATACTGTCTCTTGAAAACTCTTCAAAAGAACTCTTAAGTCACATCTGCCTCGGGAACACCCGTAACTGTGGTCATCCACCAATGATAGGCATCACCCTCAGTTGCCTCAAGACTCAAACCTTGAAATTCCTCACCTCACAAACTACGAAAATGCTCCAATGGTAAACCTTGATTAACCACCATAGTAGGTGCCGGTGCTTGCACTTGCACTCCAGCCATCACTGCCTGAAAAGCTTCTGTCATTGCCTAGATTAAATGAGTCAGATCACCAAAAACTGGCACAGGAAGAACCTGGGGTACTTCACCTACCCCAGCACCAATAGGAGGAACCAACGGAGGAGGATGAGGTAAAGCATTGGGGGGATTCCCTTCCACATCATTATTCTGCCTTGTAACACCCTCAACGTATATTCGATATTCAAATACACATTAAAGATGACACTAACTGATTTACACTAATTTTTAGACTTGTAATTTTTTTTAACTCAACAAAGTAGTTCAGTGGTTGGCCCTTTCTCGGTTTTCAAACAAAAAATATCTAGCAACCGCAGCTAGTTTTGACCCTGAATTAGTTTGTAAAATACTTTTAGTAGTTATTAAAATGAGAATATAATTTAGGGTGAAAACTATGTATGATGCTTAGACCCTTTCTTGATTTTAAAATCACTACGCAATAACTGACCAACTAAGTTTAAAACCGTTTAAAGCATCTTTTCTAATATTTTTAATTCTTCAAATTAAGTCATGATGCCAGTTCATACGGAATAGCTACTTATTTAATACATATACATGCCCCACTAGACTAGGTTGTGGTGATACTGATAATACAAACTAACTTGATTCAATGATGTGCAGCTCCTCCTCTGCTATCTAATCCGAAGTACCTATGTGTGATGCAAAACTCACGTTAAATATAACTTAATGAGGTATAATCATAATAATGTAAAACAATGATGATAATAACACAGCTCTGCAGATTGGCAAGCGATTTCCAATTGCAGTTGATAACATTTTAATCATGTATAGAACTACCTTGCATGTATAATTTATTTAACCAATATAATATTCAAATCATAGGATTCCATCTATCTTATCAGTCTTGTGTACATTAAGTTTTTTAGCTTAGCTAATTTCATACCTGCATTTTAAGTATTATTGCTAAAGTATAAAATCATGCCATCTCTAATGCATGAATAATCATATATCACGACTATCTTAAGAATCCTAATATCAATGGTTCATGATCATCAAGTATTCATACTTTCATTACACAATCATTTTGCATATCATATTCTCTAATATAGTCATACTTTCATCATGCAATCATTTGCATATCATATTCTCTAATATAGTCATACTTTCATCATGCAATCATTTGCATATCATATTCCCTAATATAGTCCAAAGTACAAAATCATGTGATGTCATAGTACGCGAGTCATCACGACACTGTAGTGTCTACAACACCGTAGCATCTGCATCGCCGAAGCGATTGAGATGAGTACGTACTTGAGGAAGCCCTTTGTTCCTCGCACAACACCTTAGTGTCTATCTCAGCACCGTAGTGCCTGCATTGTCTCATTAGTACTTGGGCATAACAATATAATACTTTCATCTTCAATATGCAATTCATCAATACTATCAACCATAATTCGATAATGAACAGTTCATACCCAAAATCTGTAATCCAATTTATCTCAAATAAATTATTATGCTAAATCCATGTATCACATAAGCTATTAAATATTTCTTTGATCAACATACATTTTCATTATTATCAAAGTTGACCGATTGCAAGTCTTCACATCATATATATATAAACAGATAAAAATGCATTCATTCATCTCACATATTTAATAAATAAATAAAAATTACACTCACCTGGGACATTTATTAGCATGCCTCACTAAATTCTACTCGATCCTTTCCTTCATAGTACCTCAAATCTTCTTTGATTCAGATTTGATTTCATTATCCACATAAATATAAACAAACATTTGTTAGATTCATTTCTAACAAAATTTCAATCAAGCTATCTAGTCATTTATCATAAAAATTTCCATAATTAACTTCTAATTTACACTAACTTCTTCTTATTTTTCTACTGGTCAATTTAGTCCCATTACTTACTTCAAACCACCAATTCATCATCTTCTTCATCAAATAGTTATTCAAAATAATTCTCTCTAATTTTCTTTCTTTGCGAAAATAGTCACTAAAATGCAAAGGTAAGAATTCAAACTTCTTAACTTTGCAATTTAATTCTGAAATCAACATTACTACCTTAATTCTATTATTTTATCTAAAAAATCAAATTTAATCCCCATCCAAGAATTCATTTTCCTATTTAGTATCTTGATTTTGATAAATTGTCAAAATGGTCCATATGTATTCTAATTTTAATTCAACATCATTAATTGCATAAATACACTCCAATTTCATAAATACATCATTAATTGGCCCATATGTATTCTAATTTTAATTCTAAGTTCATACAATATATTCGATTCATAAAATCTCATAATCATAATTTCATAAAATTTTCCCATTATTCTTCCAAGTGGCCGAATTGGTCACTTGGCTTCTCTAGGCTCATTTTTCATCCAAACAACATTCTAACATACTTGAATAAATTTTCTAACATATATTCTTCATTTCCAAGAATTAACATTTAAATCCCCAATTTATTCCTACTTGCCATATTTGGGTGTCTAAACTTTTCAAGGACTTTATTTTAGTCCAAATGCCATAATCAAGCTTGTAATTTCATAATCTCTTCAAATCCACCACTAGCATAAATTTCACAAAATATTCCCTAATTTACCAAGCATGCCAAAATTAGTCACTTAGAAAACTAGTTGAGAATTTTCCATTCTAACATCAAAATCAAGCTTCTAATATCATCAATCTTTCATTTTCATCATCACTTTCAAAACCTTAAAAAAATTCCCAAATTATGTGTTAGGGGTTTTAATCCTTAAACATGAAATTAATCACAAAACCTTAAATAAATTTTCCACCCGGTTGATGTATGTGAAGTGGTTGTGGGAACCACTTGAGCAAACCCGTGTATCTGATGTTATGTGGCATTGTGGAGGGATGTTTTTGTATAAAGGAGTTGTGGAGGGATGTTTAGTAAAAAGGAGTTGTGGAGGAATGCTTGTATGAAGGAGTTGTGGAGGAATATTTTTCAAAATGGAGTTGTGAAGAAATGCTTTTTAAAATGGAGTTATGGGAAATGATCATTTAAAAGCCAATAATTGGTAATGTGTCATGAAATGAATTATATGGTTTAATGTTGGTTTAACACATTTTACTCTTTAAGCCTAGCTTTAGTATTATGCTTAGGAAAGCTTAAATCGAGGTTAGCAATTGGAACATTGCTGTTAATTCATGAGGTGAATTGCATATGTTAAAATGTGGATGTTTTGGAAATGTTAAGTGCATGGTTTTGTTAAGGCATGCTGTTGGAATGATGTTTTAAAAGTGTTTTGGCAAGTGGTTTTTAAAAAGGGTTATAAATGGCTTTAAATGCATTGATGGTGTGTTGTTTTAAAGCACTCCTCACTAAGCCTAGTGTGCTTACACTCTCTTTTTCCATCAATGTAGAGGATTAGAGGTTGGAGGTAGCTAGCAAGCTAAGGGACATCCAAGGACTTGAATTTTCAAAGTATGAACTCAATATTGACTTGTAGTGATAAAGGCAATGGGATCGTTCGTTGTTTGGGAGGGTTGTTTGCTAGGCTCTATTTGTACAATTTTTATATGCTGGTTTGGTCTCGTATGAGGTTTAATGTGCTTGAGACGTGGATGGTTTTATGGATTGAACGTTGTCTAGGGAGCATGCCTATAGATTTGTGGTTAATTGTGCTAGACTTGTTAGATTGTACAAAATGTTGATATGTTGATGTTCAAGCATGTTGTTGATGTTATATGTTGAATAGTTTAGTGTTAAGTTGATTAAAGTGAGCCAAAGTGTCATATGTTGAATCTAGAGGTCATTATAGGTGTAACCCCCTCGACTCGGCCTAGACATCCGACCGAACCGAGAGAACTACATTAGGTTTGCCAAAGCAAATCGGAGAAAGATTACGAAAACTGGTCCATCTTTTTCTTTTTATCTTGTCTAGATGCGTATTATTAATCCTAAGTGTAAATACTTGTAACGGGTGAGTTTACAAAGGAATCAGACCATGGGAAGACAACCAATTGCAAAACATACCTTTTAGGGACTAAAATGAAAATCTAATAAACTTAAGAACCAAAACTAAAATTAAGGTTACCAATCCTCAATTAGTCCAATTTCATGCTTACATGTCAAATTTTAGGTCAATACGATCATCCAAGCTCATACAATTACATTCTCAAAACTCAGGGACCAAAATGAAAGAAACAGAAACTTTCAAATAACAGAATTAACTGTAGCCGTACCGATACGTGTACAGGTGTTTCGATACGCCTTAATAATTTCCAAAACTCAGATTCCAATGGCTAAAACTCGTACTGAAACACTTGCTCGCGTATTGAAACGTCTAGCCAAAATGCTTGAGACTGTACCGGAACACTTGCTCGAGTATTGAAACGCTATGCGTATAATGGCTTACCTATATCAAAACACCCTCTCGTGTATTGAAATGCTATGCCTGAAATGGCCTAGTCGTACTGGTACAGGGAAATCTATTTCGATACGCCTGGACCTGTAATGTCCCAAATTGCTGTCTAAACACACTTTAATGATAACCATAACACTCCAACATGCTCCAATCACTCAAACAACATTACTAGCGTACAACCCTAACCAAAACATCACAAAATCAACATCATTACTTGGCATTCAAACACTCAAGATCTTTTATAGGCATGCTTCCTAATATCATTTTGCCACATAACCAAAACGCCCATTTGACACATTAAAGGCATACACAACATGATTACACGTCTAAAGCATCATAATAAACATGCTTGAATCATCAAAACATGGAAACAAATCCAAATCAACTGGATGCATACCTAAGCACCCATCAAGCATCAACAAAAGAAAAGATTCTCAACAAGCTTAACAGCAACAAACCAACCATAAAATCCAGCACTTCACATGCTTAAAAACCATGAGAAAACAGGATTACAAGTCCCAAAAACATGGCAAACACATTGCCTTATTAACCGGAAACATAAATTGAGTTCATACAAAAGTAGTCTTGCACTTGGATCACTACAAACCTTGCCTTTGCAGCCCCAAACCTTAATGATCTGCATCATTAGGAAAAAGATAGTGTAAGCACACATGCTTAGTGAGGATGCTCTTAAAACAACGATGCATTTAAAATCCTTGAAAACTAAACACTTGTTTTCAAACCATGCTTACGTCCAAAGCATTTTCATTGTTCCAATAAAAACATGCATATCGACCAAAACATATACTTTACAAAACCATTTACTCAGCGTTTTACAATGCCTTATACAAAATCACCACATATGCATATCACATTGCCAAAGCAATAACACCATTCCCGACCGGAATGAAAATCAATGCTCACTAGCATTTCATATACTTTTAAAATCATGCATTTACAGTAGGTAAAACAAATCGTGTTTACAACCAAAACATGAATTACACATGTTCATATTTGAACCAATATTAAAGAGAAAAAGAGGGAAACTTACTTCCGAGCTTAGGTAAGTGCTTCAAGCTTACCCTAAACTCCCAACAACCCTTATTAAACCTATTAAAGGTGTTTAAACCAGCTTCCACTCACCGATACATCTCGCCTTGCTCGCCAACGTGAATCGAGCTCCCGCCAAGCAACAATCAACGTCAAGCTTTGTCACCTTGATTATCCCTTATTTTTAACCACATAAAACCACATGGCAAATGCGTCATTATGCATTCAAACCATTGCCAACAAGCAATTACACGCAACTCATAAGTTGCCCACTCAAAAACCATCCGAAACTTATCGGAAACATCTTCAAACACTTCCAAAACTTAACCCATCCATAATACAATGATTCAATATATCAAACCTCATCAATTAACATCTAAAACTCTTTCCTAACATCCTTTCACTTCCAGCAATGATTAAACTCCATTAACCTCACAAAAACCCTTAACTAACAACCTTAAACATTAGAGATTCAACTTGTTTCAGGATTACAATGTTAAAACCAAGTTATTGACTCAATTAAACATCAAAATCTTGATCTAATCTGATCATAAACCCAGCAAAAAAGATCCAATTCAAAATATGTCAAATTCATCAATCAAAACACACTTAAACCAATTTTCCTTAATTAAACTATCAAAACACATTAGAAAACAATTGTAAAGAGTCAAAAACTTGGGAATTTCAGTAAAGAACCTTTTATTAGAGGAGAAGAACGAACCTTGGCTCTAATGGATTCTTTCTCCCTTAATTGGATGATTTGCATGAGAAAATAAAGTTAAAACAATAAGGTTTTGGTAAACTAACAACAGCAAACCATTTGGAAACAAAAAGATTTAAGAAAAGAAAGATTTACCTGAAGATTTAGAAGAAGAATTGATGTTTGGCTGGAGATTGTGAGAGAAAATATTTGAGAGAAAGTTACGTAACTTTTGTTTAAAAGATTTAATAACCAAATTAACTCTCCCCAACCTATTTATATTTTTCCAAAACACTTTAAAAATAACCAATTAAGGGATAAAGTCTGATTTAGACTTTTTGGGAAATTAGCTTTTTAAAGATTCAAAGTTTTGATTCTTTACAAACCAGTTTCAAAGTTTTCATTTTGGTCACTAGTCCAAAATGTCCAATTTCCGAAACTTGTTTTCCAAAATTGATTTCACCACAATCATTAATATATTTAATAATGATTTTAGAATATTTTCCACAATTTTATCAGCTTCAAAAATATTTAATTCGATTTAATCCCGAAACTAACTCGAATCTCTAATACCGGTCCACTGAACCTTTAAACCAGCCCTTAAAACATCTAGTCCCAAAACTGGGGTGTTATAACTCTCCCTCACTTAAAAAATTTCGTCCTCAAAATTTACCTGGAGGAAAAAAATGCAAAAATTGCTCCAACAAGTCCGCCTTGTTTTCCTAAGAGGCTTCCTCGACATCACGATGTCGCCACAAGACCTTCACAAGCTCAACCGTCTTGCCAAGAAGAACTTTGCTGCTGGAATCAAGGATGTCCACCGGTTCCTCATCATAGGATAAATCTGGCCTCAACTCAATATGCTCCACCGGCATAACATGCGAGGGATCCGCCCGATACCTCCGCAACATAGATACATGGAACACATCATTTTTTTTCTCAAACTCGGGAGGCAATCGCAATCGATAAGCCACAGGAGCAACACGCTCAGCAACCTCATATGGTCCAATAAACCTTGGACTAAGCTTACCCTTACGTCTGAACCGCATCACCTTCTTCCATGGTGACACTTTCAAGAACACACGATCGCCCACCGCAAATTCAATCTCCCTACGCTTCAAATCTGCGTAAGATTTCTGCCGATTTGCAGCCGCTTTCAAGCGATAACACACAAGCTTTACTTTTTCATCTGTGTCTTTCAACTCATCCAGCAAGGAAACATTCTTTTCCTCTACCTCAGCCCAACACAAATGCGTACGACACCTTCGGCCATACAATGCCTTATACGGTGCCATTTGAATATTCGATTGGTAACTGTTGTTATACGCAAAATCAACCAAAGGTAAATGATTCTCCCAAGTTCCTTGGAACTCAATAATGCAACATCTCAACATATCCTCCAAGACTGACCATCCATCTGAGGATGATACGCAGTGCTAAAATTCAATCGCGTACCCAAAGCCCGGTGCAACCTCTCCTAAAACCTTGTTGTAAACCTCGGATCTCTATCCGAAACAATGGACTTAGGCACCCCGTGCAAACGCGCAATCTCAACGATATACAAATCCGCTAACTTGCCCAAGGTATACGTCGTATGCACTAGCAGAAAATGTGCACACTTCGTAAACCGATCCATAATCACCCAAATGGAATCCTTTTTAGCCGGTGTCAAAGGTAACCCTAACACAAAATCCATGGTGATTCTCTCCCATTTTTATTCCAGAATTCTCAACAGTTGCAACAACCAAGATGGAAACTGATGTTCAGACTTGACCCGCTGAAACACCATGCACTTAGAAACAAACTCAGCCACATCCTTTTTCAAACCAACCCAATAGTAGGCTTCTTTCAATCCATGATACATCTTAACACTACCGGGATGCATAGCAAAAGGACTAGAATATGCCTCCGTTAGAATAGTGTGCCTCAACTCCGGATCATCCGGCACCACTATTCGACCCTTGAAACACAACACTCCATCGTTATCAAAATGAAAACTCGTCGGATTACCTTCCAATATGTCCTTAACATACTCAACCAATGAATCATCAAACGGTTGCTTAGCTTTAATAGCCTGTGACAACGTAGGCTTAACTTGCAACTCAGCCAACAATCCACATTCCCACGTCACACTCAACCTCGCAAACATAGCTCTAAGCTCAACCACAACCTCACGACTTAACGCATCCGCAACCACATTGACTTTTCCAGGATGATACTCGATCGTCAAGTCATAATCCTTAAGCAACTCCAACCATCTACGATGCCTAAGATTCAAATCCTTTTGAGGCATCAAATAATTCAAACTCTTATGGCCCGTAAAAACAACACATTTCTCACCGTAAAGGTAATATCTCCAGATTTTTAGGGCAAACACCACAACCGCAAGCTCCAAATCATGATTCGGATAATTGCGCAGATGAACCTTCAGCTGTCCCGATGCATAGGCCACAACCTTACCCTCATACATCACATACAACTCAAACCAACGTAAGATGCATCACTATAAACCACAAACTCCTTCACAAATTTAGGTTCAATCAACACAAGAGCATGTGTTAAAACTTCATTCAACTTCTCGAAACTATGATGTTGCTTCTCTGTCTACACATAAGGAACATTCTTTTGCAACAATTTCGTCAATGGTGCCGCAATACCAGAAAGCCCATCAACAAAGCGACGGTAATAACTAGCCAGCCCAAGAAAACTATGAACTTCTGACACTGACTTAGGTTGTTTCCAATTGAGAATAACCTCAATATTTTGTAGATAAACATTAATACTCTCCGCGAAAACCACATGACCAAGGAACGTCACTTCCTTAAGCCAAAACTCACACTTTCTCAGTTTGGCATACAACTGGTTATCCTTCAAAACTTGCAACACAATCCGTAAATGCCGATCATGATCTTCCTCAGTACGAGAGTACACGAGAATATCATATATAAATACCACCACAAATTGATCAAGATATTTATGGAACACTCTATTCATCATATCCATGAACGCAGCCAGGGCATTTGTCAAACCAAAAGGCATGACCAAGAACTCATAATGCCCGTAACTCATACAAAATGTGGTTTTATGTACATCCTCATCCTTAACCTTCAACTGATAATACCTCGATCTTAAATCAATCTTAGAGAACATTGCTACCTCGTAAAACTGATCAAACAGATCATCAATCATCGGCAAAGGATACTTTTTCTTCACCGTTAACTTATTTAACTATCGGTAATCAATACACATACGCATCGTACCATCTTTCTTTTTCACAAAGAGAATTTGAGCGCCCCAAGGATAAACACTCGGTCGGATGAACCCATTATCCAACAACTCATGAAGCTGTGACTTCAACTCTTTCAACTCCTTCGGTGGCATCCTATAAGAAGCAATAGACACTGGTGCTGAACCCACGAACGTCTCAATACCGAATTCCACCTCTCTATTTGGCGGTAAACACGGTAACTCTTCAAGAAAAACTTTTGAAAAAGCATAGACTATTTGAATGTCCTGCACCAGAACACCCTTAACTTCAGGATTCATCACGATAGCCAAATAAGCTTGGCAACGTCCTTGCATCAACCTTTCCGCTTGAGTAGCCGAGACCACATTGGACAAGAATTTCACACTCTCGCTTACCACCACTACTTCATAATCATCGGCTAACCTTAAAGAAATCCTTTTGGATTCATAATCCACAACAACCTTGTGCTCGTTCAACCAATCCATAACCAATATAACATAAAAACCATGGAATGGCAACTCCATCAGATCTGTGGCAAACTCATGACCTTGCACAACTAAAGGACACTGCCTATAAAACCTTCTAGTAGTAACTGTCTCACCAAATGAACTAGTTACTAACATGCCAACCTTCAGGATCTCAACAGGAACATTCACCAAAATGCATGTTCACTCAAGATATAAGAATGAGTAGACCCCGAATCAATCAAAGATAACAATGACAAGGATTGCAAAGTAAAGGTTGGCATGATCACATCCGTGTCATTACGACCCTCGCGATGAGCATAGATTTGAGCTGGTCCCTCATTCTCTGATTGCACTGTAGTAGAATGAGCTACAACTCTCTGACTATCCTCACGCCTCTGAAAATTACACTTGTCACAGCCTCGGCCCCTAGCAGGTGTAGCAACATGAGTCGGTGCATCCCTTACAGCACGAGGGCAATCACGCTTCACATACCTCAACGGTTTGTATGTATAAATCCACCAACGGGAGAAAATGGAACATTTACCTCTTCGACCGCTGCGATTCTCGTGGTGGATTCTATGAAACATTTACCCACCTCGACACACATGAGGTGACTTATTATAGTGCACTTTAAACCCTATGGCCGACCAATTATATCCAATACACTTCCCAAACCCTTAACATACCAAACTTGTCAATATAATTCATTTCATTGTCATTCACCTACTGATTTCATATACATCATCAAAATCATTAAACCAATGCAATCAACCTTGCATTAAACAATGTTCAAAAACATTAACATCACTTGCATTACCTCACAATACATCATCATCTTTCTATAATCAATTTCCAGCATTAAACCATACTCAAAACATGCATATACAATGAACAATTAAAACCCTTCAAAACAAGTGCATAAAATCAATTGCCAACCGAGTTCATGAGAGAAGTCATCCTATACTTACCTCTGAGCTTAGACCAGCATATCAAGCTTGATCAAACCCTCAAAACACAATGTTCAAACCTTTGTAAAGTTGAAAACACGTTCTCACTCACCGACAACCAATTGCCCACTAGCCGATAAGCGTTTAAGCCTTCAAAGCTTCCGCGATGTCTCCAAAAGCCAAAGGATTCAATTCCCCTGCTTTACCCAAACAAAAATAGAGGATTAATGCACTTTTTTGCACCACAAACCTCCAGCAAACAACAACTTCAACTTCACCTACCTCAAAACCACTAAACGCCTATCCGAAACAACTGAAACCAACACCAAACTTCATCTAAACAAAGCCCAGGCTATACCTACTGATTTGAAACTCATAACATTATCAATTAACATACAAAACCGTTATAAACTCGTCTTTATACCTCCAGCAACACCACAACACCTAGATCACATCAAAAACCAACTATAACAACCTAGAAAATTAGCAATCTTGATAGTTTCGGGATTTCTTTGATTAACCTTTCCTTTTAACATCAAAACACGTCTTAAAATAGATCAAATCATTTAGAATCATTCCAAAACAGATCCAACTCCTTTCCTATTCAATTTCCACATAAACTCAATTTAATTAACAAATAAATGTTTAAAACATATTTCCAAAACAAAAATCAATAACAAAGGATCAATAACTTGGGAATTTCAATAAAGAACCCTTAATTAGAGGAGAAAAAAATCACCTCTAATTGCTGATTTCTCATTAATTGGCCAAGCTTTGATGAAATCCAAAAAAGATTTTGCAAAGTATTTGAAGAAATCAAACAAAAATAAAAAAGGAAATCAGTGAAGATTGATTCCTGGAGATTTAGAAGTAGAAATCTCGGTTTGGTTTCTAAGAAAGTTGAAAAAAAGATTTTGAAAAAAGTAGTTATGTGAGAAAGTGTTTTTGGGAAATAAAGATCTTTTTAATTAAATCCTTATTTATCCAATTATTAAACCATTTTAAAATACTTTAAAAATAGCCTAAATTAAGAGAGAAATCTGTTGAAAAAGAATGGTCAAATAGCTCCTTAAAGATTCTATGTTTTGATCCTTTTTCGATTTAGTGTCTAAAAATAGTTTTGAAAACTTTCAATTTAGTCACTAGACTAAAATATCTTAAAATCAGATTTAATTTCCTCAAATTGACTTCACTGATTTACTTAAAATATTAATTAAGTAATTTAAAGCATTTTCCCATACTTTATTTTACCTCAAAAATCAATTTTATAATTTATTTTCTCGAAACTATTCGAATTGCCTAAACCGGTTCTCTCGAACCTCCAGTCCAACCCGATTCACATCTAGGCTCATTTTTAGGGCGTTACAATTCTCCCCCTCTTAAGAAATTTCGCCATCGAAATTTAACCAGGGGATCAGATGAGAAAACTACTCCATCATCTATGAATATTCTACCACATGAACTCCTCAAATTCGTCATACACCACACACCTTGACAACACTACCCTTCCTTCACTTGGTACAGAACCCAACACTTTACACACCCTCCATCACTATACACAACCACACAATTCAACATCCTTTACAACCACCATATACAGTAGATTTGACCATCACCACCACTACACCGATGCAAAAAACTTATCACAAATTCCCCAACTCGAGAGATAACCTCAACATATAAACCACTCAATCTTCACATCCCTACACCATATCCGACTTAAAAACCCCCGACTTAAAATTCTTCTTGCGCCACGAAGCACATCACCTTTCTTCAAGGCGGAAACCTTTAAGAGCGTCTACTCAACAACGGTACCCACGACTTCCCAGGCCTCAATTCACGTTGAATTCCTAAAGATCTGAAGCTACATTCACACCGGTAACACACTCTTTACCACCCAAAACCTCAAACGGTGCCCACTGCGCACAACCCCAAAACTGTTGTTATAAGCAAACTCAACCAAAGGCAACCATCTTCCCTAGATTCATGGAGAGGCACATCACAACCTCTCAACACAACCTTCTATACTGAGGTAGCGTATTTGACTAACCATCTGCCCAAAGCTTCATGCAGACACTCTCAAACATCGCTAGAGATGTGAATCTCTATCCCAAACCATGAACTTAAACACCCATACACCTCCGCAATTCGGTTAACGATCACCCAAAAACTAACCATTTCCAGTTGAGTTCAAGGCAACCCTAACACAGACCCATGATAAACCTTTCTCCTCTTTCCACTCCGAAATCTTTAATGGTTGCAACATCCCAGAAGAACTTTTCTTCCAATCATCAAAACATCTCTGCACCCCTTGGATTCAAGACAACATAACTAGAAGGGGCCTCAACCAACATTTGTCTCATCTCAACACCTTACGGCACAACCAAACAATCGTGGAAGCCTAAACACCACCATTACCACAGGTTACCAATGATCTCCCCTTTACCCCATCCACAACACGCACCACCAAGGCATCATCAAGGCTGCACCCAACCGTCGCTTTGCCTACCTAGGCTATACCTTACCATTGATTCTCGCTCTTTTGGTTATTCAACTTCAAACACTTCTTACTACTCTACTCCTTACACAATGACAACCATCCTATGCTCATAAGATCTTACCACTACATTCTCAGATCACCTAACAACCACTACCATACAACCACAACTATGGCTCTACAACCCTCGTTACCCTTCGATTCTATAAAACACATTTGCGAAACCATTCAAAAACCCAGAGGACCCTACACAAACTAACCTTCCAATGAATCAACTTATACTTTCACTACACTAACTCCCAAAAACTCATCTATAAGTGTGGACACATGTATGCATGATTACTTACATGCTCCCAATGATGCCTATGTATATGAATGCAAAACCACTAATGTCATGCCATATGCATGCATGAACATACATATTTAAGTATATACGTATAAGTGCTTATGCATTATGCATGATCGATCATCCACACTCACTGATAACATTTCCAGAACTAACATTCCTACCCAATTGTCAATTTCAAATCTAACTGCTATGAACATCTTCCCACCTAGATTTGAAGGTTTAACACCAACCCTTGGTCTTCAAGCTAAAGCCTTCCTAGATCCTCTAAGCAAGAGTGTACCACACTTTATCTACCTACTCACCCAAGCATTCCCAGAATGCTTATCTTGTTACAGCCTGAAGGTTTACAAAAATATTCGGTAACCTAACAACACTTTACAACCTTTTCTAACCACCAACTTGAACCACTTATTACTACTTATAACTACACGAACATGTTGTCTAAAACTTCTAAAGCATTATTCTTTCCACCAACCCCGCACATACATCTCATGTCTTCCATTGGCAACTCACAACCAAGCTTCATCAGCCCCATGATAACATAACTTACTGCTAAGCTAACATCACCACTACCAACAACTTCGTAGACTCCTCAAGCGTCACGCTACCCGAAACCATAGATATCTTAAATTCTTGAAGAACTCTACAACTCACTTCAACCATTCTAGAACCATTTCTTGCACACAAACAACTATCATAAGAACTCCAACAGCTCCAATCTCGAAAAAAGCACAGTTTCACGCAACCAAAACCATCAAAATTCACAATTGCACTAACAACAACAAGCCACTCAACTTTTCTTCCAAACTGAACTCCCAGACTCTGATTCCTTCTTGCAACATGATTTCAAGGGCGATTTACACTCTAACATCTCATGCCCAAATCAACAACATTCATCACATAACCAACCATAAACCTCATTGCTCGAGGAAATAACCAAGCTCACAACATCCCTGTACCTGTACAACCAATCCTTACATAGTACCTCATCAAACTCATTATATAACAACTCCGTCAAATTCTCAGTAACCTACAGTCCTGAACCAGCAAGGAACATCTACGGCACATCTTTGTACCATTCCCATCCATCACAAATAACTATTCGAATGCCACAATATGGATTCCAACATGCACATTAAACAACCTTTCATGCTAATGCAAGATGCAAGAATACATAGAACCAGAATTTACCCAAGAAAATGACACAAAAAATTTGATAAGAAAAATACCTGCAATCACTGCAATGTCATTTCATCCCTCGCGATACTCACACCCTCACAGACCCTTTATTCCTAAACTGATCAGACATCTCGGTCCTTCGATCCTCATCATCATGCTGATAGAAACCCTGGTCGTGCCCCCAACCTTCCAGCGGTGCCTCAACAAATGCTAAAGCTCACGTACCCTTAACTAGCAACAGACAATCACGCCTCAGGTGATCCCTTGAACCATATTTCCAGCATGTATCAACAACTATAGGCACAAACGGTTGTTCTCCCCTTGCACACTGAAGACAATCACGCCTCATATGGCCTCGCAACCCACAACTCCAACACGTCTTTATCATTTTCCAAACACACTCTAGGATGCCTTTTCCCACAGTACGCACACTCAGGCGTCATAACAGTGGAATCGTGGCCAAACAGCCCCAACTCAGCACTGCCCCCAACACGTCTACTCTTGGGTCGATACCTCATGTCACTGTACCTCTTGCGTCTACCTTTCCCAACTTCGGATGCAACTCCCTTCTGGGAACCAGAGCTTTCAACATGGCCAGGTATTCTCTGACTTCACTCTAAACCTGCAGTTCTCATCTCTGACGCTATAGGTGCCAACCCACCGTACTTATTCTTCCTTAACTTCTCTGGGCCCTTCACTAGGGTTTTGAACATACAACTACTCTTGGTACAGATACTGGCATCCTTATCCCAGCCACAACTACTTGAAAAGCTTCAATTATTGCCTACTCTACTGGCTTCAAATCACCATACCTTGTCCTAACAAATACGGGTAATACACGCTCCATTGCCTTAGGTGGATTCGGCAGAGAAGGAGGCAACACCCCATAAAGCACAATGCCATTCACAACTCCCTACTCCTCAACGATGGCCTTGCCTGACCCTAACTCTTTCATCAGTGGTATCGTGTAAAACGTATCTAAGGCATGATAATTACACCAAAACAAAAACAATCATGCCAGCTTCAAGCAAGGATACAAGACTTTCTTTTTAATCTGAAAATCATTTTATAACTATAGTAATAGGGCAATGAGTCCCCCAAAAATACCCCAACATGGCATATATCAAACACCATACATATAAAGATTCACCGTGCATAGCAAACAACATGAAACGGCCATCAACATGTTACCAAATTCCACAAACGCACATAACAACACACCAACACCATCATACTTTTTAAAACCTGGCTCGAAAACCACCAAATACAACGCCCTTGACCCGATCTAGTCGTAAGACCGAATTGAGTGGGCTATATTAGGGTTTACCAAAATAAACCCTAAAGATTATTACATTCGAACCGATCCATTTTTTTATTTTATCTTTTCTAGATGCATTTTTAGGTCCTACAGTGTGCATACAAGACATGGTTAAAACTTAACTCAATCGGACATCATTTCGACATCCAATTGCTCGAAATTGCGCCTTGAGGACTAAAATATAATTTTTGATATTTATACGAGTAATCAAGAAATTAAGGTTACCAATCCTCAATTAGTCATATTACATGCCTTCATATTAAATCACAACACAAAATGATCATTCATACTTATTTAATTGCATAAATAAGAAACAAGGACCAAAATGCAAAGATTCAAACATCAAGCAGCATTTCCAACTGAAATTATGTCTAGTGTTTCGGTACAGGTGTCCTCCGTATCGATACAGTTCTGAAGAGTATTTGCGTACTGATACGGTCTTCAAGCATATTAGTACGGCTTGTATAATTTTAAAAGACTAGATTCTAGTGGCTAAGGATCGTACGGAAACAGTGACTAGCGTACCAAAACTTCCCTATTTCATAACTACTCGTACCAATACGGTTACCAGGCATATCGGTACGGTAAGGCAAATTTGCACCATTTGAGCCTATACAGGTCCCCGCGTACCAACACCCTAAGGTACCGTACCGGTACAGTGAGACCTATAATGACCTCTAGGTCCAACATATAACACTTTGGCTCACTTTAATCAACCTTAACACTTAACTATTCAACATATAACATCAACAAAATGCTTGAACATCAACATATCAGCAATTTGAACAAATCTAACAAGTCTAGCACAATTAACCACAAATCTATAGGCATGCTCCCTAGACAACGTTCAATCCATAAAACTATCCACGTCTCAAGCACATTAAACCTCATACGATACCAAACAAACATATAAGACTTGTACAATTACTACAAGTCTATATTGACTTCATACTTTGCAAATTCAAGTCCTTGGATGTCCCTTAGCTTACTCGCTACCTCCAACCTCTAATTCTCTGCAGTGATGGAAAAAGAGAGCGTAAGCACACTAGGCTTATTGAGGAGTGCTCTAAAACAACACACCATCAATGCATTTAAAACCATTTATAACCCTTTTTCAAAACCACTTGCCAAAACACTTTTAAAACATCATGCCTTAACAAAACCATGCACTTAACATTTCCAAAACATCCACATTTTAACATATGCAATTCACCTCATGAATTAACAGCAATGTTCCAATTGCTAACCTTGATTTAAGCTTTCCCAAGCATACTACTAAAGCTAGGCTTAAAGAGTAAAACGTGTTAAACCAACATTAAACCATATCATTCATTTCATGACACATTACCAATTATTGGCTTTTAAATGATCATTTCCCACAACTACATTTTAAAAAGTATTTATTCACAACTCTATTTTACAAAATATTCCTCCACAACTCCTTTATACAAGCATTCCTCCACAACTCCTTTTTAGTAAACATCCCTCCACAACTCATTTACACCAAAACATCCCTCCACAACTCATTTACACCAAAACATCCCTCCACAACACCACATAACATCGAATACACGGGTTTGCACAAGAGGTTCCCACAACCACTTCACATACATACCTCAACCGGAGTAACGACACACTTGCCCACCTCAACGGTTTAAACCAGAGCAACGGAACATTTACCCACCTCAACAGTTTGGATGTATAAATCCACCAGTGGGAGAAAATAGAACATTTATCCACCTCGACCGCTGCAGTTCTCCTGGTGGAGTCTACGAATCATTTGCCCACCTCGACACACATGAGGGGACTTATTATAGTGCACTTTAAACCCTATGGCCGATCAATTATATCCGATACACTTTCCAAACCCTTATCATACCAAACTTGCCAATATAATTCATTTCATTGTCATTCACACACTGATTTCATATGCATCATCAAAATCATTAAACCAATGCAATAAACATTGCATTAAGCAATGTTCAAAGACATTAACATTACTTGCATTACCTCACAATACATCATCATCTTTCTATAATCAATTTCCAGCATTAAACCATACTCAAAACATGCATATACAATGAATAATCAAGACCCTTCAAAACAAGTTCATAAAATCAATTACCAACCAAGTTCATGAGAGAATTCATCCTATACTTACTTCCGAGCTTATACCAAAATATCAAGCTTGATCTAAACCCCCAAAACACAATGTTCAAACCTTTGTAAAGCTGAAAACACTTTCTCACTCACCGAAAACTAATCACCCACTAGCCGATACGTGTTCAAGCATCCAAAGGTTCTGCAATGTCTCCAAAAGCCAAAGGATTCAATTCCCCTGCTTTACCCAAATAAAAACAGAGGATTAATGCACTTATATGCACCACAAACCTCCAGCAAATAACAACTTCAACTTTGCCTACCTCAAAACAACTAAACACCTATCCAAAACAACCGAAATCAATACCAAACTTCATCTAAACAAAGCCCAGGCAAAACCTGCTGATTTCAACCTCATAACATCATCAATTAACATCCAAAACATTCTAAATTCGTCCTTATACCTCCAAGAACACCACAACACCTATATCAAATCAAAAACCAACTATATCAACAAAGAAAATTAGCAATCCTGATAGTTTCGAGATTTTTTTGATTAACCTTTCCTTTTAACATCAAAACACATCTTAAAATAGATCTAAATCATTTAGAATCATTCCAAAATAGATCCAACTCGATTCCTATCTAATTTCTACATAAACTCAATTTAATTAACAAATAAATGTTTAAAACATTGCCAATATAATTCATTTCATTGTCATTCACACACTGATTTCATATGCATCATCAAAATCATTAAACCAATGCAATAAACATTGCATTAAGCAATGTTCAAAGACATTAACATTACTTGCATTACCTCACAATACATCATCATCTTTCTATAATCAATTTCCAGCATTAAACCATACTCAAAACATGCATATACAATGAATAATCAAGACCCTTCAAAACAAGTTCATAAAATCAATTGCCAACCAAGTTCATGAGAGAATTCATCCTATACTTACTTCCGAGCTTATACCAAAATATCAAGCTTGATCTAAACCCCCAAAACACAATGTTCAAACCTTTGTAAAGCTGAAAACACTTTCTCACTCACCGAAAACTAATCACCCACTAGCCGATACGTGTTCAAGCATCCAAAGGTTCTGCAATGTCTCCAAAAGCCAAAGGATTCAATTCCCCTGCTTTACCCAAATAAAAACAGAGGATTAATGCACTTATATGCACCACAAACCTCCAGCAAATAACAACTTCAACTTTGCCTACCTCAAAACAACTAAACACCTATCCAAAACAAATCAAATCAATACCAAACTTCATCTAAACAAAGCCCGAGGCAAAAACCTGCTGATTTCAACCTCATAACATCATCAATTAACATCCAAAACATTCTAAATTCGTCCTTATACCTCCAAGAACACCACAACACCTATATCAAATCAAAAACCAACTATATCAACAAAGAAAATTAGCAATCCTGATAGTTTCGAGATTTTTTTGATTAACCTTTCCTTTTAACATCAAAACACATCTTAAAATAGATCTAAATCATTTAGAATCATTCCAAAATAGATCCAACTCGATTCCTATCTAATTTCTACATAAACTCAATTTAATTAACAAATAAATGTTTAAAACATAATTCCATAACAAAAATCAATAACAAAGGATCAAGAACTTGGGAATTTCAGTAAAGAACCCTTAATTAGAGGAGATAAACGAAAATCACCTCTAATTGCTGATTTCTCCTTAATTGGCCAAGCTTTGATGAAATCCAAAAAGATTTTGCAAAGGTATTTGAAGAAATCAAATAGAAATCAAAAAGGAAATCAATGAAGATTGATTCCTATAGATTTAGAAGTAGAAATTTCAGTTTGGTTGCTGAGAAAGTTGAGAGAAAAGATTTTGAGAAAAGTAGTTACGTGAGAAAGTGTTTTTAGGAAATAAAGATATTTTTAATTAAATCCTCATTTATCCAATTATTAAACCATTTTAAAATACTTTAAAAATTTCCTAAATTAGAGATAAATGTGTTGAAAAAGAATGGACAAATAGCTCCTTAAATTTTCTATGTTTTGATCCTTTTTCGATTTAGTCACTAAAAATAGTTTTGAAAACTTTCGATTTAGTCACTAGACTAAAATGTCTTAAAATCAGATTTAATTTCCTCAAATTGACTTCACCGATTTACTTAAAATATTAATTAAGTATTTTAAAGCATTTTTCCATACTTTATTTTACCTCAAAAATCAATTTTATAATTTATTTTCCTGAAACTATTCGAATTGCCTAAACCGGTTCTCTCGAACCTCCGGTCCAACCCGATTCACATCTAGGCCCATTTTCAGGGCGTTACAAATTATTTATGATTTTTTTTCTTTCGCTGTACTGCCAATGTCACTGTAAAAGCATACTAGTATTGCAGACAGGACTATCACCGCATCTGCCAACAGTATAGTCTATTATAACATATTCTGTACGGTGAATTGAAGCAAAATTCACATGAAGGACAAGTGTCATCTTTAGACCGAGCTATAAATTGTGAAGGAAGAGGGAGAGAAAGTTGATCCAAAAGACCATATTCTTCATTTCTTCCATTTTTGAAGCTTCATCCATGGTGGATTGAGTTTTCTTTCGGGGAATCGAGGTGAAGATGATGTAGACAAGCTCTTAAGGAGAGGAGTCGAGTGCAACCGCAGTGGAAATTATTTGAATCACTTTGAGACTATCTAGGAAGGGAGGTTTTCATTTGCTTTCATTATTTTTTTGTATTAAACGATGATGATTTCTGTTTTCTTTCTTAAAATGTGGAAATACTTTTTGATTGTTGACTTAAAGTTTGTTTTATTAAGATTTCTTTCTTGTTTCAATTATTGGGTTTGAATGCTATTTTGTATGGAAGTGTTGCATGCGGCCACTATCACTGGAAGATGCAGTGACAATTCAAGTTAACGAGCACTTCAACAAAAGTTGAGTGAGAATGCAAATGAATTTGGTTCACTTGTTCTTGTGCATGCCTTATTCGCTATCATTGGAAGATGGGTTGGTTTGCATGTGTAAGTCTTTAGTTGCAGTTAGAAGGAAAGTGAGTAAAATGAGATTGATCTTTATTGCTTAAAATCATCAATTATTATGTCCTTGCAGCACTTGGTAATCTACTAAGTTTCACTGAGGGGATCCTATAGATCTATCTTTATTATACTCGTTTATTATTTCTTTCACACCATACCTCACAATTATCTCTTCTTTTAATTGCTTTTGAAACAAAAACTTCACTCACATTTTATTCTTCATTCTAGTATCATTGCTCTGACAATAGTAAACAACCAAAGTCCCATCCTTGTGGGATCGATATTTGATAGGATTCAACCTATCAACAATACTTGTTCCGATAAGATTATGCTTTCTCATTATTGTGTCATGTATACAACCGATCAAGTTTTGGCACCATTGTCAGGGACGACGATCATTTCGTGTTTATGTTCTTGTTTTTGCGATTTTATTAGATTGTAGTTGTTACTAACTTCATTTCTTTTTGTTGTTACTTTTCTTGTTTAGTTTCTGTGTTTTATGACTAGGAGTTCTTCGGAGCACATCATTGATCATGATCCAAAAATTGAGAGGACTACTAGAAGAAGACTTTCTGAACAACGAGAAATGGCAAGACAAGGTAACTATACTTCCATACATTCGTTGGAGCCATAAGACCCCGATGACCTACCGTTGCATTAGGGTGCTTCACTTCTAAACGAAACAATACGTGATGTTGTTCATGTGTTGGATGATTTACAACCAGGAGTTGTTATACTAGAAATTCAAGCTGGGAATTTTGAACTAAAACCTGTCATGTTCCAAATGTTAAATTGTAATGGGCAATATGTTGGATTGCCGCATGAAGACGCCATGTAGTATCTTCAATCATTTCTATTGATTTGTGCATCTTTTATTCAACATGGTTTTCCTGATGATGCCTTACGAATGTAATTATTTCTTTATTCTTTGCAGGAAAGAGCTCGTACATGGTTTTGTGGACTTCCTGCTAGGTCGATCACTTCATAGATTTTGCAACATAGTTTGTGTTGCGTTTTAATCAACCTACACTGAATTCTTGTTTGAGGAATTATATTACTGCTTATTATATGATAGATGATGGAAATCTTTATACCATATGGGAACGTTACAAGTAATTATTACGACGTTGTCCTAATCATGGTCTTAAAAAAGAAACTCAAATTAAGATTTTCTCAATGGGTTGAATGCACACACAAGGAATCTTGTCGATGGATCATCAAATGGACCTTTACAGGATTGCACCTATGATGACGTTCTTGGTGTTATGGAGCGATTTGCTCAAAATGACTACCAATATCCTATTTGGAGAGCTACCAAAGGCAAGGCTACTCCTGGAGTTATGGAGTTGGATGACATCTCTACTCTTAGAATTAAAATTTCTTCTTTGGAGAACAACATAAAAAATATGGAGGGCATTAGTGGAGTTGCACCTATTCAACTTGCTAAACAGAAAAATGTCTATGTATTCTCTTGTGAGATTTAAGGTGACAATCATAGTTACGAAGACTTGCCACAACATGCTGAGAATGCTAGTTATGTGAACTATATGCAGAACAATGCATAGAGTAATTCCTACAATAATGCCTCACGCAATCAACAATCTTTGGGAAATTCAAAATCGGGGCAAAATGCTGGAGCATTATGATTTGGAAATACTTTTTTCCAAAGAACTTCAAATACAAGACAAGGGAATTTCAATCAACCACAACAACAATACAGTCAACAAATTCTGTTATAGTCACAGTAGAATAAGGTGCAGCCACAATATTCTCCTTTGCAAAATTATTAGCCACAATACACTCCACAGAATCAGATGTAGTCACACGTAATCAACAACATTATACTCAGGCATCTACATCTGATCCTTTTTCTCTTTTGGAAGCTTTGATGCGAGAGTATATTTCGCGGACTGAAGCAATAGTGTAAGGGAACACTTCCTTAATTCGTGCTTTACAAGATCAATTGGGACAGCTTGCATCTAATCTGAATTCTCAACAACCAGACATGCTCCTTAGTGATACGGAGAACCCTGTTATCAAAGAGAAAGAACATTCCAAGGTTATCACTCTAAGGATTGGTAAACAGATTAGAAAGCCAGTCCAGGAATCAAATACACCAACTAAAGACCATAGTGAGTCATCTTACAATGACCAAGTTATAGTGGATGATGTTGATGAAAGTACATAGGATGTTACACCACACTCCTTTACCTCAAGCATTTCAATCTAAGTTGTTGATGCAACCCAAGTGTCGGCCCAATCTGAAGCAACCCCATTACCTTATTTCCCTTAACGATTCAAGGACAATGAACATGATAGACAATATCAACTATTCCTGGATAGTTTGTAACAACTTAATGTGCAAATTCCTTTAATGGACACTCTTAATCAAATTAAAAATTATGGAAAATTCATGAAAGAGTTTTTGACCAAAAAAATAAGCAAAATGAGATAGAAACCATTGCGCTCACAGAGGGAGTGTAGTGCAATTATCACAAATAGTTTGCCTAGAAAGATGAAGGATCCTGGAAGTTTTACTGTTCCATGCTCAATTGGAGATCATTATTTCTGCAAGTCTCTGTGTGATTTAAGAGCCAGCATTAATATAATTTCAATGTCTACTTTTCAGAAAATAGGCATCGGGCAGATAAGACCCACTGAAGTGATATTCCAACTAGTTGACAGATCTTTAGCTCATCATGAAGGACAAATCAAAGATGTTCTAGTTCGCGTGGATAAATTTGTGTTTCCCACTGATTTCATTATACTTGACTGTGAGGTAGACAAGGAAGTTCCAATAATTTTGGGACAATCATTTATTGCTACTGGAGAAGTAGTTATTAATGTGTTTAAGGGAGAACTGACCATGCGTGTAGGCAATGATTAGGTTACTTTTGGTATGTTCGATTTTGTTTTGTGTAAAGACAAGGAAGAGTATCACACTGTGGATGTACTAGAAGAGTTGATCTAGTACGAATTCAATAGAAGCAACATGCTTATGTCATTAATGATTGCTCTGACATATGATTATGACATCTTCACGGAAAGTGAAAACATTGATAAAACTCATACTATTGATGTACGACATGGATGGCAGATTGATTCTTTAGATTTGGCCAACCGTACAACACCAATATTCAAGCCTTTTATTAAAGAAACTCTTACACTGGAATTGAAACCGCTTCCTGCTAATATCAATTATACATTTCTTGGTGAAAATGATACACTCCTAGTTATTGTCTCAGTAATTTTGGACGCAACTCAAGAAGCGAAGTTTATCAACATTTTAAAGAAACATAAAATAGCTATTGCCTGGAGCATTACTGATATCCAAGGCATTAGTCTTTTTTGTATGCATAAAATCAAGTTAGAAGACAAAAGCAAGCAATCGATTGAACCTCAAAGGAGACTAAACGAGAAGATGAAAGAAGCGGTCAAGAAAGAAATTATTACATGGATAGACATCAGAATCATTTATTCTATTTCTGATAGTAATTAGGTTAGTCTAGTTCATTATGTCTCAAAGAAAAGTGACATTACTGTTGTGAGTAATGATAATAATGAGCTGATCTCAACATGTATTCCCACTGGTTGGAGAGTATGTATAGATTATCATAGATTGAATGCGACCACAAAAAGTACCATTTTCCACTTCATTTCATTGATCAAATGCTGGATAGACTTGTTGGAAAGGCTTACTACTACTTTTTGGATGGATACTCTAGCTATAATCAGATTGCTATTGTGCCAGAAGATCAAGAGAAAACAACCTTTACTTATCCATTTGGTATGTTTGCCTTTCACCGTATGCCTTTCGATCTTCGTAATGCACATGCCACATTTCAAAGGTGTATGATGGTTATATTCACTAACATGATTGATAATTCTTTGAAGATATTTATGGATGATTTCTCTACCAATGAGAATAATTTTGACTATTACATCGACAATCTGGAGAAAGTTTTACAGTGATGTGAAGACATACATCTCGTATTGAATTGGGAGAAATACCATTTTATGGTCACTAAAGGAATTGTGTTAGGTCATCGGGTTTCTATGACACACGTGATTGTATAAATGATTTATTAGAGGAATATTTAAAAATATCAAAAACCCTTATGTTTACTATTAGAGCAAAATAAAAAAAAATTCTTTGACGATGCATGTCTAGGTGCATTCAATGAAATTAAGAAGTGGCTTGTGAATGCACCTATTGTCGTTGCACTAGATTGGTCGCAACCATTCGAAGTCGCATGTGATCCGAGTGATTTCGCTATTGGTGCTTTTCTAGGATAAAGAAAAGACAAGATATTTCATGATATTTTCTACGCCAGTAAAACTCTGATCAAGGCTCAAATAAATTATGCAGCCATAGAGAAGGAATTATTAGTTGTAATTTTTTGCTTTTGACAAGTTTCGTTCATACCTTGTCGATGCAAAAGTTATTGTATTTACTGATCATTCTGCATTAAGATATCGTTGTAACACCCCTTACCCGGTTTAAGAGTAAACCAAACTAAGAAGTGTTACTTAACAAACAAGGAATTCTAACTTACCTATATGTAAGTCTTTGATATGACACAAGGCCAACAAGAACAAACCTACGCTTTTAAGTCTAACATTTTCTTCTTTGATCATTAAAAGACATGCTTTTATGTTAAAATTAAAATTCAATTGAGGGTGGTTAGAAACTACACCATTCGAATAAACCTCCACATCTTATTGAGTTGAGTACTTTATCCTAACCACATTGTTCATTTTGACTAGATTCTTAAACAAGACGTAAAATTAAAAGTTTGAGATTATCCTAAGACCAATCAATTACATTCATGGCTAAACAAGCAATACAAAACTCAACCTTTAGAAGAACTATTTTCGATTGGTGTTCTATTATTAAATCACGCATAACCTATTCACAATTAAGCATTCGATTAACAAATTCACATAGTTTAGTTGTCAAGCAACCATTCAATAGTCTGACAATTAACTTTAGCAACAAGAAAACTTTCGAACACTTCACAAATAAGTCATAACAACAACCAATCATTCTAGCTCCATCATAGCATAACTTAACTACTTACTTAAGCATTTAGTCACCTTTCATCATGACTTAGCAACCAAGCAACCCTTCAAACATTAAGCCATAACAAAACCCAGATTAACCAACAACCACAAAAGGATTATACACCATTACATATAACAAATACTACTTAATTAACTTATACACATATGTAAACAAAAGGATTGTCTAACTGCATTACGCATAGCTAATAGACATGTGACACCTACTAGGAGTTGTTGTAAGAAAAGTAAAAAACATACTTCTTGAAATCTTGTGATCTTGCCCGAGTTCAACAACTATCCAAAAGCAACTTCAACCTGAAGAATGGTGAAAGGATAAGTAAGTACAATTACTTAGTGTGGTAGCTTAAAGAAACTAAAGCATGCTTGAGTTATCATATCCTTTCACTCAAAAGAAATCAACCAAGTAAATTCCTAGCTTGGATAAGATAATAGCCTTGTTGCTAAACATGTGAATGAAACCCAACATTTCATACTTATTCAAGTGATAACTAGTCCTTAGGACTTCAACATCGAATTGTATATCCTTATTCATTCGAATAATTACCAACAAGTCATTTTTGAGCCATTAATCATAATTTGAGAGAAATTCAACTTGACATGGCATATAATGAAATCATAAATTTATTAATAAAGAAGTTACAAAGTAAAACTTATCCAGAATATGTGTTGCGTGTGATAAGTGCTATGCAAATGTGCAAGTATACACGTCACAAGTAATAAAGTGATATGAATATCGAGTATCGTCTCCACAAGGATTGGTTTGGGCCACTTTTCTTAAGTTACTGCACTATGAAAAGTAAAAACATAATTGATAGTAGGAGTTGATTTTAATGAGTAAAGTAAAACTAAAAGAATAGATGAAATCAAAAGAAAGAATAGGTCAGGTTATCGTGAGTTGAGGTGTGATAGCCGATTGGATCGTCTTGGTAAAAGAGTGCAAGGGCAACTCAGTTGCCATGGCAACTTGCACAGCGGGGTTGCCTTGGCAACTAATCGATTGTTGCCTGGGCGTCTGGGCAGCAACTTCAAGGTTCGGCAGAGCATTCTTCAATGGTTTCTTCTTATCCCTAAGTCAAAACTCTAGCTACTTGTGCATGCCTTGATAATACATCCCTGCGTGAATCAAGGGTGAACAACAACCAATCTTACGCTTCTCTTAGCCGTTGAAATCTTTAACTTATTCCTAAGCCGGATTAATCTTCACCATCAATAGATTGAATAAAGATCATATTCATTCGTTTCTTGAATCTAACTCTCCCAATATTAGATAAATAGATGAAGTCACGAGATCCTCTACCAATTCACTCGCAAACAATAATAAGAACGAAGAATGAATAAACCTTGAATTGAAAGTGCAAACTCTTATTACCTAAACAAAATCCAATTGTTTCTCACAACAACAAAACACAATAACCCTAACCAATCAAGTTAGTTCATGGTTGGGTTCAAAAGATATACAAAGAATAATCCCCAAACCATTAATCTAATGGAAGCAAAGAAGAAGAAAAAGAAATCAAACTCTCTCCCCCTTGCTCTCTTGTCGAAATCTCTTCCTTCTTGCCCTTTGGAGTTGTCAAAATTTTCCCTCATCTTGCTTCCCTCTCAAGTTGACGATATGGCCTCTTATTTATAGGGCTAGGTCAAAGTCCTTCTTTGAGGAGGAAGTTAAGTTGGAATTAAATTATCTTTAAAGAATATAATTCTTTATTATAATTATATTCCTACTAGAACTTCTCCTATCTTCTTGGAATTTAATTCTTCTTTAATCTCTTCATGGAAATCAAATTCCTTTGGGATTTAGCTTTGCTCCACGTCATCTTGGGCTTGTCTACTCATCAATTTTGACTAGCATATCACCTTATCCTTTGTCAACAATTGCCCTGGCAACTGGCTCGGCGTCTCTTTCATGCATTGCCCTGGCAACTAGCTTGGTATCTCCTTCATGCATTGCCCTGGCAACGGTTCTAGCCTTGTTTAGGCAAGTGATTTTGCACACACACAAAAACACACCAAAGCAGCATCTTTTTCCACAAAAATCACCAAGTTATGTAATCAAGCTCAACGGTGGAAAGAAACATGAATTAATGCATGAATGACTAATTCTGCAACTAATATGAGCTTAAGTCTAACAATAATGTGAGTAAAAAGGGTAATAAAAATAGTACTTTTGAACACTTATCAATATGCATTACTTGTCTTATAAGTTATCAATTTAATTCATTAGTTGGATTTTATTATAATGTTTTAACATAGCCTTGAAATCAAGCATCAGCCTGGTTACTTGAATCCCCAACCAACTGTCACCAACAGAAAAGTACTCATAGTACAGGTAAATCCCTCCTACTATCGCCAAGTGACCACTACACTTCCCTCCTATTGTAGCCAAATAAGGACCGTAGTCCAGGACCATGGTCCACCCGTAAACATGAGCTCTATGGACTCTATGACATGCCAATTATACCTAAGACCGACTTGAGACCAAGGCTTTTCTCATAATCTTATCTTATCAAAATCCAGATTAGGCTTAGCTCCATGTTCATGTACTCATGTAACATGTTATACTTTTATCATAGCAGAAACAAATGAGCATTGCTCCTTATCAGAATATCAGATAACATTTCATATTGCTTAACTTATAAGAACATGTATACACATATAGATTCTTTCATCATCATAGTTTTAAGATCATTTAGCCAATAGGTCATGTCTTGATTTTCATCTTAGCATGCGCATACTTACTATCACATGATCAATCCTCAAATCAAACATAACTTTATATCAAGCATTTGCATATCATATATTACTTAAGAAAGTAGTTGCATACCTTAAATCCAAGCTCAGCTTAAGCATTGTTTAACTCAAGCATAAAGTAACTTAATTTAAATTGATAAAGTGCTCGGGAAGGCTTTTAACCTATCCCGAGACTTTAAACTACACTCACAGTATATGGGAGCTAGATTTGATCCCGAATCACTATTTTAGATTGTCCCTTAACAACTTTACCCGCTTTGGACCTTGCTTCCTCTACTATCTATTGGTCTAATCATAAAACAATGCATATGCATTAGAATGCTACTTACACACATATATGGATACAAAAACAGTCCACTGAACAACCATATAGGCACCAAGCCATTCAAAGTTCATGTACACACTCAAGTATGTACAAAACAATCCTGAAGTTCATTTATACATACTTACAACAATTAAAGATGCTTGGGCATACTTAGGTATACACAAACATCCCAAAACATATACTAAACAATTCAAGACACCTATATACTTGTTTTTATGCTAAAACAATCCATCTTACATTCATATACACACAACTTCATTCAAATATATCTATGTAATTATAATCAAACCAAAACAATCCAAAACTTTATAAAACAGCTCTTTTATATTATAGTTTACCAAAATAGTTTCCAACTTAATCAAAACTGCCATCTTTTGTATAAAACAGTTACAAATCTTGTTTTCCTTAAAACAACCCCCCAAATGCTCAAAATTAGTCCCTTAACAAGGTAATATCAGCCCCAAATTAATTTCAAAACAGTCCTTATTTTTCAGTATGCAAAACAGTACAAAAACATATAATTAGTTCATTAGCAGCCCTTAAATCTTTCAAAACAACCTCTCCCTTGTTTTACCCCTTTCAAAACAGTTTTTAAAACTTTTTTTCCTAGGATTAAATCATTGTTTACATAGCATAACCTTTCTTTACACTACAATCTTTAATGAAAGCTACAAAGCAATCCGTGAACTTCTCTTAAATCATAAAAGTCCCTCAAACAAAACTTTTTTTACTCAAAACAATTCATGGACAGATTTTCTTTCAAGATACAATTTTGATCACATTCAATCAGATGCTCATCCTATCTCAATTACTATGATTCATTGTCAATTATTGCATTATCACCATACCACAATTCACAACTCATAGCCATTCGTTCTAAGTGATCTCCAAATGATCTAGAAAATTTCTAACATAGATTCACTTCAAACAAAATACAGTCACAATCGAACTTATCCATAGATACGTAGATAACAAGCTTCACTACATGCTCAACTATCCCTACCTCAAAGAATTCACAATAGAATCTAAAAACAAATGTTACATAACATATTTAGAAAGCATATGATTCAAACTAACATGCTTATTCGAATTTTAGATGGAAGGTAAAGAACTTTTACCTTGAGCTAAGACAATTTACAAATATCCTAACTGATTGAACAAGTGTTCCTTTGAATGTTGGAAATTCTCTCACTCTCTTTCTCTTTCTAATACTTAGTTTCAATGACGAAGATGAAGGGAATAACCCCTTGATCATCATCACCGAAACCTCACTCCCTCATGCTCTAGATCATGACATTTGTAAAGAATATAGTCAATTTTTATTTTGGCATGCAACCAAACATTATCTCATGCTTTACAATTTAGTCCTATTAGAATTGAGCATTCATTCTTCATCCTTTTCAATTTGTTCCTTAACCCTTATTTAGTCTAAAATTTCAAATGTAATCATGGTATTGAGAATGTACCTAACATGATAACATTCTATTGGGCCATACTTTGGGGTGTTACAATTCCTCCCCCTTAAAAGAAATTCGTCCCCAAATTTACTTGAGTTGAATAATTGAGGATATTGATCTTTCATTGCAGCCTCAAGCTCCCAAGTTGCTTCTTCAGTCTTCTTATTTCTCCAAAGAACTTTTACAAGGGGAACATATTTGCTTCGAAGTCTTCTAACTTCACGATCTAGAATTTGTACCGGCTTTTCTTCGTATGATAAGTCTGGATTGAGCTCAACTTCTTCAGGTTTAAGGATATAAGATGGATCAGATCGGTATTTACGGAGCATAGATACGTGGAAGACATTGTGTATCTTGTCAAATTCCTTCGAAAAAGCTAAACGATAAGCAACATGACCAATTCATTCAATAACTTCAAAATGCCCTATAAAACGAGGACTGAGCCTTCCTTTCTTCCTAAATTTGAAAACTTTCTTCCATGGTGAAACCTTTAAAAACACTTGATCCCCCACAACATGTTGAATGTCTCTTCTTTTCATATCAGCACAAGCTTTTTGTCTATCAAAGGCTTCTTTTAATCTATTGTGAAAGATGCATACTTGTTCTTTTGTTTCTCTAAGCAATTCAGGCCCTAAAACTTTGTTTTCACCCAATTCTGACCAACACAAAGGAGTTCTACATTTCCTTCCATACAAGGCTTCAAATGGGGCCATTTGGATAGATATATGATAACTATTGTTATAAGCAAATTCTACTAAAGGTAAACCTTTCTCCCAGTTCCAAAATTGATTACACAGGCCCGAAGCATGTCTTCAAGAGTTTGAATTGTCCTTTCAGGCTGGGAATCTGATTGAGGATGAAAAGTTGTGCTAGATTTGTTTTGGTTCCTAAAGCTTTATGCAAGGAATTTCAGAATCTAAAAGTGAACTGAGGATCTCGATCAGAGATTATGGAGATAGGAACACCATGCAAGCGTATTATCTCTCGAATGTACAACTCGACCAATTGATCTAAACTCATACTCATTCGAATCGGTATGAAATGAGATGATTTAGAGAACCTATCAATTATTACCCAAATAGCATCATTCTTTGGCAGAGATAAGGGCAAGCCACTTAAAAAATCCATCGCTATGCGATCCCATTTCCATTGGGGAAATTCGATTGGTCGTAAGAGTCCTGTAGAGACTTGGTGTTCAATTTTCACCTTTGACAAGTTAGGCATATTGATACGAAATATGTGATAGCCGACTTCATCCCTGGCCACTAATACAAATATTTTAGATCATTGTACATTTTAACTGATCTAGGATGGATGGAAAAAGGGGACTATTATGTGCTTCGTGTAGCATTTCCCTCTTGAGGTTTTTATCATTGGGCACACAAACCTTATTTCAAAAATAAAGTAACCTGTTGGATTTCAAAGAGAAATATGAATTGGTTTCATTTTTGAGCTTAAACAAGATGTCTTGAAGATCGGGATCCAATTGTTGAAGGGTTTTGATCCTCAAAATCAAGTCGGATTTAACCTGAAGTTAAGCTAGAAGCTTCCGATTCTTTTGTAATCTAAAATGTGCATTTATCGCAGCAGGGGCTACAAAATAATGAGTTAATCTTAGGTGACAAGGTTTAGATTTTGAGCAAACATAGTTTATCTAATGAATCATATGTAATATCTTACCAATCGATTATTTGCGATTGAGCGCATCAGCCACCACATTTTCTTTCCCTGGATGATAATTGATAACCAGATCATAATCTTTAAGAATTTCCATTTATCTCCTTTGTTTAAGGTTTAGATCCCTTTGAGTCATGAGATATTTAAGACTTTGGTGATCAATGAACAAATTGCATCTTCTCCAAAGAGGTAGTGTCTCCGAATTTTAAGAGCAAAAACTACCGCAACAAGTTTTAAATCATGAGTCGGATAATTTAGTTCATGAGGTTTCAATTGTAGGGAAGCATACACTAAAACCTTTGCATCTTGCATGAGGACACATTCTAAACCAGGATGAGATACATCACTAAAGATTGTGAATTCTTTTCCTGATTCAGGTTGTGTTAAGACTGGGTATGAGTGAGCACTTGCTTTAATTGATCGAAGCTCCATTGTTGGTTTTTTGACCAAACAAAGGTCTCCTCTTTTTGAAGAAGCCTTGTCAAAGGTGCGGCTAAGGTGGAAAAGCCCTTAACAAATCTCTGGTAATATCCGACTAGCCCTAGAAAACTCTTAATTTCTCTCACATTCTTTGGAGGTCTCCAATCAATGATCGATTGGATCTTCTTAGGATCTACCTTAATCCCTTCTGCAAAGATCACATGGCCTAGGAAAGATACTTCAGATAGCCAAAACTCACATTTGCTAAGCTTTGCATAAAGATGATTGTCTCGAAGGGTTTGCAAAATGATTCGAAGGTGCTTAGAATGTTCATCATTATCTCTGGAGTAGAAGAGGATATCATCAATGAAAACTACCACGAACTTATCCAAATACGGTATAAAGACCCGATTCATAAGGTCCATAAATGCTGCTGGAGCATTGGTTAAACCGAAAGGCATTACAAGAAACTCATAATGACCATATCGAGTACTAAAGGCTATCTTTGGTACATCAGACTCCTTAATCTTCATCTGGTAGTACCCTGATCGCAGATCGATCTTAGAAAACACCGTGGCATTCTTAAGTTGATCAAATAGGTCTTCATTTCTTGGTAACGAGTACTTGTTCTTGATAGGAAGCTTGTTCAACTATCGATAGTCAATGCAAAGCCTCATCGATCCGTCTTTCTTCTTAACAAATAGCACCAGAGCTCCTCAGGGAGAAGAACTAGGCCTGATGAAACCTTTATCTTGCACATCTTGCAACTGATCCTTGAGCTCTTTAAGTTCAACCGAGGCCATCTGATAGAGGGCGATGGACACAGGATTAGATCCGAGTTGCACTTCAATTTTGAACTCTGCTTCTTGGGTTAGAGGTAATCTCAGGAGTTCCTCAAGAAAAACATTAGGGAATTTAGAAATAGTTGGGATTGAACCTATATTAAGCTCAATCTTATCATTTCCAATCATAAAAGCAAAGGTAGAATTTGACTTTATGGTTTCTTATCTATTAAGAGTATGGATTCTTTTCATAATCTATAAAGAAGAAGTCTTATTTTATTACAATCTACCCAGGCTTGATGTTTTCCTAACAAATCTAATCCCAAGATAAGGTCAAATTTATTAAAGGATAAGGCCAACAAATCAACTGGAAAAGGGATACCTTGAAAGAACAAAGGACAATCCCTACATATTCGGTTTATAACAACATTATCTCCTAAAGGATTTGAGACAATAAGATTACAATTGGTGATTTCCGAACATAATTTAAATTTTTAATCAAAGAAGAACATATAAAAGAGTGGGTTGAGCCAGAATCGAACAAAGCATAAACAGGGTTGGTATTCAATTCAATTGTACCTACCATAACATCAGGAGAATCTTCTTCACCCCGACCTCGTATATGATAAACTCGAGTAGGGGCCTGAGATTCCTGATGAGTAGCATTAGAAGCTTGACCTCGATTTCTTCTAGAATTTTGAGATTGAGCTTGTTTGGGTCCTCTACCCCGTTATGATTATACGATATTTTGATTTGTAAATACATGAGCAGGAATCTTGTTCGAATTCTATGGACAATGTTTAATATAGTGATCTGATCCTCCATACATATAATGGGCATTGGCTTGTCTCCTACACTGGCCCAGATGATTTTTCTAACAGAAATTGCAGATAGGAGCTTGTGAATATTTTCCCGTGTTCCCTGTACTATTGACAAAAACAGTAGGGGCTGAAGATTTAACCACCGTTTGAGGTTTAGGAATGAAATTACTCTTCAGGGAAGACTAGAAACTTGAGGAACCTCCTCCTAGATTCTTTGGCCTTTTGGATGACCAAGGTGGCTTGTTATCATATATGGGTCTTTTATCACTCCAAGAATTATTTCCTTTCATCATTTCTGAAGCTTTCATCCTAGCTTATGTAGTAATAGCTCGGTTTACCAAACTTTGAAAATCAGATATCTCCAAAGCTATGAACAAAGGGCATAGTTCATCACTGAGCCCATTGATAAACATCCGGCACTTATCCTCCTCCTTCTTGATATACTCGGATCCATACTTGCAATACTTGCAAAATTCACTGACATATTGTTCTATAGGTTTGCCTCGTTGCTTTAGATATAAGAAACATCATCTTCGTTTAGCAAGATACTGCTCGCTTATATACTTCTTCCAAATTTCTTTAAGGAAGAATTCCTAGGTAACGACTTCAGCTAGAGTAGTGAGAGTTGTAGTTTCCCACCAGCTTAAGGCTTCATCAACTAACAGTGCTAAAGCACACTCAAGTGTATGTTGATCAGAACATTGCAAATGCTTGGATAGAATCCTAACATTAGTTTTAACCAATATTCTGCTACTTTTGAGCTCTCTTCATCAGTGCCTGCAAATGTATAAGCCTGATGTTGAGCCAATTCGTCTATAGGAGCCCTTGTAGGTACTACTACATGAGGAGTACAAGAGGATTTTGTCTCAAAAAATAGACTAACTGATCGAACATCTCCTTCATACTAAAGAGACACTCCCTTTGTACGGGATGGATAGTAGGAGCTTCCTACTGAGGTTCAATAGTCTTTTGAGGCTCCTGATGTTCTAGATTCATTCATACACTTCTTCTATCGTTGGAGGAACCAGCCGGGCTCTCATCATCCAGGCCCAAATATGTCTCGGACATTCTAAAAATTATAAGACCAAAAAGAAGAAGCTAACTAATATAAACCATTGCGCTCACAGAGGGGTGTAGTGCAATTATCACAAATAGTTTACCTAGAAAGATGAAGGATTATGGAAGTTTTACTGTTCCATGCTCAATTGGAGATCATTATTTATGCAAGGCTCTGTGTGATTTAAGAGCCAACATTAATATAATTTCATTGTCTACTTTTTAAAAAATAGGCATCAGGCAGATAAGACCCACTAAAGTGATATTCCAACTAGCCAACAGATTTTTAGCTCATCCTGAAGGACAAATCAAAGATGTTCTAGTTCGCGTTGATAAATTTGTGCTTCCCACTGATTTCATTATACTTGACTATGAGGTAGAAAAGGAAGTAGTTATTAATGTGTTTAAGGGAGAACTGACCATGCGTGTGGGCAATGATTAGGTTACTTTTGGTATGTTCAATTTTGTTTTGTGTAAAGACAAGGAAGAGTGTCACACTGTGGATGTACTAGAAGAGTGTCACAATAATACACTCCTACTAATCTTCAAGCCTTCTATATACTTGTTTTTATGTTAAAATGGTCCACCTTACATTCATATACACACAACTTCATTCAAATATATCTATATAATTATAATTAAACCAAAACAGTCCAAAACTTTATAAAACAACTCCTTTATATTCTAGTTTACGAAAATAGTTTTCTAACTTAATCAAAACTGCCCTCTTATGTATAAAACATTTCCAAATCCTATTTTCGTTAAAATAGTCCCTAAATGCTCAAAATCAGTCCCTTAACAAGGTAATATCAGCCCTAAATTAATTTCAAAACAATCCTTATTTTTCTAGTATACAAAACAGTAACAAAATGTATAATTAGTTCATTAGCAGCCCCTAAATCTTTCAAAACAGCCCTTTCCCTGTTTTATCCCTTTTAAAACAGTTTTTAAAATAGTTTTTTCCTATAATTAAATCATTGTTTACATAGAATAACCTTTCTTTACACTACAATCTTTAATGAAAGCTACCAAGCAATCCATGAAGTTCTTTTAAATCATAAAAGTCCCCCAAACAAAACATTTTTACTCAAAATAGTTCAAGGACAGATTTTCTTTCAAGATACAGTTTCGATCACATTCAACCGAATAATCTAGAAAATTTCTAACATGGATTCACTTCAAACAAAATAAAGTCACAATCGAGCTTAGCCATAGATACATAGATAACAAGCTTCACTGCATGCTCAACTATCACCACTTCAAAGAATTCACAATAGAATCTAACAACAAATGTTACATACCATATTTAGAAAGCATATGATTCAAACTAACATTCTTATTCATATTTTACGTGGAAGGTGAAGAACTTTTACCTTGAGCTAAGATAATTTACAAAGATCCTAACTGATTGAACAAGTGTTCCTTTGAATGATGGAAATTCTCTCACTCTCTTTCTCTTTCTAATACTCGGTTTCAATGAAGAAGATGAAGGGAATAACCCCTTGGTCATCATCACCGAAACCTCACTCCCTCATGCTCTAGATCATTACATTTGTAAAGACCATATTGAATTTTTATTTTAGCATGCAACCAAACATTATGTCATGCTTTACGATTTAGTCCTATTAGAATTGAGCACTCATTCTTAATCCTTTTCAATTTGGTCCTTAACCCTTATTTAGTCTAAAATTTCCAATTTAATCATGGTATTGAGAATGTACCTAACATGATAACATTCTAATGGGCCATACTTTGGGGTATTACAATCATTTTACGAAGAAGGATGCTAAACCAAGACTGATACAATGGATTCTACTTCTGCAAGAGTTAATATTGAGATAAAGGACCACAACAAGGGTTCAGAAAATTAGGTTACATATCACTTATCGAGACTAGAATTTTGCAGCGAAGATGAGAATCACGCACAAATTGTTGATGCATTCCCAGATGAAAAGCTTTTTTGTCAATATAATATCATGGCATACAGATATTGTTAACTATCTAGTGTGTGGAAAAACTCCGTTGGGTGTTACTGGCCACAAAAAAGCAAGGTTTCTTCGTGATGCAATGAAATATTATTAGAACGAGCCTTATTTATTTAAGGTTTGCAATGAAAACATCATTAGGCGCTGTGTTAACATAAGAAGAAATGCTACCAATATTGAAGCATTGTCATGATGCTTTTTATGGAGGTAATTTTGGAGGCATGCGAATTGCTGTGAAGGTTCTTCAATCTGGATTCTATTGTCCGTCACTATTTAAGGATGCTCACAAGTTTGTGCAACATTATGATTGTTGTCGGTACACTGAATCAATTTCTAGACACAATGACATGCCACAACAACCAATTATGGAGGTTGAATTTTTTGATGTATGGGGCCTAGATTTCATGGGACCTTTTCCAAATTCTTTTAGTAATCTCTATATTCTGGTCATTGTGGATTGATGAGTCCTTAATATAGTCTCATTTTAGTATCTATAGTATGAACATTTGCATTGTTTATTAAGTATTTTATTGACATTTGTAGGTTTTTAGTTATTTTATATTTTGTGATTTGTATTTTAAATATGTTGCGGTTTTAGTATTTTTGTTATGTTTTCAGTTATTTTTAATAAATTGTAATTTTGTGTTTGACTGCAGGCTTAGATATGTTGAATTTGGTGATTGCTACTATGAAACAAATGAAGTTGAATCCAAAGATGTTCCAAGGTGAAAGGAATCAGGCAAATGCTTAAAATTGAGAAAATAGACTCAATAAACTCGTACTAAATTTTTGCACTCAATATGTTGCACGGTTTTGACTATAACTTGAGCTCCAGAACTCAAAAATTGGCCCGTGAGATACCATTGGAAAGATTATTGAGTCTAATACATTTTCAAAGTAATTGGGAAGCCAAAACAAATCTAGAAATTCCTACAAAAGTTTGAAAACCATAATCTTACAAGTGGCGACACCATGATAACCACTTTTGAATATTTAAAGATATCATCAAGTATGGAAAGACTTTTTTAATTGAAGAAATGTGGCTGAAAACTCACTCTCTATTGTCATCTAGCATCACAAAATTTCTATAAATAGGCTTTAGTTTTGCCTTGGAAATCATCTTGGTAGCTTTGTTGTAACCTTGTTGTTAAAAGAATTCAAGATCACTTTTCTTTCTTTCATCTTTATTTTTTTCTTTCTTATGTTCGGTTTTGGTAAACCAAATTTTATTTTCTTTAAAGTTATGGTGTCTTTCTAAGTCAAGTTGCTGAGGTGAAAGGATTAAGCTCTTGGTATATACTAAAGGTTAGTTTAAAATTCTCAACATATACTAAAATATGTTAAATTAGTATATGATGTTAAATTCAATTGGCTAATATTCATGTTAGTAAATTAAGAACCTTGCTTCATTATAGACAAGTAATTTGGCACAAAAAATGCTTGTTATAATTAACTTGATTTATTGTAGACAAAACATATTGGCATAATGAAGACTTGGACTTGTTTATTAATTTTGATTGCACCAATCCATATAACACCATATGCTATACCTTTGCATTTTTTGGACATTATTTATTGCACTTTGGACTTTGATTATGGACATTGGACAATGGACTTTGGACTTTCATTGCAAGACCTTCCAATTGGATTTCATTTCATCATGTGGACTTTAATTGAGTAATAAGATGAATAAAAATTAATCTTAGTATAATACCAAGAGTGGATTCTCAAAACCTCATCATCTTTTATTTATATCGTTTTTTATTTATTTATAATCAATTATTCTCTTCGCATGAATTTTTATTTAAACTTATAATCTTGTAATTTCTAAACAAAACTCCATATGGATTCGACCTTGGACTCTCGAGAATTATTACTTGAGACCAACCTGCACTTGGGTATACGACTGAAAAGAGCCGGTTAAGTTTTTGGCGCCGTTGCCAGGGAAGGTAAGATTTAGAATTCAAGTTTATATATATATATATATATATATATATATATTTAATAGACGATTTTACCACCTATTTATGTGTATATTAGTTTTTTATGTCAGTTTGGCAGTGTGATTTTAATTCCCGTCGTTTGGTTAGAAATAATTTTGAAACTCTTTTTGGAAATTTGTTTGACACACCTCCAAATTCACCTACCATGGCTGAAGATCAACTTGTTCTCAATGAAAATGAGAATATGCAAGTTCGCTCGTTGCGTGATTACTTGCAACCCCCTCGAACTTCACTACCTTCATGTTTTATATTTCCCCCAAATGCAAACAACATTCGATTTAAACTAGGTATGATATCTTTACTTCCTACTTTTCATAGCATGGAATGTGAAAGTGCTTATGCTTTCCTTAAATATTTTGAAGATGTATGAATCACTTTTAATGACCAACAATGTTCAAATAAAATTATTAAGTTAAAATTATTTCCTTTTTCTTTAAAGGATAAGGCAAAAAAATGGCTTAATACGTTGAAACCTAGGTCAATTAACGCTCGGAGAGAAATGCAAACTCAATTTTCAAAAAAGTTTTTTCCAACACATAAAACTAATGCTTTAATGAAACAAATTCAAAATTTTAATCAGAAGCCAAATGAAATGTTTTTTCAGTGTTGGGAACATTTAAAGATTTATTAAATTCTTGCCCACATCATGGTTTTAAAGAATGGCGTATCATAAGTTTTTTCTATGACGGTTTGACTCCTGAAACTAAACAATTTGTTGAAACAATGTGCAATGGTGATTTCACGAGTAAACAACCTGAAGAAGCTTTTGATTACTTAGATCATTTAGCTAAAAATTCTCAGTCTTGGCACACAGATAATTCTACAGAATGATCTGTTAAACCTAATCTTGTGCCTAATAAAGGAAAATATCACCTTAACCAAGATGATGATTTAAGTGCTAAGTTTGATATTTTGTCTAGAAGACTCGATGCCATAGAAACTTGGAAAATAAAAGAAGTTAATTCAGTGAAAAATCAAGCGAGTTGTTATGTTTGTGAGATCATGGGACATCCTACTCTTGAATGTTCGAACATTCCAATTTTTTAAAGAAATGATGCATGAGCATGCGAATGTCATAAATACATCCTCAAAGCCTTTTCCTTCTCCATATTCTAAAACTTATAACCCTCAATGGAAAAATCATCCAAACTTTAGTTGGCAAAACAATAACCATCCTCATGTACCCCAAAATCAAAAGCCTCCATACGGTTCATCTAATTTATATTCACAAGTAAAAAGTCTTTAGGAGGCATTGCAAGTTTTCATGCAGGAACAAAAATTTTAATATTCAGTCATCACAAGCTATCAATGAAATCAAGACAACACTTTCAACATTGACAGCTTCGTTGCGCACTCAAGAAAAAAGTAAGTTTCCTACTCAACCTCTTCCAAATCCTTCTAATCAATCTCTTCTTTCTTGTTCTAGTGGAACTCAACAAGAAGATGTTAATTCTATCGCAACCCTCCGAAGTGGTAAGAATGTTGATAAAACTATTCCATCCAAAATTCAAGAATCCTCATCTCCTTCAAAATGTAAAGGTGAGAATAATGATAAGTCTAAAAACATTGACATAGAAAAAAGAGAAATGTGTAATTCCTGCTCCTTTTCCCTATAGATTACAACCAACAAAGAATTTAAACAAAAATGTTGAAGTCTTAGAACTTTTCAAGCAAGTTAAGATCAATATTCATTTGCTGGATGCAATCAAACAAGTTCCATCATATGCAAAGTTTTTTGAAAGATATGTGTACTGTCAAAAGAAGACATAATGTGCAAAAGAAAGCATTTTTAACAGAAACTGTAAGCTTGATCATTCAGCATCTTACCCCACCCAAATACAAAGACCCTAGATTCCCGACAATTTCATTCATTATTGGTAACACTAGAATAGAGCGTGCTTTGCTTGATCTTGGTGCTAGTGTTAATCTTTTACCTTTTTTGGTATATCAACAGTTAGGTTTGGGTGAACTTAAAGCAATGCCTATTACACTCCAACTGGCCGATCGTTCTATTAAAATTCCTTTAGGATTGGTAGAAGATGTGTTGGTTCAAATTGATAAATTTTACTTTATAGTTGATTTTATTGTTTTGGACACAAGTCTTGTTTCAAATGTAAATGCACAAATCCTTGTTATTTTAGGTTGCCCATTTCTTTTGGGAACATGACTTTAGAATTAAATGTGTTCAATGTTAGTAAGCAACCTAGAGAGAATTCTTAAGTACATGAAGTGGATTTTATCGATGAACTTGTTCATGAACAAATCAACATTTCTGAACTTTTTGATCCGTTAGGAAGTCATTTTGTTGATTCTGAATTGATGATGTCCTTAAAAAATCTTTTGCATGAAAATGATAATCATTATTGGATACAAAAATTTGAGAAACTTCCATCACTACTAACTGCTTTGGTATCATCAAATAATGAACCACCAAATTTGGATCTGAAGCCATTGCCATCTCACCTAAAATATTCATTTTTAGGTAAGAATGAAACCTTTCCAGTTATAATGTCTGCAACAATTGATGCATTCCAAGAAGGTAAGTTGTTAGAAATTTTGAAACTACATAAGAATGCATTGTGATGGACCATAGATGACATAAAAGGATTTATCCCATTAATTTGCACTCATAATATTTATTTAGAAGAAAAATGCTAAATCTTGTAGACAAATGCAATGAAGGCTTAATCCTAATATGAAAGAAGTAGTGAGAAATGAAGTCATTAAACTATTGGATAATGGAATTATTTATCCTATTTATGATAGTAAGTGGGTAAGTCCTACTCAAGTAGTACCTAAGAAATCTAGAGTTACCGTGGTTAAAAATGAAAATAATGAATTAATTCCAACTAGGACTATTTATGGTTGGCGTGTGTGCATTGATTTTAGAAAACTTAACGTAGTAACGAGGAAAGATCATTTTTCTTTACCCTTCGTGGATCAAATCTTAGAAAGAGTTGCAGGGCATGAATATTATTATTTTTTTATATGGATACTCTAGGTACAATCAAATTGCAATTGCACTTGAGGATCAAGAGAAAACTACATTCACATGTCCCTTTGGCACATTTGCATATAGAAGGATGCCTTTCGGATTATGCAATGCTCCAGCCACATTTCAAAGATGCATGTTAAGCATTTTCAGTGACATGGTTGAACGTATTCTTGAGGTATTTATAAATGACTTTTCTATTTTTGGTGATTCCTTTGATGATTGCTTGTCAAATTTAAAAAGGTATTGGTTCGATGTGAAGAAAAAAGTATTGTTCTTAATTGGGAAAAATGTCATTTTATGGTTACTAATGGTATTGTCTTGGGTCATGTTGTTTCTAGAAAAGGAATTGAAGTAGACAAGTCAAAAATTGATTTAATTTCCAACTTTCCAACACCTAAGACTGTAAAGGATGTAAGGCCATTTTTAGGACATGCAAGATTTTATAGGAGATTCATAAAGAATTTTAGTGCAATATATAAACCATTATGTAATCTCTTATTAAAAGATATTGTGTTTGAATGGAATGAAGATTGTGAACATGCTTTTAAAAAACTTAAAAACATGTTAATTTCTGCTCCTATAATAAGACCTCTTGATTGGGCTTTACCATTTGAAATCATGTGTAATGCTAGTGATTATGTTGTTGGTGCTGTTTTAGGACAAAGAAAGGATAATAAACCATATGCCATATATTATGCGAGTAAAATTTTAAATAATGCTCAAATGAATTATTCCACTACTGAAAAAGAATTACTTGTAGTAGTATTTGCATTGGATAAATTTAGATCTTATCTTGTTGAATCATCATTTGTTATTTTTAGTAATCATGTAGCATTAAAATATCTTCTTTCCAAAAAGAATGCCAAACCAAGGTTGATCAGGTGGATTCTTTTACATCAAGAATTCAATATCACCATTCGTGATAAGAAAGGGGTAGAAAATGTGGTGGCAGATCATTTATCAAGACTAGTTTGTGATACATCTTTTTAATCCACACCAATTAATGATACTTTTCCTGATGAACAACTTTTAAGTATTTCTGTAACACCATGGTTTGCTTACATTGCTAATTATCTTGCCACATGTAAAATTCCTTTTCAATGGGATCTTCGAGATAAGAGAAAGTTTTTGAATGAAGTAAAGAATTTTTTTTGGGATGATCATTACTTATTCAAGTATTGTCCTGGCCAAATATTTAGAAGGTGCATACCGAAAAATGAGGTAAGTAGTGTCCTTAATTTTTGTCATTCTGAGGCATGTGGTGGACATTTTTCATCAAAGAAAACTACAACAAAAATTTTACAATGTGGATTTTATTGGCCAACCTTATTCAAAGATACTCATAATTTTTGCAAGTCATGTGAAAGTTGTCAAAAATTGGGATCTATTTCTAAAAGAAACATGATGCCATTAAACCCAATTTTAGTGATTGAAATTTTTTTCTCTTGGGTATTGATTTTATGGGTCCGTTTCCACCTTCTTTTGGTTTCTTGTATATTTTGGTTGCAATTGATTATGTTTCAAAATGGATAGAGGCAATTCCATGTCGCAAAAATGATCACAGAAAAGTGATCAAATTTTTAAAGGAAAATATTTTAAGTCGATTTGGAATTCCTCGATCTATTATAAGTGATGGTGGAACACATTTTTGCAACAAGGTTTTTGAATCTTTAATGAATAAATATACCATTACACATAAAGTAGCAACCCCTTGTCACCCTCAGACAAATGGACAAGTAGAACTTGCAAATATGGAAATTAAACAGATTTTGGAAAAAACAATTAACCCAAATCGTAAAGATTGGTCTTTAAGACTTAATGATGCTTTATGATCTTATCGAACTGCTTTTAAAATATCATTGGGCATGTCCCCCTGTAGACTAGTTTATGGAAAACCTTGTCATTTACCTGTGGAATTGGAACATAAAGCATATTGGGCTATTAAAATGTTTAACTCTAATCTTGATGATGTTGCGCAATTGCGAAAGTTACAAATTAATGAACTTAGAAATGATGCATATGAAAATTCAAATATTTATAGAGAAAGAAACAAAGCCTTTCACGATAAAAGAATTTCAAGAAAAATATTTGATGTTGGGCAAAATGTTCTCCTTTATAATTCTAGACTTCACTTGTTTCCTAGTAAATTGAGATCAAGATGGAGTGGACCATTTATTGTGAAGCATGTTTATCCTTATGGAGCAATTGACATTGAAAATCCTAAAATTGGAAATGTGTTTAAAGTGAATGGACACAGACTTAAACCTTTCATCGAAAATCAAGCTAATCAAGGTGAGGTTCTTTATCTTTTAGATCTTTGTTAAAATATTTTGGTGCAATTATATATAATTATATTTTTAATATTAATATTATTAGTATATATTATTATTATTAGAATATTTACTATTATATTAAATTATTATTATTTTAATTCACGATTAAATGGCAGATAACGGTACTTCATGAAATCTTTCGGTTCATCAGCTACCCATAAAACTGATACTGTATATTCATTTCTTAGTTTCACTTTCGAATTCACTCTTCTGGTTTCTCTTTCATTTTCCTTTTCTTTCAAAATGGATGTTATTCTCTCAACTATGTAGAAACATCTTTCCTCTATTCCACCAAACATGATTCTAAAACTTTACAAAGTCAGGCTTGAAAGATTGAGAATGCTCATGCACAAAGGCATGCCTACTAATGTTTGTATGCTAATCGAAGCAAAAGTAAGTTATGATGCATATCTTCCCTTTTTACATTTGTTTGGTACTGGAAAAGTACATATGCAATGAAAAGAAGATCCAAACGTTTCAGATCAAATTGCCAAAAATGTGTAAGATGGACTTGTTCGGAAAAATGTCGTTCTATTGGGATGCCTTCCATAAATCAAGTTGACAAAATTAGATTTGTTAAGGATGGACTGAGTAAGGAGAATTTGGAGGATATGCAAAGTTAGTGGAGATATGCAAAGACAAATTCTTGATTTATGGTTGTTATTTCAAAATAAATGACAACGTCTAAGGAATCTGGTGATAAAATACCTTGTTTGCCAGTTTTTAAGAAAACTGGATTGGAAGCCTATCCTCGAATCATAGAAGGCGTTCAAGCAATTTCTAGACGTAAAACCAGAGGAAGTTGTGAGCCACAGTCGCAACTACTGTAAATATTTCTCATGCTTCGATATGCAATAATTTTTTTCTTCTTCTTCTTCTTCTTCTTCTTCTTCTTCTTCTTCATGTTTAATCACTGTTTGGATTTGAGTGATCTTGAATAACTGTGTGTTGTATGAACCATTATTGCAATTGTAATCATTTTCTACTATTGACTTTTTGAATTTTTTGTTGTAGGTTTCATCAATGACAACCTTTTTATTGTTTACCTTTTGAATTCTTGTTTCTACTTTTTGACATTTTGATTTTTCAGTTTACGTTTTCTACCAACAGCTTATAGGAAAAAGGTTATAGTTAATCTTGTTTGTTAATTGTAAGACGCACTTTGATCTTTTTGACATATATAGGAAAAAGGTAGTTGAGTAAGTATTTATACTGAGACATACCTTGTTAATTATGATTTGTTTACCTTGTTATAAAGTTGTAGTTAAAATACACGTTTTATTAGATAATAAGTGTGACCCCAACTCAATCGAGCATCAATTTGACATCCAATTGATCACGCTTACCAATAATGGACCAAATTGTAATTTGAAGAAGTTACAGGTCAAAACCCACTTTTAAGTTACCAACCTTAGATTAGTCAGGTTTCATGCATATGTCTCAAATTCCAACTCAAACCAATCATTTTATCATATACATTTGCATTGGCAAGATTCAGGGACTAAAATACAAGGAGAACAAAACTGCCCAAAAGTGACATTAACAGAATAAACGGTCATCCGTACTGATACGGTTTGAAACACACTATTTCGGTACACTTCCGTATTGTATCGATACGCCTAACTGAATTACCTAACTTTTGAAATATTTAAAACCGTACCGATACGACCTCCCAGGTGTTCCGATATGTAGGTTCATGCTGAAAAAGTGAATTCCAGAGGCTAAAACTCGTATCGAAATGCCCATGCTTGTATCGGTACGCCAGGCCAAATTTGCCTAGGCGTATCGAAACACACAATACTTGTACCGATCCCACAAGCCCGAAATTGCCTGGCCATAACGATACGGTCCCCCGCGTATCAATACACTTGAGCCTGTAATGTCACATTTTGTTGGTTTTTCATTCCAAAAGCATACTCTAATCAATCCAACATGCTTAAAACACAATACCAACATGCCAAACATATCACAAGCCAACTAGCAACACCATTCCTACAGCACAACAAAGCATCATGCATCAAATGAGAACCTATAGGCATGTTTCCTAGTTTTGCACCCAAACAACATACCAAAAGATAAACCAGCACCAAAATCAATCCTTAAAGGCCATTTACAATCCAAGAGCAACTAAAGAAATATGCTCAAATAGGGAGTTCTACAAAACATCTTTCAGAAAACATCAAGTACCCCATTGCCTTTATTCATTATAGTAAAGTCTCTAACATACTTTGGAAACAAGTCTTGCCAAGATCTTCTTGCTTCTTGCTGCCTTCCGGGACTTTAATTCTCTGCATTGATGGACAAAGAGAGCGTAAGCACACAAGGCTTAGTGAGGAAAGCTCAGAACAAAACACCATCAATGCATTTAAAACCATTTTCTCAACATCGTCTTTTAAAACATCATGCCTCTTCTAAGCCAAGCACTTTTTATCATTAAAACTAGCATATTTAACCATATGCTACATGTATCATTAATCATCAGCAAGTCACATTGCTAACCATCTACTTAAGCCTTCCCATGCATTACTACCAAATGCAAAGCTTAAGGAGAAACATGTATAAATCACATTATACAACTTAAAATATTTCAATGATAAATTAACAATTATATTGGCTTTCAAGTGATCATTAACAAGTCCAATAAAAAAAGAGTTCATCAGATACACGGATTCAACAAGTGTTAACCCAACACTTCAAGCCATCTCAACCAGAATAGCGATACAATCACAATCATGGTACATTAACAACTGGGTACAATATCAACCGGGTACACTTTCAACCCACCGGGATACCAATCCCTCTCATTGGTTAGATACTTAACCCCACTAACGGGAGTATTTGGTACTGTTTAACCCTCTACCGTTAGGGTATTTGGATGAAGTATTCGGTACGCCGTATAAACCCCTCAACATCCAATGCGACTTATTTTACAGTGCACTCAATCCTATGGCCGGCCAACTACATCAGATAACAATTTTAAAACCACATCACTTGCCAATATAATTAACCAAATAACATTTACCTCACTATTTTCAACAAGCATTAAACCATGCCCTTTCCAAAGCAACAACCATGCTTTAAAACACAAGTATAAACCAAACTTACAAGGATCACTTACCATGTGCATCCTATAGAAAAACATGCTTAAAAACAAAATATCAAGTACTTTAAATCATGCTTAAAAAGTAGGTACATGAACATTAAAACCAAGAGCATAAAACCATTCGAACAATCACGACCGAGAGAGTAAAACCACTTTTTACTTACTTTCGAATCTAGGTAAGCGTTTCAAGCTCTACCTTAACTCCTAAAACTCTGTTCCAAACACCAAAATTCTTTAAACCACGTTTTCACTCACGATACACGAAACCTCACTTCGTCGACGCTAAAACAAGTATCTGACGCCTCCTACGCTTCTCCAATCACTTCCGGATCAACCTCCATTTCGGTGTCCTCAACGGTTGCAACAACTCGGAAGGAAACTGATGCTCAGCCTTTACTCGCTGACAAACCATACACTGAGCAACAAAATCTGCCACATCTTTCTTTAGCCCAACCCAATAGTACTCTTTCTTCAACACTCGATACATTTTAGTACTACCGGGATGCATAGCAAAAGGACTAGCGTGTGCCTCAGTCAAAATAGTAAGCATTAACTCTTCATCTTCAGGCACCACTATTCGAACTTTGAAACACAACACCCCATCATCATTGAAATAAAAATCCGTAGGATTTCCATCCGTGATATCTTCTACATGAGGTACCAAACTCCCATCGTACGGTTGCTTCTCCTTTATTATTTGTGACAAGGACGGCTTTACTTGCAACTCGGCCAACAAACCCCCGTCATTCGTTACGCTCAGTCGAGCAAACATAGCTCTCAACTCCACAACCGCTTTTCTACTCAAAGCATCTGCCACAACATTGGCTTTCCCCGGATGATACTCAATGGTCAGATCATAATCCTTAAGCAACTCCAACCATCTACGTTGCCTAAGATTCAGCTCCTTCTGTGACATCAAATATTTTAGACTCTTACGATCCGTATAAACCACACATTTCTCACCATAAAGATAATGCCTCCATATCTTCAAGGCAAACACAACCGCTGCAAGCTCAAGATCATAAGTAGGGTAGTTACGTTCATGTACCTTCAACTGCCTATATGCATACGCCACTACCTTACCCTCTTGCATCAACACACAACCAGGCCTAACATACGAAGCATCACTATAAACAACAAACTCCTTCCCTGATTCTGGTTGAACCAAGACTGGAGCTTGCGTCAAGGCTTCGTTCAACCTTTCAAAAGCTCATTGTCTATTCTCCGTCCACTCAAACTGAACATTCTTCTGTAGCAACTTTGTTAACGGAGCTTCCAAACTGGAGAACCCTTCCACAAACCTTCGGTAGTAACCTGCCAAACCAAGGAAACTCCTAACCTTAGTCACAGACTTGGGATCCTTCCAACTCATTACAGCCTCAACCTTTTTTCGGATCGACAAGAATTCCTTTGGCCGACACAGCATGCCCAAGAAACACAACTTTCTTAAGCCAAAACTTACATTTGCTTAACTTAGCATACAACTGATTCTCCATCAACTTCTAAAGCACGATCCGTAGATGACTATCATGATCCTCCTCGGTACGAGAGTACAAAAGGATATCATCGATAAACACAACCACAAACTGGTCCAAAAACTGATGAAACACTCGTTTCATCATGTCCATAAAAGTACCTGGAGTATTGGTCAAACCAAACGGCATCACAAGAAACTTGTAATGCCCGTACCTTGTACGAAATGCTGTTTTGGGCACATCCACCTCCTTCACCTTTAACTGGTAGTACCCCGACCTTAAATCTATCTTGGGAAACACCGAGGCTCCTCTGAACTGATCAAACAGGTCATCTATCTGCGTCAAGGGATACTTGTTCTTTACTCTCAACTTATTCAGGTGCCGATAATCTATACACATCCATAACGTACCATCTTTTTTCTTAACATACTGCATCGGAGCTCCCCACGGTGAGATACTGGTCTAGTAAAGCCCCGATCCAACAACTCCTGCAACTATGTCTTTAATTTCTTCAATTTCTTCAGAGCCATGCGGTACGGAGCAATGGATATCGGTACCGTACCCGTAAAGACCTCGATGCCAAACTCTACCTCACGGTCAGGTGGCAACCCTAATAACTTTTCTAGAAAAACACTCAGAAACTCACATACGGTGCGAACATCCTACACTGTCAACCTTTGATACAAGATTCATAACATAAGCCAAATAAGCCTGACATCTCGAATCCAACATCCGACTCGCTTCCAAAGCTGAAACAACATTAGACAAAAACTTGGCATTCTCACCAACAACCACCACCGCATAATCATCCGACAACCTCAAGGATATCCGTTTGGTCTCAAAATCCACCACAGCCCGATGTTCGGTCAACCAATCCATACCCAAAATCACATCAAAACCATGGAATGGCAACTCCATCAAGTCCACAGCAAACACATGTCCCTGAACCATCAGCGGACACCTACGATACAACCTCCTAACCACGACTGTCTCCCCAAGAGAACTAGTCACTCTAACACCCAGATTAAGAATTTCAACAAATATATCAAGCAACTCAGCATGCTCACTCAAAATGTATGAATGAGTGAATCCAAAATCAACCAACGAATACAATGACAGATAGTGAAGGGTTAGAGTACATGCGATCACATCGGTGTTCTTGCGACCCTCACGGTGCGCATACACCCTAGTCGGTCCACCTCCTTTAGGTTGGATAGCAACAGTATGAGTCACAGTCCTCTTTCCCATATCTCGACGCTGAAACGGTCTGCGGCCACAACCACGACCCCACTGCGGAGCAACAACAGGTGCAGCACCCTGCCCACCTCGAGCCAACAATGGACAATCACGCCTTTGATGGTCGCCTGACCCACAACTCCAACAATCATTAGCCACAACAAGCGCATGTGCCTGACCCTCCCTGGCCAGCCGTGGGCAATGTAACCCTCTTGACCCGGTCTAGCCGCCGGACCAAATCGAGGAAGCTACATTAGGTTTGCCTCAGCAAACCGAAGAGATTCAACAAAACTCGGTCCATTTTTTTTCTTTTTATCTTGTCTAGATGCCAATTATTAGTCCTACGTGTACATACATCACTCAGATATAACCCCACCTCAATCAGGCATCATTTTGACATCTAATTGATCACATTTGCAATTTAGGGACCAAATTGCAAATATAGGAAATTTGCAGGACTTAAGCCACTTTTAATATACCAATCTTTAATTAGTCAGGTTTTGATCATTTATCTCAAATTGATCATTCAAGCTCATACAATTGCATGGACAAGATTCAGGGACTATAATGCAATGAAAGCAAAACTGCCAAGCCAAAATTACAGAAAACGGCCTCGGGTATCGGTACGGGTGTCACGTACCGATATGCATAAAATACTCGTACCGATACACCACGGCGGGTATCGATACACCATAACGAACTTACCTAACTTTTGAATCTTTTTAACATACGTACCGGTACGCTTACATGGGTATCAGTACACAGGTTTGGATTGAAAAAGTGAAATTCCATAGGTTAGAACGTGTACCGATACACCATTACCCATATCGGTACGCCAACCCAAAAGTCACCTAGGCTAACCGGTACTCCCTTATGCATACCAACCCCTCAGGCAGGAAAATGCCTAGCCGTACCGATAAGGTCCCCCGCGTATCAGTATGCATGGACCTGTAATGCCACAATTTGCTGGTTTTACATCTCAAAAACATTCTCAAACCATTCCAACATGCTTATAACACCTTACCAACATGCCATACATATCACAGGCCAACTAGCAACTTCATTCCTACAGCACAACAAGCATCAAGCATCAAAAGGGAATCTATAGGCATGCTTCCTAATGTCCATTCAAACAATATGTCAAAAAGGTAAACCAGTATCAAAACAAACTTTAAAGGCAATTTACAACCCAAGAGCAACTAAAGAAATATGCTCAAACAGGGAGTTCCACAAAACATCTCCTAAAACACAATAGGTTCCCCATTGCCCATATTCATTATAGTCTAAACCAAAACATACTTTGGAAACAAGTCTTGCCAAGATCCCCTTGCTTCTTGCTGCCTTCAAAGACCTTAATTATCTGCATTGATGGACAACAAGAGCGTAAGCACACAAGGCTTAGAGAGGAGTTCTCAAAACAAACACCATAAATGCGTTTAAAACCATTTATTTAACATCATCTTTTAAAACATCATGCCTCTTTTAAAACATGCACTTACATCATTAAAACTAGCATTTTAAACCATATGCTACATGTATCATTAATCAACAGCAAGTCACATTCCTAACCCTCTACTTAAGCCTTCCCATGCATTACTACCAAATGCAAAGCTTAAGGAGAAACATGTATAAATCACATTCCACAACTTAGAACACTTCAATGATACATGACAATTATATTGGCTTTCAAGTGATCATTAACAAGTTCAATAATAAAAGAATTCATCAGATACACAGATTCAACAAGTGTTAACCCAACACTTCAAGCCATCTCAACCGGAACAGTGATACAATTACAATCGCGGTACATTAACAGCCGGGTACAATATCAACCGGGTACACTTTCAACCCATAGGGATTCCCAGCCCTCGCATCGGTTAGATGCTTAACCCACTAACGAGAGTATTCGGTACTATTTAACCCCTATACTGTTAGGGTACTTGGATAGAGTATTTGGTACGCCGTATAAACCCCTCCACATCCAAGGCAACTTATTTTACAGTGCACTCAATCCTATGGCCGATCAACTATATCTGATAACAATTTTAAAATCACACCACTTGCCAATATAATTAACCAAATAACATTTACCTCACTATTTTTATCAAGCATTAAACCATGCCATTTCCAAAGCAACAACCATGCTTTAAAACACAAGTATAAACCATACTTACAAGGATCACTTACCATGTGCATCCTTCAGCATTTCATGCTTAAAAGTAGTATATCGATTACTTTAAAACATGCTGAAATAGTAGGTACAATGTAAATCAAAACAAGTGCATAAAACCATTTCTCAATAGCACGATCGAGAAAGTAAAACCACTTTACTTACTTCCGAGCATAGGTAAGCGTTTCAAGCTCTACCTAAACTCCTAAAAACCACTTTTAAAACATTCCAATGCTAGAATCCATATTTTCACTCACCGATACGCGAAACTTGATTCGCCGATGAGAAAACAAGTATCCGAAGCCTCCTACGCTTCTCCAATCACTTCCGGATCAACATATCCTATTTTGACCACAAAACAACAGAGGATTAATGCATCATAATGCATTCCAAACTTGGCAACCACAATCCTTCTCGGACTCCCAAAAAGCCCTTACAATTAACCCTCCACAACAACCGAAAACATAACCAAAACACTTCGTTTCACAACCCAGCCAACATCTATCATCCTAGCATCATTTTCAACACCAGAACACATCTAAAATAGATCCAAGACAACCTACCACCTCCAGCAACCCTTCAACCATAGATTCAACACAAAACCTCAAAACTAACACCCTAAACAAATAGAGACTCTTAAGTTTCAAGATTCCATTGATAAAATCACTTATCAAAATTGTTAAACATCCAAAATATGAATCACATCACCATTACTTATTGGAAATCATGTTCAATTCGCGAATCAACTCATTTTCCCCAAAGATCTCATTAAGTCATTAGAAAATCATCAAAATCAGATTAGAAATGCAAAAGCAAGGATCAAATGCTTGGTAATTTCAATAAAGAACCATACAATATAGGAGATCTCAGACCTTACCCCTATTGTGAAGTTTCTCCCTCAATTGATTTGTGAAAAGCTAAGAAATCACAAGACTAATGTGAGATTTTGTATAAACAATCTTTGTAAAACAAATTGAAACAATAAAATCAAGTTAGAAACCACCTCACCTCTAGAAATTTGATGAAATCTGAGTGTTTGGCTGAGGAGAGAATAGAGAGAAAAGTTGAGAGAAAATGACGTGATTTTTGTTTAAGAAAAGATAACCACATTTTTAACAAAATCCACTTTAATTTTTAATTAAAGCACATGTTTAAATTAGTTAAATTAAGGGAGAAACCTTCAGAAACAAATTGGTAAAATAGCTCCTTAAAGATTCTAAGTATTTGACCCTTTTCATTTTAGTCACTAGAAAAACACAGTTTTCAAAACTTTCATTTTGGTCACTAACCAAAATATCCACCTTCCAAAACTAATTTTTAAAAATTGATTCCACCATTATTAAATATATAATTAAAAATGATTTTTAAACATTTTCCCATAATTTTTCCAACACAAAAAATATATGATCCTGAAATTGACTCCAATCTCTACTCTGGTCCACCGAACCGTCTAATAACCCACTAAACCGCTAAGCCCTAAAACTGGGGCGTTACAAATCTCCCTACTTAAGAAATTTCGTCCTCAAAATTTACCTAGAGGAAACATGTGCGGAAACTGGTTTAGCATATCCAACTTACGCTCTCACGTGGCCTCCTCTACACCGCGGTGCTTCAACAACACCTTAACCAACTCAATTGTTTTGCCACGGAGCACTTTATCGCTGATATCAAGAATCTATACTATTTCCTCGTCATAAGGGAGATCCAATCTCAACTCAATCTTTTCCACCGATATGACGTGCAATGGATCCGACTTATACCTTCGCAACACCGAAACGTGAAACACATCATGAATTTTTCCCAACTCTGGAGGTAACCTGAAATGATACGCAACAAGACCCACACGCTCAACAACCTCGTATGGTCCAATGAAACTCGGGCTAAGCTTTCATTTTCTCCCAAAATGCAACACCTTTTCCAGGGTGACACTTCCAAAAACACTTTATCACCCATAGTGTACTTTATATCCCTACGCTTCAAATCCGTATAGGATTTCTGGTGATCAGCAGCTGCTTTTAAGCACTCACATATCAACTTTACCTTCTCGGTGATGCCTTTAAGAACATTGGGCGTTGGCACAAACATTTCCTCCGCTTCTGCCCAACACACGGGCGTACGACATTTCCTGCCATACAACACCTCATAAGGTGCTATTTGTATGCTAGTGTTAAGTGTTTAAAAGTACTATTTTATTCACCCTTTTTATTCATATTATTGCTAGACTTAGGCTCATATTAGTTGCATTATTAGCCATTCATGCAATGTTTGTATTGTTTCCTTGGTGGTTAAGCTTAGTATCATATTTTGCTTAATTTTGTGGAAAAAAGGTGTTGCCGATAGTTATTTTTGTGTGTGCAGAATCACTTGCCAAAGCAAGGCTGGAACCAGTTGCCAGGGCAATACAAGAAGGAGATGCCGACGCAGTTGCCAGGGTAGTACATGAAGGAGATGTCGAGCTAGTTGCTAGGACAATTGTCGATAAGGGATAAGATGATATGGCAACCGAAATTGATGACTAGATAAACCCAAGATGACGTGGAGCAAAGTTAAATCCCAAAGGAGTTTGATTTCCATGAAGAGGTTAAAGAGAAATTAAATCCAAAGAAGATAGGAGAAGATCTAGAAGGAATTTAAATATAATAAAGAATTATATTCTTTAAAAGTATTTAATTACAACTTAACATCCTCCTCAAGAAAGACCTTGACCTAGCCCTATAAATTGAGGACCAAGCCGTCACCTTAAGGAGGTGCAAAAAAAGGGAGAGAAATCTGCAAGAAACTTTCAACCATTCTTCATCTTTTTATTTCTTTGTTCGATTAGGTTTATGTTAAGGACTCTTTGTTTTGTGTTTCTTTTGAACCTAGCCATGAACTAAATCTATTTGGCTAAGGTTATTGTGTTTTTTGGTTGTGAGAAACAATTGGATTTTGTTTAGGTAATAAGAGTTTGCACTTTCAATTCAAGGTTTACTCATTCTTGGTTTTTATTTTTGTTTGTGATTGAATTGGGAGAGGATCTCGTGATTCTATCTATTTATCTAATATCGGGAGAGTTAGATTCAAGAAACAAATGAGTATGGTCTTTATTTAATCTATTGACGGTGAAGATTAATCTGGCTAAGAGGAGCGCAAGATTGGTTGTTGTTCACCCTTGATTCACGCAGGGATGTATTGTCAAGGCATGCACAATTAGCTAGAGTTTTGACTTAGGGATAAGAAGAAACCATTGAAGAACGCTCTGCCGAACCTTGAAGTTGCTGCCCAGCCGCCCAAATAGTTGCCCAAGCAACCGTTCAATTAGCTGCCAAGGCAACCCAGCTGCGCAAGTTGCCACGGAAATTGAGTTGTCCTTGCACTCTTTTACCAAGACGATCCAATTGGCTATCACACCTCAACTCACGATAACCTGGCCTATTCCCTCTCTTTTGATTACACCTTCTTTTACTTTATTGCTTTCTAGTTTAGTTTTTAGTTAAAACTCCTACAATCACCTACTTGTGTTTTTTACTTTTTACAGTGCAAGAGATTGAATTCTTGAAGTGGCACCAATCCCTGTGGAGACGATATCTTTTATACTATAAATTGCGACGTGTACACTTGCACAATTGCGGAGCACTTATTACAAGCAACAAGTTTTTGGTGCCGTTGCCGAGGATTGGCAATAATGACTTTGTTTTTATTTTCATGCATTTTTTATTTTTATTGTTTAAGATTCGATGGGATAACAAACTTTGGTTTTGCATTGGTATACGACCAGGGCGAGACCGATTACACCCAAATATCCTTTTGATCTAGAAATCAAACGAACCTTGCAAAGACTCAGACAAAGGTTAAGAGTAGTAATGGCCAATCAAGACGACAATATGAATCAGGATGTTCTAGCAGGAGGAGGAGTGATTTTTGCACGAAACAGAACTATTCGAGACTATCTAGAGGAAGATCTTGAAGGACTTAATCCTGGAGTTGTCACACCTAAACTTGAAGTCCACCACTTTGAGTTGAAACCGGTGATGTTCAGTATGATCAACATAATTGGTCAATTTGGCGACTCAACAACTGAAGATGCACGACAACATCTTAAATCTTTCCTCGAGATTTGCAACTCATTCAAAATACAAGGAGTCACCCCAGATGTTTTATGGCTAAGATTATTCCCCTATTCATTGAGGGATAGGGAGAAAGCATGGTTGAATAGAATTCATGTCGGATAAATAGGATCTTGGACCGATCTTTGTCCTGATTTCTTTGCTCGATTTAATCCTACAAATTTGACTGATAAGCTTCGTAATAAAATTACTTCTTTTCGGCAGACAGATGATGAATCCATGTACGAAGCTTGGGAGCGATATAGAGAACTTCTACACAAATGCCCTCTACACGGATTCCCAGTATGGACACAAGTAACAATGTTTTACAATGTTGTGAATACACCAACAAGGATGATGCTAGATGCCTCGGCAAACGGCATACTCCTAGATAAGTCACCGGAAGAAGCAATGCAAATTCTAAACAGGCTCGCCAAGAATGATTATCAGTTCCCATCTACTAGAAGAAGAGGAGTTAGACGCCAAGCCACAATACATGAACTGGGATCATCATATTCAATTTTGGCACAATTGGCCACTCTAACCAGGATGGTCCAGAACATGTAGAAACAAAACAACACACATGAGGTCAAGGTAGCAGATTCCTTTTGTGAGTTATGTGGTGGTAACCATAATTCTTCTGAATGTATGCAGAATCCAACTTTTATATGGGGAATTACAATCGGAACAACAATGTGATGTCCAACACATATAATCTAGCTTGGAAGAAGTACCCAAATTTTTCATGGAGTCATCCCAATAATGCTCTAAACCAGAACAATTAGAATGCACAAACATTGGGATTCCAACAGAATATGCCACGGCAATAGTTGTCACAGCAACAACCGACAACATCTAGTTCTTTAGAAAATTCTCTCAATACTTTTATGTTGAAAACTGAATCTTATATGGCTGAAAATAGTAACTTCATAAAAAGAACTGATGCTATTATTAATAGGACCGAGATGAGATTGCAAAACCAAGAGGCGGCAATCAAATCATTGGAAACTCAATTCGAAAAATTTGCTCAAAACCTGAATACTAGACCGCAATGAGGTTTACCCAGTGATACTAAAGTCGCAAGAGGAACTGCCACAAGCAATGTAAGGCAATCACCACTAGAAGTGGCCGACAACTTAAGGAGGCTCAAGCTCGCTCATCAAACAAAACTCCACAAAAATAACAAGATGAACTCAGCAGTAAAGCCTCAGATGTTGAACCAGGAAATGCCACGGCAACCCCAGTTGACGATGCTGCGGCAACCAACGATAAGCATGTCTGAAATGAGCATGATGCAGTAACCCTCGATAAGGATGCCACGACAACCCCAGTTGAGGATGCCTCGACAACTCCAGTTACCTCGACAATGCCGTCAATCAGGTTCCAAACCAATGAAAGGATTGAAGATATCTGACTTCCACCACCATTCCCACAAAGGTTGAAGCGACAAAAGCAAGAATATCAATTCAAGAAGTTTCTTGATATCCTAAAGCAAGTCCATATCAACTTGCCATTGGTTGAGGCAATTGAACAAATGCCGAACTATACCAAGTTTCTGAAAGACATTGTGTCCAAGAGAACAAGGTTAGGAGAGTTTGATATAGTTGTCGCAACAGAGGGATGCATGGCCATGTTGCACAATTGCATGCCACCCAAGTTGAAAGATCCCGGAAGTTTCACAATACCATGTTCTATCAGAAACCACTATGTGAGGAAAGCATTAAGTGACCTTGGAGCAAGCATAAACTTGATGCCTAAATCAGTTTTCCAGAAACTAGGAATCGGGAAAGCAAGACCTACAACAGTTATGCTATAGCTAGCCGACAGATCCTATGTGCATCCAGAGGGAAAAATCGAAAACATACTGGTAAAAGTTGATAAATTTGTTTTTCTCGCTGACTTTATTATTTTAGATTGTGATGCAGATGAGCATGCACCTATCATTCTCGGGAAACCCTTCCTAGCAACAGGGAGAACCTTGATCGATGTTGAAAAGGGAGAACTTACAATGAGGGTGAATGACCAGAAAGTTAAACTAAATGTGTTCCAAACACTAAGGCATGCCGATGATCCAGAAGAATGCCAACTTCTTCATTCCACGGCAGAGTTTGACTTCGGCGAGGAATTTAGTTGCCTTGACAGCTACATTGCCGATCAAGAGGAACCTGAGGAGTATGAAGAACCAATCGACTAGGAACAACAATAAGAGGAAAATTGGTTAGTCAATCGACCAGGTACATACTTTGAACCACTGGAATACTCAGGTAAGAAAGGTAAACTCGAAAAGCCCTCAATTGAACAACCACCGATTCTTGAGTTGAAACAGTTGCCAGGGCAACTAAAATATGCTTACTTGGGAACCGATAATACACTGCCTATAATTATTTCCTCTAAGTTATAGCCTGAGCAGGAAAAGAAGCTGATCAACATGTTGATGCTACACAAGAAGGTAATAGGGTAGACAATTGCCGACTTGAAGGGAATTAGCCCGGCAGTGTGCATGCATAAGATTTTGTTGGAAGATGATCACAAACCTTCGATTGAGGCCTAGAGGAGACCGAATCATGCCATGAAAGGGATTGTAATGAAAGAAATCATCAAGTGGCTTGACGTCGGTATCATATACCTTATCTCTGATAGTACATGGGTAAGTTCGGTATAATGTGTACTGAAAAATGGAGGTATAACGGTGGTAAGTGATGAAAACAATAAACTCATTCCAACCAGGACTGTGACCGGTTGAAGGGATTGTATGGATTACCGAAAGCTAAACAACGCCACTAGGAAAGATCACTTCCCATTACCCTTTATTGATCAAATGCTTGACCGTCTTGCAGGTAAACCCTTTTATTGTTTTCTTGATGGTTATTCAGGTTACAATCAAATTGCCATAGCACCAGAAGATCAAGAAAAGACAACCTTAACATGCCTATACCGTACTTATGCTTTTCGAAGAATGTCGTTTTGCCCTAGTAACCTTCCAAAGATGTGAAGAATCCGATTTAGTCCTTAATTGAGAGAAGTGCCATTTTATGGTAGATGAAGGAATTGTGCTCGGCCACAAGATTTCATCCAAGGGAATTAATGTAGACAAAGCCAAGGTCGATGTGATCGAGAGATTACCCCCACCAAGTTCGGTTAAAGGAATTCAAAGCTTTCTTGGACGTGCAGGTTTTTACAGGAGGTTCATTCATAATTTTTCTAAGATTACTAAACCCTTGTGTAATTTGCTTGAACAGGATAAAACCTTCAACTTTGATGATTCTTGCGCTCAAGCATTCAAAACCCTAAAGGAAAAGCTTACCTCGGCACCTATTGTTGTTTAACCCGATTGGACATTACATTTTGAGCTCATGTATGATTCGAGTGATTTTGCGGTAGGAGCAGTCCTAGGCCAACGCACAGGTAAGATCTTTCATGTGATATACTACGCTAGTAAAACTCTTAATAGCACTCAAGTAAATTACACAACAATGGAGAAAGAGTTACTAGCCGTAGTTTTTGCATTTGACAAGTTCTAATCCTATTTGATTGGTACAAAGGTAATTGTTCACGCAGACCATTCGGCAATTAAGTATCTGTTTGCTAAAAAGGATGCCAAACCTCGTTTGATTCGTTGGATATTGCTTTTATAAGAGTTTGACATTGAAATTAAGGACAGGAAAGGAATAGAGATTCAAGTTACCGATCACTTATCACGCTTAGAACGTAATAGGGTGGAGGATGTAGATTTAGAGATATGCGATGCATTCCCATATGAGCAATTGTTAGTTGCCTCGGTAACCCCTGATGCCTCGGCAACCACCGTTGCACACGCCTCGACAAACCTTGACGCCTTGGAAACTCTAGACGTGCACGCTTCGGCAACTGCGAAAGCAGTTGCCTCGACAACCACTGATGCCTCGGCAATACCCTGGTACGCTGATTTAGTTAATTTCCTTGTTTGTGGTATTTTACCTTATGGCCTTACTCGCCAAGGAAAGAAGCAGTTCTGCCATGATGCTAAGCATTATTTCTGGGACGAGCCTCTTTTGTTTAAACAATGTGCAGATTAGATTATACGCCGATGTGTCCCTAAAGAGGAGTAGTAGAATGTACTCCAGCAATGCCATTCTTCACCCTCTGGAGGACATTTTGGAGGAACACGTATCGCGGCCAAAGTTTTGCAATCCGGTTTGTATTGGCCAACACTGTACAAAGATGCCCAAGAGTTTTACAAGCAATGTGATCGTTGTCAGAGGACTGGCAATATCTCTAGACGACATGAGATGCCGCTCCAAAACATCCTTGAGGTGGAATTGTTCGATGTATGGGGGATTGATTTTATGGGACCTTTCCTATCTTCATTCGGTAACCTCTACATTCTAATTGCCACGGCATATCATCCACAAACTAATGGGCAAGCAGAAATTTCTAACCGGGAATTGAAGAATATCCTAGAGAAGGTTGTAAATCCTTCCCGAAAAGATTGGTCTACAAGACTATACGAAGCACTTTGGGCTTATCGAACCGCATTCAAAACACCCCAGAAATGCCCCTGTTTTGCCTCATCTACGGCAAGACTTGTCACTTACCGGTGGAAATCGAACACGAAGCATATTGGGCAATCAAGACCGTGAATATGGATTGGGAGAGTGCCAAACAAAAGTGTTTACTAGATCTCAACGAGATAGAAGAATTCTGTGCACTCGCCTATGACAATGCACGAATCTACAAGGAGAAAACAAGGCAATGGTATGATAAGAAACTATTGTCGCGATAATCATGCCAGAGCAACTAGTTCTCCTATTCAATTTTTGGCTGAAACTTTTCCTGGGAAAACTGAAATCAAGATGGTTGGGACCATTCGAAGTTGTCAAACCATTCTCCCATGGTGTCGTGATAATCAAGTCCACCACTGACGAACATGAATTCAAAGTTAATGGACAAGGATTGAAGCACTATAACAGTGCCCATGTGGAACGTAACAAAGAAGTGGTCACCTTAGGAGATGCATGAGCATGCTCTCCTTTAGATATTTACCTTTTATTTTTACTTTTCTTTTATTCGAACTTATTATATTTATATTTTTATTAATTTTGGTTATTTATTATTTTTTTAGTATAGATTTATTTATTTTCTTTAGGTTAAGACTACATCTTTCTTTCAAATTTATTTAATTATTTTTGAATTTTAGGTTTAAGAATTTCTTCATCTTAATTTATTTCTTTTTATTTTATTTACTAGTTTATCTTTAATTTTAATCCTTATTTTATTTGTTTTTGAATTGTAGGAAAAGAGTTCAAGATGAAGAGGAACTTGATTCAAGAAGGAAGTTTCTTCAACAAGGAAACTAATGGGCTAAATCTAAGGCTTATATTAAGCCTCCAATTTACCCTAATTCTCCTACATAGCCGGCCAAACCCTCCCCCTTCCCTAAATCCCTTTGCCGCCCCTTCCCCCAATTAACACCCTTGTTTTCTTTCTTTCCAATCAATCCCACCCACCATATTTACTACCTATCTTTTCTATTTAACCCATCACCATTAACTTCCAAGAAACCTATTACTACTTTTAAAATTGCAAATCTTTAGTTTCTTTTTCTTTCTTTTCTTTGTGTCTACCCAACTCACAACCAAGATCATCCATGGCATCCAAAATCAGGTTTTTGGCGCACCCAAGCTCTTCCAAAGAACCAAGCTACAAGAGGTTTGCTACATCGGCAGTTCAAGAAAGATTTCACTCCAAGTTTGGAAGCATAAAGATTTGCGAAGAACAAGGCTTCAAATACTCCAACTCTCATCAAGATTTCGGCCTTGAACCATTCATCTTCCAAAGGATTGCACATCAAAAGTGGCAAATCTTTTGCCATCAATCGAAACCGAGTAACATCTCATGGATAAAAGAATTCTATGCTCACTCACCTAACTCGGATAATCCTTATGTTTTTTTTCGCGACAAGGCTATCCTCATAAGCCCCAAAAGTATCAACGCCTTTTACGGGCTCTACGTTGAGAAGGACGAGCATCAAACCTTTGTTGATCAACTCACGCCAAAGCAACTAGACAAGGTGCTTCAAGAACTCACTCTACTAAGGACTCATTGGAACAACGGTAAATATAAGGGCAGGTAAATCACCTTCGGCTTAAACCCAAGGCAAAATTATGGAATAAGTATGTTAAAACTTCTTTAATGCCCACCATACACAATACTACCATTGATAAACCTCGTCTTTTGCTCATACATTCTATTTGTCATAATCGCATCATTAACATTGGAAAAATTATTTGTGATGAGATTTTTGTATGTAGCATAAAAGACAAGGGTTCTCTTTTCTTCCCTTTCTTAATTTCCAATCTTTGGAAGGAGATGCATGTCCCAAGTGAGTCAACCGATGAAAATGCCCTACCAAAGTCCAGTTGGAATCGAGCACAAATTCGAAAGCTAATGGGAGAGGTAGTGGTAAAATCCCCAATGCCTTCAGTTGCCGAGACAACTCCTGCCACCTCGGCAACTCCTAATGCCCAAGCAACTGATGCCTGGGCAACTCGGCCAGCAACCCCAGGACAACTTGAAGCACTCTTACAGCCGTTGGAGAACCACCTTAGGCAAATTGAAGACCGACAACTAATGTTCATGCGGTACATGAAGGATCACAACAATGCCATCACCCAAGTCATCCTGGAAAAGTACCCAGACATCCGCGTGCCATTCCCCATCTTTCCTACCGAAATCCTTGCCACGACAACCGCAACAGATGATGCCGCGGTAACCTACACTGCGCCTGTCCAAGCAGTTGCCACGGCAACCAACACTGAAGAAGCCGCGACAACCAAAGCTAAAGGCCCCGACAACCACTGCAAAAGCCAAAGGTAAAGCACCTATTCCCGAATCAACTCGTACTGAATCATTGTCTGATTTTTTAGATTTGGATGAGTCCTCTATTGCACCAACGAAGACCACAACAGTCGACTCCTCTAAGCCAAAGCGAAAAGCCAATGAGATTGAGGAAGAGGATGATAAGGACGATGAGGACACCCTCGTACGAGGATTGATTCCACCATCGGCAACAAGAAAGCAACCACCGCGTTCAAGCAAAAGAATCAAGACACCAGCCGAAAGGAAGCTAATCATCAATGACGACGAACTCTCGGAGTAAGTCCTCGTTTGCATTTTACTTTTCATTATTTTTATTTTTATTTTTATTTTTCTTTGTTACATGTATTGAGGACAATGCCTCACTCGAGTTTGGGGGGGATTGTTACTAGTTAGTTGTCATGTTTAGTTGCATTCATCTTAAGTATTGCATATAGGATACATAAATTGCTTGCCATGGCTTTGGTTGGAACAAGAATTGCCTAGAATTGATGAATATCTGATGATGACATTGCCAATGTACTTAATTGATAAAAAATTTTATTCTAGGATAAATGTGGAAACACTTAGAATCTTACTATGATGCTAAACTTGATGAAACACTGTTGTGTCTTGATTGATTTAAGGAATTTTAGCGAACTTATGTTGATAGTTAAGAAATTGGGGGATTAGAATAAAAATTGGATGAATGCTAGAGGTGCCCCAAATTGGCTCTAGTATGTGCTAAAAATTGATCGCTAGAGGTGCCCGTAATCGGTTCTAGTCGAACAAATTAATTAACTTAAGAAAACTAAAAACAAAACAATAGAGGTGCCCAAAATCGGCTCTAGTTAAAACATGTTAAAAAACCCAATAAAGTAATTTGAAAACCTCTTGTTTGCATAGAATCTAAAAAATCAACTTGCACACAACTCCGCACACACTCACAAGCATTATAGTTTGATTCCGAGTAATTCCTAAGTTGTCCGAAAAATGAAAAGCCAATCATACTTTGTGCCACGGTTCTGATGATTGAAATCAAGTTCAAAGCTAAGTTTGTGAAAATTGAAGTCTTAGCGGGTAATTATTAGTTTGCATTGCTTGAGGACAAACAATAGTTTGAGTTTGGGGGTGTGTTAAGTGTCTAAAAGTACTATATTATTCACCCTTTTTATTCATATTATTGCTAGACTTAGGCTCATATTAGTTGCATTATCAGCCATTCATGCATGTTTGCATTGTTTCCTTGGTGGTTAAGCTTGATATCATATTTTGCTTAATTTTGTGGAAAAAGGGTGATGCCGATAGTTATTTTTGTGTATGCAGAATCACTTGCCAAAGCAAGGCTGGAACTAGTTGCCAGGGCAATACAAGAAAGAGATGCTGACGCAGTTGCCAGGGCAGTGCATGAAGGAGATGCCGAGCTAGTTGCCAGGGCAATTGTCGATAAGAGATAAGATGATGTGGCAGCCGAAATTGATGACTAGATAAATCCAAGATGATGTGGAGCAAAGTTAAATCCCAAAGGAGTTTAATTTCCTTGAAGAGGTCAAAGAGAAATTAAATCCCAAGAAGATAGGAGAAGATCTAGAAGGAATTTAAATATAATAAAGAATTATATTCTTTAAAAGTATTTAATTCCAACTTAACTTCCTCCTCAAGAAAGACCTTGACCTAGCCCTATAAATTGACGACCAAGCCGTCACCTCAAGGAGGTGCAAAAAAAGGGAGAGAAATCGGCAAGAAGCTTTCAACCATTCTTCATCTTTTTCTTTCTTGTTCGATTAGGTTTATGTTAGGGACTCTTTGTTTTGTGTTTCTTTTGAACCTGGCCATGAACTAAATCTATTTGGCTAAGGTTATTGTGTTTTGTGGTTGTGAGAAACAACTGGAGTTTGTTTAGGTAATAAGAGTTTGCACTTTCAATTGAAGGTTTACTCATTCTTGGTTTTTATTCTTGATTGCGAGTGAATTGGGAGAAGATCTCGTGATTCTATCTATTTATCTAATATCGGGAGAGTTAGATTCAAGAAACGAATGAGTATGGTATTTGTTTAATCTATTGACGGTGAAGATTAATCTGCTTAGGAATAAGTTAAGGATTTCAACGGCTAAGAGGAGCGCAAGATTGGTTGTTGTTCACCTTTGATTCACGCAGGGATGTATTGTCAAGGCATGCACAATTAGCTAGAGTTTCGACTCAGGGATAAGAAGAAACCATTGAAGAATGCTCTGCCGAACCTTGAAGTTGCTGCCCAGCCGCCCAAACAGTTACCTAGGCAACCGTTCGATTAGTTACCAAGGCAACCCAGTTGCGCAAGTTGCCACGGCAACTGAGTTGCCCTTGCACTCTTTTACCAAGACGATCCAATTGGCTATCACACCTCAACTCACGATAACCTGGCCTATTCCCTCTCTTTTGATTACATCTTTTTTTACTTTATTACTTTCTAGTTTAGTTGTTAGTTAAAACTTCTACAATCACCTACTTGTGTTTTTACTTTTTACAGTGCAAGAGATTAAATTATTGAAGTGGCACCAATCCCTGTAGAGATAATATCTTTTATACTATAACTTGCGACGTGTACACTTGCACAATTGCGGAGCACTTATTACGCACAACAGCTAGCATGATAACTATTATTGTAACTAAACTCCCCCAATGGCAACTACTTCTCCCACGTTCCCTAGTACTCAATAACACAACACCTTAGCATATCCTCAAGAACCTGAATCACACGCTCCGACTGGCCATCCGTCTACGGATGATACGAGGTACTAAAACTCAACCGGGTCCCTAAGGCACGATGCAAACTCATCCAAAACCTTGCGGTGAACCGCGCGTCTCTATCCAAAACTATAGATTTGGGCACCCCGTGTAAACGCACAATCTCAGAGATGTACAGCTCAGCCAACCTGTCCAAGGTATACGTAGTATGAACTGGCACAAAATGCACACACTTTGTAAACCGATCTATGATCACCCATATGGAATCCTTTTTAGTCGGCGTCAAAGGCAGCCCAGACACAAAATCCATGGTGATTCTTTCCCACTTCTATTCTAGTATCTTCAACGGTTGCAACAACCCGGAAGGAAACTGATGCTCAGTCTTTACCTGTTGACAAACCATGCACTGAGCTACAAAATCAGGTACATCTTTCTTCAATCCAACCCAATAGTACTCCTCTTTCAACCCTCGATACATCTTAGTACTACCGTGATGCATAGCAAAAGGACTAGAGTGTACCTCAGACAAAATAGTACGCCTCAACTCTTCGTCCTCAGGTACCACTATTCGACCTTTGGAACACAACACCCCATCATCGTTGAAATAAAATTCCGTAAGGTTTCCATCCCTGATATCTTCTACATAAGGTACCAAACTCCCATTATACGGTTGCTTCTCCTTAATCGACTGCGACAAGGATAGCTTTACTTGTAACTCGGCCAACAAACCTCCGTCATTTGTCACACTCAACCGAGAAAACATAGCTCTCAACTCCACAGCCGCTTTCCTATTCAAAGCATCTGCCACAACATTGGCTTTCCCCGGATGATACTCAATGGTCAGGTCATAATCCTTAAGCAACTCCAACCATCTACGTTGCCTAAGATTCAGCTCCTTCTATGACATCAAATATTTCACGCACTTGTGATCTGTATAAACTACACATTTCTCACCATAAAGGTAATGCCTCCAAATCTTCAAGGTAAACACCATCGCTGCCAGCTCAAGATCATGAGCAGGGTAGTTATGTTCATGCACCTTCAACTGCCTAGATGCATGGGCCACTACCTTACCCTCCTGCATCAACACGCAACCCAGCCCAACATACGACGCATCACTGTAAACAACGAACTCATTCCCCGATTTTGGTTGAACCAAGACCAGAGCTCGCGTCAAGGCTTCCTTCAATCTTTCGAAAGATCGTTGCCTATCCTCTATCCACTCAAACCTAACATTATTCTGTAGCAACTTTGTTAACGGAGCTGCCACACTGGATAACCCTTCCACAAACCTCTGGTAGTAACCCGCCAAACCGAGGAAACTCCTAACTTCCGTCATAGACTTAGGCTCCTTCTAGCCCATTACAGCCTCAACCTTATGCGGATCGACACAAATTCCTTTGACTGACACAACATGCCCAAGAAACACAACTTCCTTAAGCCAAAACTCACATTTGCTTAACTTAGCATACAACTGATTCTCCATCAGTTTCTGAAGCACAATCCGCAAATGGCTATCATGATCCTCCTCGGTACGAGAGTACACAAGGATATCATCGATAAACACCACCACAAACTGATCCAAAAACTCATGGAACACTTGATTCATCATGTCCATAAAAGCAGCTAGAGCATTGGTCAACCCAAACGGCATCACAAGAAACTTGTAATGCCCGTATCTTGTACGGAAAGTTGTTTTGGGCACATCTACCTCCTTCACCTTTAACTGATAATACCCCAACCTCAAATCTATCTTGGAAAACATCGAAGCTCCATGAACTGATCAAACAGATCGTCAATCCGCGGTAAGGGATACTTGTTCTTTACTGTCAACTTATTCAGCTACCAGTAATCCACATCTACATCCGCAACGTACCATCTTTCTTCTTAACAAATAGCACCGGTGCTCCCACGGTGAAATACTTGGTCTAATAAAGCCCCGATCCAACAACTCCTGCAACTGCGTCTTCAACTCCTTCAATTCCTTCACAGCCATGCGGTACGAAGCAATCGATACTGGTACCGTGCCCGTAAAAACCTTGATGCCAAACTCTACCTCACGGTCAGATGGCAACCCCGACAACTCCTCAAAAAAAACACCCAAAAACTCGTATACGATGCAAACATCCTGCACCCTCAACTCCTTTGATTCAGGATTCATAACATAGGATAAATAAGCCTGACATCCCGAATCCAACATCCGACTCGCTTCCAAAGCCGAAACAACATTAGACAAAAACTTGGCATTCTCACCAACAACCACCACCTCATAATCATCCGACAACCTCAAGGATATTCATTTGGTCTCAGAATCGACCACAACCCGATGTTCGGTCAGCCAATCCATACCCAAAATCACACCAAAACCATGGAATGGCAACTCCATCAAGTCTACAGCAAACACATATCCCTGAACCATCAGCAGACACCTATGATACAACCTCCTAACCACGACTCTCTCTCCAAGAGAACTAGTCACTCTAACACCCACATTAAGAATTTCAACAGATATACCAAGCAACTCAGCATGCTCACTCAGAATGTATGAATGAGTAGAACCAGAATTAACCAACGAATACAACGACAGAGACTGAAGGGTAAAAGTACCTACAATCACATCAGTGTCATTGCGACCTTAACGGTGCTCATACACTCTAGCCGGTCCACCTCTCTCAGGTTGTATAGCAACAATATAAGCCACAGTCCTCTGTCCATATCTCGACGCTAAAACGGTCCGCGGCCACGACCATGACCCCGCTGCAGAGCAACAATAGGTTCAGCACCTTGCTCACCACGAGCCAACAATAGACAATTACGCCTCTGATGATCACCTAACCCACAACTCCAACAAGCATTAGCCACAACAGGCGCAGGTGCCTAACCTTCCCTGGCCAACTATGGGCAACCTTGCCTCAAATGGTCCGGGATCCACAAACCAAGAAGGTACTAAACAGAGCACTAACCTGGGCACCCTGCCCCTGGACTCCACATCCCACAACACCTCTGCCATACCTCAGCTCTAGGTGAAACCTCTTGTCACGGTGTCTCTTGGCCTGACCACCGCTATAACCTGAATCAGCAGCCCTCTTACCCGAGCTAACGCCTCACGATCCAAAAGCCAAGCCCAAATTCTGCTCCACATCCTTCGCTCGCGAAACCAACACATTAAAGTCAGTATAATCAGTAGCAAGCATGTATGTCTTAACATCCTGCACAAGACCATAACAGAAACGATCATATCGGGTACACTCGTTAGGAACCAACTCAACTGCATACTGACTCAAACTCACGTACTGTACCTCGTATTCTGCAACAGACATATTGCCATGTGCCAAAGCCATGAACTCACGTTTCTTCTCATCCTAATATCGGACTCCCAAAAACCTCACAAAAGAACTCCCATGACACCTCCTTAGTCGCCATACCGGATATCGTAGTAGTCCACCATGCATAAGCATCACCCTGTAGCAGGGAAACAACACAGCCTAACTTACGAGCATCGGTACACCCCATCTAGCCCAGTATCCTCTCAATACTAGCCAACCAACCTTCAGAGGCCTCATGTGACAACGCTCGAAACCCAACTCCTCCCAAACTACGAAGACGCTCAAGTGGAAAACCTTGCCCATCAACCGGTGGTGCTGGCACATGAACACCTGGAACTGCTGCTTGAAACAAACGAGTCATGGCCTGAATTAGCAGTGCCATATTACCATTCCTAGCCCAGCCGGCGCATGTGGTACTTGCTCCACTCCCTTAGGTGGATTGGGTGGGGGCGGTGGTAACCCTCTAGGAGGTACAACCTCTCCATCATCATCCTGCCCAGCGGCAGCAGCAATCGCGCTAGATCACAACTCTCTCATCGGTCCCATCGTGCTAAAATATATCTAAGGCATGATAATCATTTCAAAACAAAAACAGTCAGGCTAGCCACAAGCAAGGATCCAAGACTTCCATTTCAACAATCAAAACTTTCCAGACTATAATAATAAGGCAATGGGTACCCCCAAAACTTCCCAGTATGGAATTTACAACCTACATACATATATCAATCATCGTGCATATCAACCAGCGTACATACAATAATCACCGTGCAAATCAAACAAGACAACAACACAACAACCTCCCAATCGAACCTAACCTGGCTCTGATACCACCAAATGTAACCCTCTTGACCCGGTTTAGCCGCCGGACCAAATCGAAGAAGCTATATTAGGTTTGCGCATCAAACTGAAGAGATTCAACAAAACCCAGTCTATTTTTTATCTTGTCTAGATGCCAATTATTAGTCCTACGTGTACATGCATCACTCAGGTATAACCCCACCTTAATCGGGCATCATTTTGACATCCAATTGATCACATTTGCAATTTAGGGACCAAATTGAAATACGGGAAATTTGCAGGTTTTAAGCCACTTTTAATATACCAATCTTTAATTAGTCAGGTTCTGATCATTCATCTCAAATTTCATCTCAAATTGATCATTCAAGCTCATACAATCGCATGGACAAGATTTAGGGACTAGAATGCAAAAAGAGCAAAACTGCCAAGCCAACATTACAGAAAATGACCTCGGGTATCAGTACGGGTGTCACTGTACCGGTACGCATAAAATGCCTGTACTGATACACCACGGTAGGTATCGATACGCCATAACGAACTTACCTAACTTTTGAATCTTTTTACCATACGTACTGATACACTTACATGGGTATCGGTACACAGGTTTGGACTGAAAAAGTGAAATTCCAGAGGCTAGAACGTGTACCGATACACCATTATCCGTATCGGTATGCCAGACCAAAAATCACCTAAGCGTACCGATACTCACTTACGCGTACCGATCTCTTAGGCCAGAAAATGCCTAGCCGTACCGATATGGTCCCCCGCGTATCAGTACGCCTGGACCTGTAATGCCACAATTTGCTAATTTTTCATCTCAAAAACATTCTCAAACCATTCCAGCATGCTTATAACACCATACCAACATGCCATACATATCACAAGCCAACTAGCAACTTCATTCCTACAGCACAACAAGCATCAAGCATCAAAAGGGAATCTATAGGCATACTTCCTAATGTCCATTCAAGTAACATGTCAAAAAGGTAAACCAGCATCAAAACAAACTTTAAAGGCCATTTACAACCCAAGAGCAACTAAACAAATATGCTCAAATAGGGAGTTCTACAAAACATCTCCCAAAACACAATAGGTTCCCCATTGCCCTTATTCATTATAGTCTAAACCAAAACATACTTTGGAAACAAGTCTTGCCAAGATCCCCTCGCTTCTTGCTGCCTTCCAAGACCTCAATTATCTGCATTGATGGACAAAAAGAGCGTAAGCACACAAGGCTTAGTGAGGAGTGCTCAAAACAAACACCATCAATGCGTTTAAAACAATTTATTTAACATCATCTTTTAAAACATCATGCCTCTTTTAAAACATGCACTTACATCATTAAAACCAACATTTTAAACCATATGCTACATGTATCATTAATCAACAGCAAGTCACATTGCTAACCCTCTACTTAAGCCTTCCCATGCATTACTACCAAATGCAAAGCTTAAGGAGAACCATGTATAAATCACATTTCACAACATAAAACATCTCAATGATACATAACAATTATATTGTCTTTCAAGTGATCATTAACAAGTTCAATACAAAAGAGTTTATTGGATACACGGATTCAACAAGAGTTAACCCAACACTTCAAGCCATCTCAACCGGAATAGCGATACAATTACAATCGCGATACATTAACAACCAGGTACAATATCACCCGGTACACTTTCAAACCACATGGATACCCATCCCACTCATCGGTTAGATGCTTAACCAACCCACTAACAGGAGTATTCGGTACTGTTTAACCCCTCTACCGTTAGGGTACTTGGATGGAGTATTCGGTACACCGTATAAATCCTTCCACATCCAAGGTGACTTATTTTACTGTGCAGTCAATCCTATGGCTGGCCAACTATATCCGATAACAATTTTAAAACCACATCACTTGCCAATCTAATTAACCAAATAACATTTACCTCATTGTTTTTATCAAGCATTAAACCATGCCATTTCCAAAGCAACAACCATGCATTAAAACACAATTATAAACCATACTTACAAGGATCACTTACCATGTGAATCCTTTAGCATTTCATGCTTAAAAGTAGTATATCGATTACTTTAAAACATGCTTAAACTGTAGGTACAATGTAAATCAAAACAAGTGCATAAAACCATTTCTCAATAGCACGACTGAGAGAGTAAAACCACTTTACTTACTTTCAATCTTAGGTAAGCGTTTCAAGCTCTACATAAACTCCCCAAAACCACCTTTAAAACATTCCAAAGCTGGAATCCTACGCTTCTCTAATGACTTCAGGATCAACCTCCCCTATTTTGACCATAAAACAATAGAGGATTAATGTATCATAATGCATTCCAAACACAACAACCACAATCCTTCTCGGACTACCACAAAACCCTTATAATTAACGCTCTACAACAACCGAAAATATAGCCAAAACACTTCGTTTCACAACCCAGCCATCATCTATCATCCTAGCATCATTTTCAACACCATAACACATCTAAAAACATATCTAAGACAACCTACCACCTCCAGCAACCATTCAACCATAGATTCAACACAAAACCTCAAAACTAACACCCTAAATAAATAGAGACTCTTAAGTTTCGGGATTCCATTGATAAAAATCACTTATCAACATTGTTAAACATCCAAAATATGAATCACATCACCATTACTTACTATAAATCAGGTTCAATTCGTGAATCAACTCATTTTCCCCAAAGATCTCATTAAATCATTAGAAAATCATCAAAATCAGATTAGAAATGCAAAAGAAAGGATCAAATGCTTTGGAATTTCAATAAAGAACAATACAATAGAAGAGATCTCCGACCTTACCCCTATTGTGAAGTTTCTCCCTCAATTGATTTGTGAAAAGCTAAGAAATCACAAGATTAATGTGAGATTTTGTATAAACAATCTTTGTAAAACAATTTGACACAATAAAATAAAGTTAGAAACCACCTCACCTCAGAAATTTGATGAAATCTGAGTGTTTGGCTTAGGAGAGAATAGAGAGAAAAAGTTGAGAGAAAATGACGTGATTTTTGTTTAAGAAAAGGTAACCACCTTTTTAACAAAATCCACTTTAATAAATTAAAGCACATGTTTAAATTAGTTAAATTAAGGGAGAAACCTTCAGAAACAAATTGGTAAAATAGCTCCTTAAATATTCTAAGTATTTGACCCTTTTCATTTTAGTCTCTAGAAAATCATAGTTTTCAAAATTTTCATTTTTGTCACTAACCAAAATATCCACCTTCCAAAACTAATTTTTCAAAATTGATTCCACCATTATTAAATATATAATTAATAATGATTTTTAAACATTTTTCCATAATTTTTCCAACACAAAAAAAAACGATCCCGAAACTGACTCGAATCTCTACTCCAGTCTACCGAACTGTCTAATAACCCACTAAGCCGCTAAGCCCTAAAACTGGGGCATTATAGGCAATCTCGCCTCAAGTGATCTCAGGATCCACAAACCCAGTAGGTGCTAAACGAGGCTCTAACCTGGGCACCCTGCCCCTAGACTCTACGTCCCACAACACCTCCGCCATTCCTCGGCTCCGGACGAAACCTCCTGTTACAGTGTATCTTGGCCTAGGCACCGCTATAACCCGAATCAGCAGCTCTCTTACCCAAGCAAAAACCTCGTGATCCAGAAGCCAAGCCCAAATGCTGCTCTACCTCCTTGGTGCGCGAGATTAACACATCAAAGTCGGTATAATCAGCAGCAAGCATGTATGTCTTAGCATCCTACACAAGCCCATAACGGAAATGATCACATCGAGTACGCTCGTTAGGAACCAACTCAGGTGTATACCGACTCAACCTCACAAACTATACCTCGTACTCCGTAATAGACATATTACACTGCATCAAAGCCATAAACTCATGCTTCTTCTCGTCCTGATATCAGACTCCCAAAAACTTCTTTCGAAAAACCTCACAAAAGAACTCCCAAGACACATACTCGGTTACCATACCGGATATCGTGGTAATCCACCATGCATAAGCATCACACTGCAGTAGGGAAACAACATAGCCCAGCTTACGAGCATCGATACACCCCATCTGGCCTAGTGTCCTCTCAATACTGGCCAACCAACCCTTAGAGGCCTCAGGCGACAACCCTCGGAACTTAACGTCGCCCAAACTACGAAGACGCTCAAGCAGCAAACCTTGCCCCTCAACCAGTGGTGCTGGCACACGAACACCCGCAACTGCTGCCTGAAACGCACGGGTCATGGCCTGAATTAGCAGTGATATTACCCATCCCTGGCCCTGCCGGCGTAGGTGGTACTTGCTCCACTCCCTCAGGTGGATTAGGCAGGGGCGGTGGCAACCCTCTAGGAGGTACAAACTCTCCTTCATCATCCTGCCCAGCGGTAGCAACAATCGTGCTAGATCGCAACTCTCTCCTCGGTCCCATCGTGCTAAAATATATCTAGGGCATGATAATCATTTCAAAACAAAAATAGTCAGGCCAACCCAAGAAAGGATCCAAGGCTTTCATTTCAAAAATCAAAACTTTCCAGACTATAATAATAAGGCAATGGGTACCCCCTAAACTTTCCCAGCATGGCATTTACAACCAACATACTTATATCAATCACCGTGCATATCAACCAACGTGCATACAACAATCACCATACAAATCAAACACGACAACAATGCAACAGCCTCCCAAAAAAATCAAAACCTATCTCTGATACCACCAAATGTAACCCCTTTAACTCGATCTAGCCGCCAGACCGAACGAAGAAGCTACATTAGGTTTGCTAAAGCAAACCGGAGAAATATAACCAAACCCGGTTCATTTTTTCCTTTTTATCTTTTCTAAATGCCAATTATTAATCCTACATATCCATGCAGATAATAAGTGTGACCCCAACTCAATCGAGCATCAATTTAACATCTAATTGATCACGCTTACCAATAAGGGGCCAAATTGTAATTTGACAATGTTACAAGTCAAAACCCACATTTAAGTTACCAACTGTTACCTCTCCAAAAGTATTGTTTTTAATGCCAATCTTACAATGCTTTTGCTTGTTTTGTTGGCCATTTTGCAGGTTTGGCATAGTATTTGGCCCAAAAAAGTAACACAGGAATGAATACCAGAGAGAATGTCGAGTGCTGTTGGCACAGATGGACCAGACAATGCCAAGCACCGGTTGGCAGAGAAGTGAATTTTATGCCATGCCAAGAAGCTGTTGGACCCCGAAAAAAATAGGATAAGATCAGGCTTCGAAAAGATAGCAATTGGATCAATCTCTGAAAAAATAGCGGATAAGATGGTGCCAAGATTGGTTGGCAGATTCATGCCAAGCTTGGATACCAAGGCAGTGTCGGTAGTATGACGTTAGCCCTAACCTGTCAGCTTATCAGTTTATCACTTCAAATCTGGATAAGATGATCACTCATCTTATCCCTTGCGCATTTAAAATTCAAACTTAAGGGTTTATCCTATCCCTTTTTCGCATGCCTATTTAAAGAACGATCAAGCAAGCATTTGGGAGGAACTTGGAGAGGATTTAATTAACGATCGAAGAGGAAGGCTGCGCGGTTCGACCAGCTAGATCGAGGGCTTGGAGCCATTGAAGGGTTGCATCGAGAGACCCCCTTCTTTCCCATTCTCTTTGTTCAGTTATTTTTATTTTTTAATGATGATGTATTTTGAAAATGTTTATGGTTTTTCGGTTAAATCCTCACCATGAACTAATTCAATAGTTGGTGTGGGATGTTTGCATTGAAACGCTATTTTCATGTTTAGTTTTTGATAATAAATCTTCCTTGGAAATGTTTTATCTATTCGACATACTTTAATGTTTTCTAAATACTATGCCGAGAGAGAGCTGGCACTGTTGGCCTATTGCTCCTCAATATCTTAACAGACTTGGGGTGGCAACGATCAAGTTGTTGAATACTAAGGAGAGAAGCTTCGAGAGAAGTCGTTCAAGTAGATGAACTTACTTCGGGAGTGAAATCTACCCCTTAGGAGTATAGATTGGATCTTAATCAAATTTGTTTATTTAAAAGCATGCACTATAGAGATATAGGGGCTTTTACATGATCAATTTAGGGTAATGACCATCGAGAGAGGCTTTGCTAAATTTGAATCTGCTCGGCAAACAATGCCAAGACAGGTTGTTATTAAAGGCTGGCACGACATGAATAGCGTGAAAACCAGGCATTCCCTGCCAGTGCTCATCATTCATTAAAGCACCTTCCTTGCCAACGTCTTTACTTTACTTTTATTTATTTTCTTTTGAATTATTTCCAAAATCAATATCAAAACAAAACAACTTTTCCTTAAGGCAAGTAACAATCAAAGCAATTGAATTCCAAGTCAATCTCTTTGGATCGATACTCAGCTTACCATATGTATTACTTGCAAACCGTGTATACTTGCACGCAAAAGACTCATCTTGGCACTGTTTTATACTTTTCAAATACATATATTTTGCCCCCTTTTGCAAGCATTCACTCTGATAGTCTACAAGTTTTTGGCGCCGTTGCTGGGGATAGCGGCATAATTTATTGCTTTAATTTTTACTTTTTTTGTTTTTATTTTACTAACTTTGGTTTTTTTTGTTTTGATCGTTAATTTTTTTTAGGAAAGCTTAAAAAAGAGTATAGGCAGCCACATATGGTATGATGATGACTACATTTTTCCTACTTATGACTACCAATATACAACTCCAAGAGCTGCCCATGAGCAAAGACGATATGAAAAACATGAAGATGATGCCTATACAACACTATCGTCATAGATTTCTAAACTGAAAAACATGATTACATCAATGCAAGTGCCTAACAAGTTCAGCAAAACGCAAGCGACACCCGTTGTTTGTGCATATTGTAGAGGATGCCACTCGTTTGACAATTGCCCCTTCAACCGTAATTCCTATTGTTACACGAGGCACTGTAATGTAAACAACCCTTCCTCCTACAACTTCAACTGAGGATGGAACTAGAAGCAAAATATTTTTTGGAATAATCAAGACAAATATTATTTTTATGCACCTAACAACTTTGTTGTGCCACCAGACTTCAACCAAATGCCATCCCAAGGCAGCATTCTTCATGAGAAATCAGCGACGGATCTTTATGGATCCAACGAATCATTTGACATGGCAGAAATGCCAATGCACAATAATCCACTTCAAGAGCAAACAAATTACATTGAAGGCGCATTTGAAGAAGACATAGATGCTATGAGAGCCTTGGAAGAACAAGTCAGGAGGCTTGCAAATGTCGTAAATGGCATGCCTCAAGAGAACAAGATAGAGCTTCTATCAAGGCAGCAAAAGGTGGTAAACGCTTCGGTTAGTGATAATGATCAGAATACCATGGCAACGCTACATCAACAAGCTGGCAATTTTCTTCCTTCATCTGCGTCTCAAGGAATTCATAATCAACATTACGAGTATCAGGTTTTTCCTAACACATTTGAATCAATAGATTATACTGATGAAGAGTATTCCACAATAGGTACATTGGATTCATTAGTGGTAATAGAGTGTGAGGAAAAATTTGAGGGCAAGGATCCCGAACATAACAACATCGAGGCAAAACTATATAATGTTGCCTAGTTCGATGCTAGGGTGGAAGGGCAATATTCTGAAGTTCCAAACCAAGAAGACGATGGCAAGCAGCCAATATTTGCCAGGAAGAGAACTTAGTGCCAGCAGGTGAACCCAAAGAAGTAGAGAAAGAAGAGGCAAAGGCTGACGATGCCATACCACTGTCTGATGCCAGACCTTCAAAAACTCTGCCATTTGATACGGATGATGCTCGGCAAAAAGGAAAAGTTTTCACTCCTCTAAGCGGTAACCAAGTCGAGATTTTAACGCATAGAAAAGAGCCAATTGTTTTCCATGCGAATAAATCAGTGCAAGCGAAAGAAACTAAACAAGCAGAGAAAGTGGAACTAGTAATTGCCAACCCTGTATTGGTAAGACAAATAACTGTTAATTTTAATGTTGACAAATCTTTTAAGTTTGCAGATAAACCTAAAGAATGCCATGCAGTTGAGCCAATGGAATCCATTTTGGATGAGAACCTAGCATTGACTTACCAAGGAATGAAAGCTGATACATTAAACATAAGTGCGATGGCAAACCAATTGAGCGACAGAGAAGATCGATTCTGGTCAGGACTGATGCCATGAAGCAAGGTGTGCTTAGATGGCTAGTTACTGGAAGAAAAAGTGGAGTCCAAATGGATGAAAATGAAGAACTGAAGCAATAGAATTTGGCCATGACAATAATGCAAGAGATGGTGCCGCCAAAAATTAAAGATTTACCTAAGAATGCTGTGGAAAGTCTAGAACCAGTTGAGGATACATACACCTTGGCATCAAACAAAATAGAAGGACCACAGCCTAAGCACTACTTGGATGCTGAATTCAATCAAAGATTTGATAGGCCTACAGGGAAGAGGTATTTTGGTTTTTTGAGGTGGTTATTCAAAACCCCCCATGGAAAAACATTATCCCTTGTTGAGCAATCTAGAGTTTGGCATACTCAAAGGTAAACAATTCTTTGGCTTTCTATATTGGTTATTTAAACAAAAGATTACCACAAACTGAAGCACTACCGGGAAGAAAATTGGAATAATGCCAAAGAGACCATTCTCATTGCGAAAATTCAGTAACTCTTTGCCAACTCAGTTTGATCATTGTGAATAATTTAGGAGAATTATTTTTTTCAGTACTTAGGATATCTCAATTTTAAATTTTTAGTTTTTCATTTATTTTTTTTTTCTATTTTGAAAGGTTTCTTTGAGTGAATGCAGGATTTTGTTGCCAAGGCAAGGACTGGCATAAGGTGATTGAACAAAATGCGAAGAATGAACTTGTTGTAGAGGATGAACTCACCAAGTTTGCAGAAGCCTTGGACGATGCCAAGAGGAAGATGATGTTGAAGGAACTTTGTGAACTTGTCACTAAGTGGACTGTGTCATCAAAATGCCATCAGACGGTGAAGCGGCTGGCATGGAATGACCGGCATTGTTACATTCAATCATCATGGGCCACAAGATCAATATCGGCCGTATCATTATTGATGAAACTTATAAATGCGCTGGTAAGGATAATGGGAGTTTATGTTTCCTTTTATTGATTTCTAACATTTGCATGCAGCATAGCGTGCCAAAGTTTGATATAGATAAAGCTCAAGGGAACGACGATCACTCCTACCCTATAGAGGTAACTCATCACCGAGGAGAAAGGCAAGAGAAAGGTTGTCGAGTCTGTGCCAAAGGCCAGGATGCCAAAGGTAGTGCATGAGACTCCGATGCTATATGGATCATTGGCAATGCTTTCCCAGATATATCAATACCAGGAGGTCATCCTCCAGAAATTAAAGAAAGCCAAGGAGCGAAACTCGATGCTTTGGTAGTATGTTCATGTCAAGGACCATGCCATGAAGAAAACACGTAAAGACATGTATGTCCACACACTACAAGCATTTTTGGAGTTCCCGGCAGACCTCCTTGCCAAGGATGACATGCCAGCCAGACCACATTCTATCCACGCGCTGACCCAGTCTGATGCCACCGTTGTTCAAGAATTTTATGTCCATCTTGTGACTAAAGATTCGCCCTTCTTGATGATTAGAGGTACGTGTGTGTGTTTTGATGAAGGATATATTAACACTATGTTTGATTTGGATGGTGCAGGGGAGGAATATTTTGAGTATGCCATTTCGATGAATGCTGCCAAGAGAAAGAAGTTGCTGGCAGATTCGTGTGAGCCTAGCACAGCATGGACAGTGTCATCGAAAGGCCACCGAACGGTGAAACGATTGGCATTGAAACATCAAACGAGAGGATAAAATCAGTTTTTAAAGGCCAATATGATGCCTACAACCCACAATGAGACCATCTCCGAAGAAAGGCTGATTTTATTGCACTTCATCATGATGGGGCATAAAATTAACGTTGGCAGGCTCATCATCGATGAAAATTAAATGTGCAGCAAGAGGTAATGGCAGTTTGTTCTTTCCTTTGTTAATTTCTAACATTTGCATGCTCCATGGTGTGCCAAAGCTTGATACAGATAAAGGTCAAAGGATCAAGGGAACAACAATCACAACTGCTATTTGGAGAAACCTCATCGTTGCCGAGCCAAAACACAAAGGCAGTGCCAACCAGTTCACTGGCAGTGCTGTCTCAAATTTACCATCACCAGGAGATCATTCTCTAAAAGTTAGAGACAGTCGAGTAACTCAATGATAAGATAAGGCACTACACAAAGGAGAGGGATGCTATCATCAGGGAGGTTCTTGAATAAAATGTCCCATGATTTTGTGACAGCATTTCCAGATTTCCTTGTCGAGCTCTCTGCCAGCGATGATGCCATGCCAGCCAATCCACACGAGAAGAAGTCTACGAAGGGGAGTCCTCCTCTTCCTAAACTCATTTACATGTCATTCCATTGCATTTACATGATCATGCATGTTATTTTTATGTTTTCTTGTACATGTGTGTTGTTTTCATGCATTGAGGACAATGCACATCTTGGGTTTGGGGGTGTGCGTTTCCTTACATTTATGCCATGCCATGCATTTCATGTTTACATTTCTGTTGCCATGCCATTTGCCATGCCATCTAGGTAATTTAGAATAGATTCATACCGAACCACTAAAAAAAGAATTTTTTTTCGCCTTAGTTTAATTTTGAAGGATGTTAACACTTGTTAGGCAAGTTTAATTTGATCTAGGTGTCTGTCCAATGAAGAAATTTTAATCTTTAGTTGCAATGCCATGCCAGCATAATAGTTATGTCAGGTTTGCTTGGTAATTGATCTCTAGTTTAGGGAATTGAACTTACACTTAACACGTAATATGTATCTAGTTCCTTAGCAAACTTAGACCCTTTGAAACTATGCTCAGATTTAAAAAAATGATGCCAGGGTAAAAGAAGTAAATAAGGCAGCAATGTTCTGCCAAGGCAAGAAAAAAATAAAACTCTCCTTTACCTTAGGGATAATAAGGTACTTGGGGCTTCGTGGTTTGGTCCCTCTTAGCTCTCAAGTCCAAAACTTTAGGATAAGAGTTGAAGAGAAAGCCTAGTGATGTCTAGATTAAGGTGGGGATTCGTGGTATGCTCCCTCTTATCTCTCACGCTAAATAGTGTCATGAAGAAAGCTTAAATTAATGCCAACATAAACCCTTGGCAAAGAAAAAAAATAAAAAAGAAGAGAATCTGAGTTTAGTTAGTAAGATTGTTTAAGAGAGCGAAAGGATACCTGATGCATATTGCCTACACATCATGCACTCTTCATAAACTTAGATTAGAATTATATTGATGCACTTGAATTACTACCTGCTTGGCATTATTGCACTAAGATACTGAGGACAGAAATAGAGCCAAAATCTGCTTGCCAGTACGTGTTGGCATTCAACCAAAATTTTGTCGAGGTAACATTTTTAGAGTTTTTGTTTTTATTTGTTTGCATTACTTGAGGACAAGCAATGAGTTAGGTTTGGCGTGTGTTACCTCTCCAAAAGTAATATTTTTAATGCCAATCTTACAATGCTTTTGCTTGTTTTTAGGTACATTTAGTTGCATAAGGTTGTTAAAATCATGCATTTGCATAAGGAGTTTAGAATTTTGTCTATGCCAGTGTGAATGGTTGTTTTGTTGGCAATTTTGCAGGTTTGGCATAGTATTTGGCCCAAAAAAGAAACATAAGAATGAATGCCAAAGAGAATGCTGAGTGCTGTTGGCACAGATGGACCAGACAATGCCAAGCACCGGTTGGCAGAGAAGTGAATTTGATGCCATGCCAAGAAGTTGTTGGACCCCCAAAAAATAGGATAAGATCAGACTCTAAAAAGATAGTAATTGGATCAATCTCTGAAAAAATAGTGGATAAGATGGTTCCAAGATTGGTTAGCAGATTCAAGCCAAGCTTGGATGCCAAGGCAGTGTCGGCAGTATGACGTCAGCCCTAACTTGTCAGCTTATCACCTTATCAGCTTATCAGTTTATCACTTCAAATATGGATAAGATGATCATTCATCTTATCCCTTGCGCATTTAAAATTAAAACTCAATGGCTTATCCTATCCCTTCTTCATATGCCTATTTAAAGAACAATCAAGCAAGCATTTGGGAGGAACTTGGAGATGATTTAATTGACGATCGGAATATGAAGGCTGTGTGGTTCGACTAGCTAGACTGAGGGCTTGGAGCCATTGAAGGGTTGCATCAAGAGACCCCCTTCTTTCCCATTCTCTTTGTTTAGTTATTTTTATTTTTTAATGGTGATGTATTTTGAAAACGTTTATGTTTTTTCGGTTAAATCCCTCACCATGAACTAATTCAATAGTTGGTGGGGGATGTTTGCGTTGAAACATTGTTTTCATGTTTAATTTTTGATAATAAATCTGCCTTGGCAATGTTTTATCTATTTGGAATACTTTAATGTTTTCTAAATACTATGCCAAGCGAGAGCTAGCACTGTTGGTCTATTGCTCCTCAATATCTTAACAGACTTGGGGTGGCAGTGATCAAGTTGTTGAATACTAAGGAGATAAGCTTCGAGAGAAGTCGTTCAAGTAGATGAGCTTACTTCGAGAGTGAAATCTACCCCTTAGGAGTATAGATTGGATCTTAATCAAATTGGTTTATTTAAAAGCATGCACTATAGAGATATATGGGTTTTTACATTATCAATTTAGGGCAATGACCTTCGAGAGAGGCTTTGCTAAATTTGAATCTGCTCAGCAAACAATGCCAAGATAGGTTATTATTAAAGGCTGGCACGACATGAATAGCGTGAAAACCAGGCATTCCCTGCCAACACTCATCATTCATTAAAGTGTCTTCCTTGCCAACGTATTTACTTTACTTTTATTTCTTTTCTTTTCAATTATTTCCAAAACCAATTTCAAAACAAAACAACTTTTCCTTAAGGCAAGTAACAATCAAAGCAATTGAATTCCAAGTCAATCTCTGTTGGATCGATACTCAGCTTACCAGCTGTATTACTTGCAGACTGTGTATACTTGCACGCAAAAGACTCATCTTGGCACTATTTTATACTTTTCCAATACATATCTCTTGCCCCCTTTTGCCAGCATTCACTCCGAGAGTCTACACCAACCTTAGATTAGTCAGGTTTCATGCATATGTCTCAAATTCCAACTCAAAACAATCATTTTATCACATACAATTGCATTGGCAAGATTCAGGGACTAAAATACAAGGAGAACAAAACTGCCCAAATGTGTCATTAATAGAATAAGCGGTCATCCGTACCGATACGGGTAAGCCCGTACCAATACTATTTGAAACACCCTATTTCGGTACACTTCCATACTGTATCGATATGCCTAACTGAATTACCTAACTTTTGAAATATTTTAAACTGTACCGATACAGCCTCCCAGGTGTTTCGATACGCAGGTTCAGGTTGAAAAAGTGAATTCTAGAGGCTAAAACTCGTATCGAAACGCCCATGCCCGTACCGGTACGCCAGGGCAAATTTTTCTAGGCGTTTCAAAACACACAATACCTGTACCGATCCCACAAGCCCAAAATTGCCTAGCCGTATAGATGCGGTCCCCCAAACATTGATACGTTTGGGCTTGTAATGTCACATTTGCTGGTTTTTCATTCCAAAAGCATACTCTAATCAATCCAACATGCTTAAAACACAATAACAACATGCCAAACATATCACAAGCCAACTAGCAACACCATTACTATAACACAACAAAGCATCATGCATCAAATGAGAACTTATAGGCATGCTTCCTAGTTTTGCACCCAAACAACATACCAAATGATAAACCAGCACCAAAATCAATCTTTAAAGGCCATTTACAATCCAAGAGCAACTAAAGAAATATGATGAAACAGGGAGTTCTACAAAACATCTCCCAAAACACATCAAGTACCCCATTGCATTTATTCATTATAGTCTAGTCTCTAACATACTTTGGAAACAAGTCTTGCCAAGATCCCCTTGCTTCTTGTTGCCTTCCGGGACTTGAATTCTCTGCATTGATGGACAAAGAGAGCGTAAGCACACAAGGCTTAGTGAGGAAAGCTTAGAACAAAACACCATCAATGCATTTAAAACCATTTACTCATATCATCTTTTAAAACATCATGCCTCTTTTAAACCATGCACTTTTCATCATTAAAACTAGCATATTTAACCATATGCTACATGTATCATTAATCATCAGCAAGTCACATTGCTAACCCTCTACTTAATCCTTCCCATGCATTACTACCAAATGCAAAGCTTAAGGAGAAGCATGCATAAATCACATTATACAACTTAAAACATTTCAATGATACATTAACAATTATATTGGCTTTCAAGTGATCATTAACAAGTTCAATAATAAAAGAGTTCATCAGATACACGGATTCAACAAGTGTTAACCCAACACTTCAAGCCATTTCAACCGAAATAGCGATACAATCACAAATGTTGTACATTAACAAACGGGTACAATATCAACTGGGTACACTTTCAACCCACAGCGATACCAATCCCTCTCATCGATTAGATACATAACCCCACTAACGAGAGTATTCAGTATTGTTTAACCCCTCTACCGTTAGGGTACTTGGATGGAGTACTTAGTACGCCGTATAAAACCCCTCAATATCCAAGGCAACTTATTTTATAGTGAACTCAATCCTATGTCCGACCAACTATATCCGATAACAATTTTAAAACCACATCACTTGCCAATATAATTAACAAAATAACATTTACCTCACTGTTTTTAACAAGCATTAAACCATGCCCTTTCCAAAGCAACAACCATGCTTTAAAACACAAGTATAAACCATACTTACAAGGATCACTTACCATGTGCATCCTTCAGCAAAACATGCTTAAAAATAGTATATCGAGTACTTTAAATCATGCTTAAACAGTAGGTACATGAACATTAAAACCAAGTGCATAAAACCATTCGAACAAGAACGACCAGAGAGAGTAAAACCACTTTATACTTACTTCTGAGTCTAGGTAAGCGCTTCAAGCTCTACCTTAACTCCCAAAACTCTGTTCCAAACACCAAAACGCTTTAAACCATGTTTTCACTCACCGATACGCAAAACCTCGCTTCGCCGATGTGAAAACAAGTATCTGAAGCCTCCTACGCTTCTCCAATCACTTCCGGATCAACCTCCCGTGTTTTTACCACAAAACAACAGAGGATTAATGCATCATAATGCATTCTAAACGCAGCAACCACAATCCTTCTCAGATTTCCACAACACCCTCACAATTAACCCTCCACAACATCTGAAAACATAACCAAAACACTTCGATTTGAAACCCAGCCAACATCTATCAACTTAGCATCACTTTCAACATCAAAACACATCTAAAAATAGATCCAAATCAACCTACCACCTCCAGCAACCTTACAACCATAGAAACACCACAAAACCTCAAAACTAACAACCTAAACAAATAGAGATTCTTAAGTTTCGGGATTCGATTGATAAAAATCTCTTATCAACATTATTAAACATCCAAAATATAAATCAAAGCATCATTACTTACTGGAAAATAGATCCAAACCACGAATCAACTCATTTTCCCCAAATAACTCAATTAAACATTAGAAAATCATCAAAATCAGATTAGAAACACGAAAGCAAGGATCAAATGCTTGGGAATTTTAGTAAAGAACCATACAATAGAGGAGATCTCAGACCTTACCCCTATTGTGAAGTTTCTCCCTCAATTGATTTGTGAAAAGCTAAAAAAACACAAGATTATTGTAAGATTTTGTGTAAACAATCTTTATAAAACAATTTGAAACAATAAAATCAAGTTAGAAACCACCTCACCTCTGAAAATTTGGTGAAAACCTGAGTGTTTGGCTGAGGAGAGAATGGAGAGAAAAAAGTTGAGAGAAAATGACGTGATTTTTGTTTTAGAAAAGATAACCAATTTTTTAACAAAATCCTCTTTAATTACTAATTAAAACAAATGTTAAAATCAGCTAAATTAAGGGAGAAATCATCAGAAACCAATTGGTAAAATAGCTCCTTAAAGATTCTAAGTATTTGACCCTTTTCATTTTAGTCACTAGAAAATCACAGTTTTCAAAACTCTCATTTTGGTCACTAACCAATATGTCCATCTTCCAAAACTCATTTTTTCAAAATTGATTCCACCATTATTAAATAAATAATTAATAATGATTTTTAAGCATTTTTCCATAATTTTTCCAACACTAAAAGTATATGATCCCGAAACTGACTCGAATCTCTACTCTAGTCTACCGAACCGTCTAATAACCCACTAAACCGCTAAGCCCTAAAATTGGGGCGTTACAAAGAGAAAGAATTAAAGGGAGGATGCACTTAATGCGCAAATACGCGGAGAAGCTTTTATTCAAGGAAGAACAACCCTTTGTCTTCTTCATTGGAGAACCACCATTGTCGAAGGTTATGAGGAGCCTCCAAGCGACAAAAAGCTATTAAGAGAGGCTTTAGGAGTTTGGAGCATTGCGAAAATAGTTTGAGGGCATGAAGAAGAAATCTTAAGAGTCTTTGATTCTCTTTTTCTCTTGCTTTATAGACTGTCATGTTTTTAATTGTTTTTATTATGGATATTATTTGCTCAGACATGAGTTAAATACTTTTTGTTGGGTTTTATTGTTTTAGGATTCTATGTTTTAATTACTTGTTCATTCTTATAACCTTTTCCTTTATCTATCTTGTTCATTGTTCTTCATGCATAATTATTGTAAGAGCTATCGAGAGAGGCCTTTTAATTATTGATTTATGACTTAAAATCGAGAGAGTTAAGTTAGACAAACATGAATAGTGGAACTTAAGATGTTAACTTAGGCTCTAATCCGGCTTAGGCATAAGTTTAGAAATTTATCGACTAATAAGGGGAACTTGACTAAACAAAAAGTTGTTAGGGTTCACACATACATGTATTGTAATAACTTCTTGTTGTTAGTTCTAGGTATCGAGAGAGTCTAGGAGTTGTTAGAAAACCCTGTCGGTTAGATAAAAATCTAATTGGTTTACATAGACATGTATTGCCAACTATTATAGCATTCGAATGTAATTAACATAGTTCCTAAGCAATAAACCCAACATCTATAATTATCTAAATCTTTGCTACAACATCTGTTTGTCCTTTGATCATTGCTTCATCTTTATTGTTTATTGTATTTTGTTAATAGTTTTTATCGCCATATCACCTTATTATTATTTCACTAACTCTTAAGTGTGATTGCTTTGAGTTTATCACTCTAATCCTCGTGGGTTAGGCACTCTACTTCTCACTTTATTACTTGATCGATGAGTATATTTACTCTAAAGTGCATCACTATTTGACAAGCATCAAGTTTTTGGCGCATTTGCCAGGGATTGGCAATTGATATTATCTCAGTAATTGTGGTTAAATTTTTAGTTTAATTCTAACTTTTATTTTTTTTCCTTCTATTTTTTTCTTTTTCATGTGTATTGGAAGGGAAGGAACATCAACATACGGGGAAGTAAAGGTCAAACTATTTGAGAGTATCTTACACCCACCATTGACGACCTATACCCAACCACTAGAGCTTTTTGAGAGACAAGAATGGATAATTTTTATAGAGATGACGCTTTTCCATGTCTCTCGACATGAGCTGTGGCATTGAGCAACACGATCACATCAATGCAAATTTCAAGAGCTACCCAAAGAGTTCATGTCGTGGCAAATGCTTGTGATTATTGTGGGGGACAACATTTGTGGAAAATTGCCCATACAACCCTGATGCATATTGCTACAAGAAGGACCGTAAAATGCGTGACAGAGACCATCTCGAAGCCTATAACTAACGGTGTAACCTGTTGCACATAATAAGTGCTACGCAATTGTGCAAGTATACACGTCGCAAGTTATAGTATAAAAGATATCGTCTCCACAGGGATTGGTGCTACTTCAAGAATCTAGTCTCTTGCACTGTAAAAAGTAAAAACACAAATAAAGGATTATAGGAGTTTAACTAATGACTAATCTAGAAAGCAATAAAGTAAAAGGAAAGATGAATTAAAATGAGAGAGAGATAGGCCAGGTTATCATGAGTTGAGGTGTGATAGCCAATTGGATTGTTTTGGTAAAAGAGTACAGGGGCAACTCAGTTGCCGTGGCAACTTGCACAACGGGGTTGCCTTGGCAACTAATCGATGGTTGCCTGGGCAACTACTTGGGCGTTTGGGCAGCAACCTTCAAGGTTCGGCAGAGCGTTCTTCAATGGTTTCTTCTTATCCCTAAGTCGAAACTCTAGCTACTTGTGCATGCCTTGATAATACATCCCTGCGTGAATCAAGGGTGAACAACAACCAATCTTTCGCTCCTCTTAGCCATTGAAATCCTTAACTTATTCCTAAGCCGGATTAATCTTCACCATCAATAGATTGAATAAAGATCATATTCATTCGTTTCTTGAATCTAACTCTCCCGATATTAGATAAATAGATGAAATCACGAGATCCTCTCCTAATTCACTCGCACACAAGAATAAGAACCAAGAATGAATAAACCTTGAAATAAAAAAGTGCAAACTCTTATTACCTAAACAAAAACCAATAGTTTCTCACAACCACAAAACACAATAACCATAGCCAAGTAGATTTAGTTCATGGCTAGGTTCCAAAGAAACACAAGATAAACAATCCCTAGCAAGAATCCAATCGAACAAGGAAGAAAAGATGAAGCTTGTCGAAAATCCCTTGCCCTAGATGCTTGTCGAAAATTCCCCTTGCTTTCTCTCTTGGTTCTTGTCGAAATTTCCCCTAATGCTCTCTCCATGGATTGTCGAAATCTCCTTGCTATTTATAGGGCTAGGCCAAAGTCCTTCTTTGAGGAGGAGTTTGAGTTGGAATTAAATTATCTTTAAAGAGTATAATTCTTTATTATAATTGTATTCCTACTAGAACTTCTCCTATCTTCTTGGAATTTAATTTTTCTTTAATCTCTGCATGGAAATCAAATTCCTTTGGGTTTGGGCTTTGCTCCACGTCATCTTGGGCTTGTATAGTCATTAATTTCGACATCCCTATTGCATTTTCTCTTTGTCGACAATTGCCATGGCAACTGGCTCGGCGTCTCCTTCATGCATTGCCCTGGCAACTAGCTAAGCATATCCTTCATGCATTGCCCTGGCAACTAGCTCGGCATTGCTTTGGCAAGTGATCATGCACATACACACACAAAGCACACCAAAGCAGCATCTTTTCCACAAAAACTACCAAGTTATGTAATCAAGCTCAACGATGGAAGGAAACATGGATTAATGCATGAATGGCTAACTATGCAACTAATATGAGCCTAAGTCTAACAATAATATGAGTAAAAAGGGTAAGAAAAATAGTACTTTTGAACACTTATCATAACCAGTAGAAAAATTTTCTGTGGTATGATCAAGGAGCTACAAGAAGGACCGTAAAAATATTTTTGGCAAAAATTCATCATTGGATATTCAACAAGTCTTAAGCAATTAAATCCAATTAAAGGCATGGCAAGTAACATATGCAACCTATATGTGATTGCTAGAGATGAATGCAACTAAACATGAAACTAACTAGAAACAAACACCCCCCAAACTCGAGAAAAGCATTGTCCTCAATGTATGTAAAAGTGAAACAAAATTTAAAAGAAACTAAATGAAATGTGTTAGTCGGAGAGGTCATCACCTCGAGTTACAAATTTCCTTTGTGCCGTTTGCTTGATTCATTTTTTTCGGTTGGTGGTTGAATGCTTGTGGCTGGTACCGCGTGAATAGCATTGATTTGATCCATGTTTGCCGATGCGAGTTCACTTGCTTGGGCATCGTAGTTGCCGAAGCCATTGTTGTTACCTGGGCATTAGGCATTGCCGAGGCGACTGCTTCATTGGTTGTCGTGGAAAGGATTTCGATAGGAAAGATGGGGAACGACACGCGGCTGTCCGGGTACTTTTCCAGGATGACTTTGGTGATGGCATTGTTGTGATCCTTCATGTACCGCATGAACATTAGTAGCTGGTCTTCAATTTGCCTAAAGGGTTCGCCAACGGTTGTAAGAGTGCTTCAAGTTGTCCTGGGTTGATGGTCATGTTGCCCGTGCATTAGGTGCTTCGGCATTAGGGGTTGCCGAGGCGGCAGGAGTTGCCGCGGCAATTGAAGGCGTTGGGGATTTTACCGGTGCGTCTCCCATTAGCTTTCGAATTTGTGCTCGATTCCAACCAGACTTTGGTATGGCCTTTTCATCAGTTGACTCACTTGGGACATGCATCTCCTTGCAAAGATTGGAAATTAAGCAAGGGAAGAAAAGAGAACCCTTGTCTTTTGTGCTACATACAAAAATCTCATCACAAATAATTTTTCCAATGTTAATGATGTGATTATGCAAGATAGAATGTATGAGCAAAAGACGAGGTGTATCAACGGTAGTATTATCTGTGGTGAGCATTAAAGAAGTTTTAACAAATTTATTCCATAATTTTGCCTCGAGTTTAAGCTTAAGACGATTTACCATGCCGTTGTATTTATCGTCATTCCAATGAGTTCCCGGTAGAGTGAGTTCTTGAAGCACCTTGTCGAGTTGCTTGGGCGTGAGTTGATCAACAAAGGCTTGATGCTCATCCTTCTCAATGTAGAGCCCATAAAAGGTGTTCATGTTTTCCGGGCTTATGAGTATAGCCTTGTCATGAACAAAAACATATGGATTATCCGGGTTAGGTGAGTGAGCATAGAATTCTCTTACCCATGAGATGTTACCCGGTTCCGATTGATGGCAAAAGATTTGCCACTTTTGATGTACAATCCTTTCGAAGATGAATGGTTCAAGGCCGAAATCTTGATGAGAGTTGGAGTATTCAAAGCCTTGTTCTTCACAAATCTTCCGGCTTTCAAACTTGGAGTGAAATCTTTCTTGAACCACGGTGTAGCAAACTTCTTGTATCTTAGTTCTTTGGAGGAACTTGGATGAACCAAAAATTCAATTTTGGATGCCATGGATGATCTTGGTTGTGAGTTTGGTAAAAAACAAAGAAAAGAAAACAAAAGAAACTAAAGAGTTGCAAGATGAAAAGTAGGAATAGGTTTCTTGGAAGTTAAGGGTGATGGGTTATATAGAAAAGATGGGTAGTAAATATGGTGGGTGGGATTAATTTTGGAATAAAGAAAAAAGGGTTTTGATTTAGGGGAAGGGTGACGGCTAGGGGGTTTATTTAGGGTAAGTTGGAGGCTTCATATAAGCCTTAGATTCAGCCCATTAATTTCCTTGTTGAAGAAGTTTCCTTCTTGAATCAAAATTCCTCTTTTATCTTGAACTCTTTTTCCTACAATTCAAAAACAAATAAAATAAGGATTAAAATTAAAGCTAAACTAATAAAAGAAAATAAATAAAGATGTGCAAAGAAATTCTTAAACTTAAAAAGATAAATATGAAAGAAAGATGTAGTTTTAATCTTAAAGAAAATAAATAAGTCTATCCTAAAAAGAAAAATAACCGAAAATAATAAATAAAAATAAAGAATTAAATGGTTCGAAAAAATAAAAAAGAAAAAGAAAATATTGAAAGGAGAGCATGCTCATGCATCTCCTAAGGTGACCACTTCTTTTTTACGTTCCACATGGGCACCGTTGTAGTGCTTCAATCTTTGTCCATTAACTTTGAATTCATGTTTATCAGTGATGGACTTGATTATCACGGCACCATGGAAGAATGGTTTGACAACTTCGAATGGTCCCGACCATCTTGATTTGAGTTTTTCTTGGGAAAAGTTTTAGCCGAGAATTGAATAAGAGAACTAGTTGCCCCGGCATGAATTGCATGTAATAGTTTCTTGTCATGCCATTACTTTTTTTCTCCTTGTAGATTCGTGCATTGTTATAGGCGAGTGCACGTAATTTTTCTATCTCATTGAGGTCCAACAAACGCTTTTGCCCGGCACTTTCCCAATCTATATTCACGGTCTTGATTGCCCAATATGCCTTGTGTTCGTTTTCCACCGGTAGATGGCATGTTTTGCCATAGACAAGTCGGAAGGGGGACATACCTAAGGGTGTTTTGAATGCAGTGCGATATGCCCAAAGTGCGTCGTCTAGTCTTACTGACCAATCCTTCCTAGAGGGATTTACAACTTTCTCGAGTATACCCTTCAATTCTCGGTTGGAAATTTTTGCTTGCCCATTGGTTTGTGGGTGATATGCCGTAGCAATCTTGTGTGATACGCCGAAGCGTTGCAACATCTTGGTAATAAGTTTGTTGTCGAAGTGCTTGACTTCATCACTGGTAATTGCTCTCGGTATCCCAAACCGTGTAAATATATTTTTTTGCAAGAATCTTTGCACACTCTTGGAATCGTTGGTGGGAACTACAACTGCCTCAACCCATTTAGTCACGTAGTCAACGGAAAGTAGAATGTAGAGGTTGCTGAATGAAGATGGGAAAGGTCCCATAAAATTGATCCCCCACACATCGAACAATTCCACCTCGATGATGTTTTGGAGCGGCATCTCATGTCATCTAGAGATATTGCCCGTCCTCTAGCAACGATCACATTGCTTGTAAAACTCTTGGGCATCTTTGTACAGTGTTAACCAATACAAACCGAATTGTAAAACTTTGGCCGCTGTGCGAGTTCCTCCAAAATGTCCTCCATAGAGTGAAAAATGGCATTGCCGGAGTACATTTTACTACTCATCTTCAGGGACACATCGGCGTATAACCTGATCTGCACATTCTTTAAACAAAAGAGGCTCGTCCCAAAAGTAATGCTTAGCATCATGGTGGAATCGCTTCTTCCCTTAGTGAGTAAGGCCATAAGGTGAAATACCACAAACAAGGAAATTAACTAAATCACCACGTGCGGGGTATTACGGGCATGTCTTTGCCGTGGCGATCGCTTCCAATATTGCTGAGGCGTGTGCGCCTAGAGTTGCCGAGGCGTGCGTATCAGTGGTTGCTGCGCCTGCGTATCGAGAGTTGTTGAAGCATCAAGGGTTGCCGAGGCATGCACATCTATGGTTGTCGAGGCGTTAGGGTTTGCTGAGGCGTGCACGTCCATGGTTGCCGAGGCGTGCGTACTAGTGGTTGCCGCGGCGTGCGCATCGAGAGTTGCTGAATCGTTGAGGGTTGCCGAGGTATGCACGTCCATGGTTATCGAGGTGTCAGGGGTTACCGAGGTGTGCGCATCCATGGTTACCGAGGCAACTAATAGTTGCTCATCTGGGAATGCATCACATATCTCTAAATCCGTGTCCTCCTCCCTATTGCGTTCTAAGCGTGATAAGTGACCGGCCACTTGATTTTCTGTTCCTTTCCTGTCCTTAATTTCAATGTCAAACCCTTGTAAAAGCAATATCCAACGAATCAAAAGAGGTTTGGCATCCTTTTTAGCAAATAGATACTTAATTGTCGAATGGTCCGTATGAATAATTACCTTATACCAATCAAATAGGATTGAAACTTGTCAAATGCGAAAACTACGGTTAGTAACTCTTTCTCTGTTGTTGTGTAATTCACTTTAGCACTATTAAGAGTTTTACTAGCGTAGTATATCACATGAAAGGTCTTACCTGTGCGTTGGCCTAGGACTGCTCCTATCGCGAAAATAACTTGCATCACACATGAGCTCAAAAGGTAGCATCCAATCGGTGGAGCGACAATGGGTGCGAGGTAAGCTTTTCCTTTAGGGTTTCGAATGCTTGGGTGCAAGAATCATCAAAATTGAAGACTTTATCCTGTTCAAGCAAATTGCACAAAGATTTAGTAATTTTAGAAAAATTATGAATGAACCCCTATAAAAACCGGCATGTCCAAGAAAGCTTCGGATTCCTTTAACCGAACTTGGTGAGGGTAATCTCTCGATCACGTCCACCTTGGCTTTTTGTACTTCAATTCCCTTGGATGAAATCTTGTGGCCGAGCACTATTCCTTCATCTACCATAAAATGGCACTTCTCCAAATTAAGGACTAAATCGGTTTCTTCACATCTTGCCAACACCTTCTCTAAATTGCCGAGGTAGCTGTCGAAGTCATTACCAAAAATGGAAAAATCATCCATGAAGATCTCAAGGAACTCTTCGACCATGTATAAAAAGAGTGCCATCATGCATCTTTGGAAGGTTGCGGCGTTACACAATCCGAACGGCATCCTTCGGAAAGCATAAGTACCGTATAGGCATGTGAAGGTTGTCTTTTCTTGATCTTCTGGTGCTATGGCAATTTGATTGTAACCTGAATAACCATCAAGAAAACAATAAAAAGGGTTTACACGCAAGGCGGTCAAGCATTTGATCAATAAAAGGTAGTGGGAAGTGATCTTTCCTAGTGGCTTTGTTTAGCTTTCGATAATCCATACAAACCTCCCCAACCGGTCACGATCCCTGGTTGGAATGAGTTAATTGTTTTCATTACTTACCACCGTTATACCTCCCTTTTTTCGGTACACATTGTACCAGACTTACCTATGTACTATTAGAGATAGGGTATATGATGACGCGCGTCAAGCCACTTGATGATTTCTTTCATTACAACCCCTTTCATGGCTTGATTTAGTCTCCTATGGGCCTCAATCGAAGGTTTGTGATCATCTTCCAACAAAATCTTGTGCATGCACACTACCGGGCTAATTCCGTTCAAGTCGGCAATTGTCCACCCTATTACCTTCTTGTGTAGGATCAACATTTTGATCAGCTTCTTTTCCTGCTCAGGCTGTAACTTAGAGGAAATAATTACAGGCAATGTATTATCGGCTCCCAAGTAAGCATATTTTAGTTGTTATGGCAACTATTTCAACTCAAGAATCGGTGGTTGTTAAATAGAGGGCTTTTTGAGCTTACCTTCCTTTACGAGTAATCCAGTGGTTCAAAGTATGTACATGGTCGATTGACTAACCAATTTGCCTCTTCTTGTTGTTCCTCATCGATCGGTTCTTCATACTCCTCAGGTCCTCTTGATCAGCAATGTAGTTGCCGAGGCAACTAAATTCCTCGTCGAAGTTAAACTCTGTCGTGGCATGAAGAAGTTGGCATTCTTTCGGATCATCGGCATGCCTTAGTGTTTGGAACACATTTAGTTTAACTTGCTGGTCATTCACCCTCATTGTGAGTTCCCCCTTTTCAACATCGATCAAGGTTCTCCTTATTGCTAGGAAGGGTCTCCGAGAATGATAGGTGCATGTTCATACGCTTCACAATCCAAAACAATAAAGTCGTGAGAAAAATAAATTTATCAACTTTTACAGTATGTCTTCAATTTTTCCCTACGGATGCACATAGGATCTGTCGGCTAACTATAGCATAATCATTGTTGTAGGTCTTGCCTTCCCGATTCCTAGTTTACGGAAAACTGATTTAGGCATCAAGTTTATGCTTGCTCCAAGGTCGCATAATGCTTTCCCGACATAGTGGTTTCCAATGGAGCAGGTATTGTGAAACTTATGGGATCCTTCAACTTGGGTGGCATGCGATTGTGCAACATGGCCATGCATCCCTCTCATTCGTAATCTGTTTCAAACTCTCTAGCCTTGTTCTCTTGGACACAATGTCTTTTAGAATCTCGGCATAGTTTGGCATTTTTTCAATTGCTTCAACCAATGGCAAGTTGATGTGGACTTGCTTTGAGGATATCAAGAAACTTCTTGAATTGATATTCTTGCTTTTGTCACTTCAACCTTTGTGAGAATGGTGGTGGAAGTCGGATATCTTGATCCTTTCATTGGTTTGGAACCTGATTGATGGCATTCTTTGGGACAACTGGAGTTGTTGAGGCATTGTCAGCCCTGGGGTTGTCGTGGCATGCCTATCGTTGGTTATCGTGGCATCCTTATCGCTGGTTGCCAAGGCATGCTTATCATTGGTTTCGTAGCAATTCTGGTTCAGCATCCGAGGCTTTGCCGCTGAGTTAAATCTTGTTCTTTTTGTGGAGTTTTGTTTGATGAGCGAGCTTGAGCCTCGTAAGTTGTTGGCCACTTCTAGTAGTGATCGCCTTACATTGCTCATGGCAGTTCCTCTTGCGACTTGATATCGCTAGGTAAACCTCCTTGCAATCTAGTATTCAGGTTTTGAGCAAATTGTCCGACTTGATTTTCCAATGATTTGATTGTTGCCTCTTGGTTTTGCAATCTCATCTCGGTCATGTTAATAAAAGCATCGATTCTTTTTATGATGTTACTATTCTCAGCCATATAAGATTCATTTTCAACATAAAAGCATTGAGAGAACTTTCCAAAGAACTAGATGTTGTCGGTTGTTGTTGCGGCAAGCCGTTGCCGTGGCATATTCTGCTTTGGAATCCCGATGCTTGTACATTCTGATTGTTCAGTTTAGAGCATTGTTGGGATTACTCCATAAGAAATTCAGGTGCTTCTTCCAAGTTGGATTGTATGATTGGACATCACATTGTTGTTCGGTTGTAATTCCCCACAAAAAGCTGGATTCGGATTCTGCATACATTGGAAGAATCATGGTTACCACCACATAACTCACAAAAGAAATCCATTACCTTGACCTCTGTGTGTTGTTTGGTTTTGCATGTTACGGACCATCTTAGTTAGAGTGGCCAATTGTGCGAAATTGAGTCCGATGATCCCAGTTCATGTATTGTGGCTTGGCGTCTAAGTCCTCCTCTTCTAGTAGATGGGAATTGATAATCATTCTTGGCAAGCCTGTTTAGAATTTGCATTGCTTCCTCGGTGACTTATCTAGGAGTATGTCGTTTGTCGAGGCATCTAGCATCATCCTTGTTGGTGTATTCTGGCGTTGTAAAACAATGTTACTTGTGTCCACACTAGGAATCCGTGTAGGGGCATTTGTGTAGAAGTTCTCTATATCGCTCCCAAGCCTCGTACATGGATTCATCATCACTTGCTGAAAATAAGTATTTTCGTTCTGAAGCTTATCGATCAAATTTGTAGGATTAAATCGAGCAAGGAAATCACGACAAAGATCGGTCAAAGATCCTATTGATCCGGTAGGAATACTATTCAACCATGCTTTCGCCCTATCCCTCAGTGAATAGGGGGAATAATATTAGTCGTAAAACATCGAGGGTGACTCCTTGTATTTTGAATGAATTGCAAATCTCGAGGAAAGATTTAAGATGTTGTCGTGCATCTTGATTCTTTGAGCGCCAAATTGACCAATTGTGTTAGAATGAATAAACCTTGAAATAAAAAAGTGCAAACTCTTATTACCTAAACAAAAACCAATAGTTTCTCACAACCACAAAAACACAATAACCATAGCCAAGTAGATTTAGTTCATGGCTAGGTTCCAAAGAAACACAAGATAAACAATCCCTAGCAAGAACCCAATCGAACAAGGAAGAAAAAGATGAAGCTTGTCGAAAATCCCTTGCCCTAGATGCTTGTCGAAAATTCCCCTTGCTTTCTCTCTTGGTTCTTGTCGAAATTTCCCCTAATGCTCTCTCCATGGATTGTCGAAATCTCCTTGCTATTTATAGGGCTAGGCCAAAGTCCTTCTTTGAGGAGGAGTTTGAGTTGGAATTAAATTATCTTTAAAGAGTATAATTCTTTATTATAATTGTATTCCTACTAGAACTTCTCCTATCTTCTTGGAATTTAATTTTTCTTTAATCTCTGCATGGAAATCAAATTCCTTTGGGTTTGGGCTTTGCTCCACGTCATCTTGGGCTTGTATAGTCATTAATTTCGACATCCCTATTGCATTTTCTCTTTGTCGACAATTGCCATGGCAACTGGCTCAAGCGTCTCCTTCATGCATTGCCACGGCAACTAGCTACATATCCTTCATGCATTGCCCGGCAACTAGCTCGGCATTGCTTTGGCAAGTGATCATGCACATACACACACAAAGCACACCAAAGCAGCATCTTTTCCACAAAAACTACCAAGTTATGTAATCAAGCTCAACGATGGAAGGAAACATGGATTAATGCATGAATGGCTAACTATGCAACTAATATGAGCCTAAGTCTAACAATAATATGAGTAAAAAGGGTAAGAAAAATAGTACTTTTGAACACTTATCATAACCAGTAGAAAAATTTTCTGTGGTATGATCAAGGAGCTACAAGAAGGACCGTAAAAATATTTTTGGCAAAAATTCATCATTGGATATTCAACAAGTCTTAAGCAATTAAATCCAATTAAAGGCATGGCAAGTAACATATGCAACCTATATGTGATTGCTAGAGATGAATGCAACTAAACATGAAACTAACTAGAAACAAACACCCCCCAAACTCGAGAAAAGCATTGTCCTCAATGTATGTAAAAGTGAAACAAAATTTAAAAGAAACTAAATGAAATGTGTTAGTCGGAGAGGTCATCACCTCGAGTTACAAATTTCCTTTGTGCCGTTTGCTTGATTCATTTTTCGGTTGGTGGTTGAATGCTTGTGGCTGGTACCGCGTGAATAGCATTGATTTGATCCATGTTTGCCGATGCAGGTTCACTTGCTTGGGCATCAGTAGTTGCCGAAGCCATTGTTGTTACCTGGGCATTAGGCATTGCCGAGGCGACTGCTTCATTGGTTGTCGTGGAAAGGATTTCGATAGGAAAGATGGGGAACGACACGCGGCTGTCCGGGTACTTTTCCAGGATGACTTTGGTGATGGCATTGTTGTGATCCTTCATGTACCGCATGAACATTAGTAGCTGGTCTTCAATTTGCCTAAAGGGTTCGCCAACGGTTGTAAGAGTGCTTCAAGTTGTCCTGGGTTGATGGTCATGTTGCCCGTGCATTAGGTGCTTCGGCATTAGGGGTTGCCGAGGCGGCAGGAGTTGCCGCGGCAATTGAAGGCGTTGGGGATTTTACCGGTGCGTCTCCCATTAGCTTTCGAATTTGTGCTCGATTCCAACCAGACTTTGGTATGGCCTTTTCATCAGTTGACTCACTTGGGACATGCATCTCCTTGCAAAGATTGGAAATTAAGCAAGGGAAGAAAAGAGAACCCTTGTCTTTTGTGCTACATACAAAAATCTCATCACAAATAATTTTTCCAATGTTAATGATGTGATTATGCAAGATAGAATGTATGAGCAAAAGACGAGGTGTATCAACGGTAGTATTATCTGTGGTGAGCATTAAAGAAGTTTTAACAAATTTATTCCATAATTTTGCCTCGAGTTTAAGCTTAAGACGATTTACCATGCCGTTGTATTTATCGTCATTCCAATGAGTTCGGTAGAGTGAGTTCTTGAAGCACCTTGTCGAGTTGCTTGGGCGTGAGTTGATCAACAAAGGCTTGATGCTCATCCTTCTCAATGTAGAGCCCATAAAAGGTGTTCATGTTTTCCGGGCTTATGAGTATAGCCTTGTCATGAACAAAAACATATGGATTATCCGGGTTAGGTGAGTGAGCATAGAATTCTCTTACCCATGAGATGTTACCCGGTTCCGATTGATGGCAAAAGATTTGCCACTTTTGATGTACAATCCTTTCGAAGATGAATGGTTCAAGGCCGAAATCTTGATGAGAGTTGGAGTATTCAAAGCCTTGTTCTTCACAAATCTTCCGGCTTTCAAACTTGGAGTGAAATCTTTCTTGAACCACCGGTGTAGCAAACTTCTTGTATCTTAGTTCTTTGGAGGAACTTGGATGAACCAAAAATTCAATTTTGGATGCCATGGATGATCTTGGTTGTGAGTTTGGTAAAAAACAAAGAAAAGAAAACAAAAGAAACTAAAGAGTTGCAAGATGAAAAGTAGGAATAGGTTTCTTGGAAGTTAAGGGTGATGGGTTATATAGAAAAGATGGGTAGTAAATATGGTGGGTGGGATTAATTTTGGAATAAAGAAAAAAGGGTTTTGATTTAGGGGAAGGGTGACGGCTAGGGGGTTTATTTAGGGTAAGTTGGAGGCTTCATATAAGCCTTAGATTCAGCCCATTAATTTCCTTGTTGAAGAAGTTTCCTTCTTGAATCAAAATTCCTCTTTTATCTTGAACTCTTTTTCCTACAATTCAAAAACAAATAAAATAAGGATTAAAATTAAAGCTAAACTAATAAAAGAAAATAAATAAAGATGTGCAAAGAAATTCTTAAACTTAAAAAGATAAATATGAAAGAAAGATGTAGTTTTAATCTTAAAGAAAATAAATAAGTCTATCCTAAAAAGAAAAATAACCGAAAATAATAAATAAAAATAAAGAATTAAATGGTTCGAAAAAATAAAAAAGAAAAAGAAAATATTGAAAGGAGAGCATGCTCATGCATCTCCTAAGGTGACCACTTCTTTTTTACGTTCCACATGGGCACCGTTGTAGTGCTTCAATCTTTGTCCATTAACTTTGAATTCATGTTTATCAGTGATGGACTTGATTATCACGGCACCATGGAAGAATGGTTTGACAACTTCGAATGGTCCCGACCATCTTGATTTCAGTTTTCTTGGGAAAAGTTTTAGCCGAGAATTGAATAAGAGAACTAGTTGCCCTGGCATGAATTGCCGCGGTAATAGTTTCTTGTCATGCCATTACTTTATTTTCTCCTTGTAGATTCGTGCATTGTTATAGGCGAGTGCACGTAATTTTTCTATCTCATTGAGGTCCAACAAACGCTTTTGCCCGGCACTTTCCCAATCTATATTCACGGTCTTGATTGCCCAATATGCCTTGTGTTCGTTTTCCACCGGTAGATGGCATGTTTTGCCATAGACAAGTCGGAAGGGGGACATACCTAAGGGTGTTTTGAATGCAGTGCGATATGCCCAAAGTGCGTCGTCTAGTCTTACTGACCAATCCTTCCTAGAGGGATTTACAACTTTCTCGAGTATACCCTTCAATTCTCGGTTGGAAATTTTTGCTTGCCCATTGGTTTGTGGGTGATATGCCGTAGCAATCTTGTGTGATACGCCGAAGCGTTGCAACATCTTGGTAATAAGTTTGTTGTCGAAGTGCTTGACTTCATCACTGGTAATTGCTCTCGGTATCCCAAACCGTGTAAATATATTTTTTTGCAAGAATCTTTGCACACTCTTGGAATCGTTGGTGGGAACTACAACTGCCTCAACCCATTTAGTCACGTAGTCAACGGAAAGTAGAATGTAGAGGTTGCTGAATGAAGATGGGAAAGGTCCCATAAAATTGATCCCCCACACATCGAACAATTCCACCTCGATGATGTTTTGGAGCGGCATCTCATGTCATCTAGAGATATTGCCCGTCCTCTAGCAACGATCACATTGCTTGTAAAACTCTTGGGCATCTTTGTACAGTGTTAACCAATACAAACCGAATTGTAAAACTTTGGCCGCTGTGCGAGTTCCTCCAAAATGTCCTCCATAGAGTGAAAAATGGCATTGCCGGAGTACATTTTACTACTCATCTTCAGGGACACATCGGCGTATAACCTGATCTGCACATTCTTTAAACAAAAGAGGCTCGTCCCAAAAGTAATGCTTAGCATCATGGTGGAATCGCTTCTTCCCTTAGTGAGTAAGGCCATAAGGTGAAATACCACAAACAAGGAAATTAACTAAATCCACGTACCAGGGTATTACCGGGGCATGTGCTGCCGTGGCGACTGCTTCCAATATTGCTGAGGCGTGTGCGCCTAGAGTTGCCGAGGCGTGCGTATCAGTGGTTGCTGCGGCCTGCGTATCGAGAGTTGTTGAAGCATCAAGGGTTGCCGAGGCATGCACATCTATGGTTGTCGAGGCGTTAGGGTTTGCTGAGGCGTGCACGTCCATGGTTGCCGAGGCGTGCGTACTAGTGGTTGCCGCGGCGTGCGCATCGAGAGTTGCTGAATCGTTGAGGGTTGCCGAGGTATGCACGTCCATGGTTATCGAGGTGTCAGGGGTTACCGAGGTGTGCGCATCCATGGTTACCGAGGCAACTAATAGTTGCTCATCTGGGAATGCATCACATATCTCTAAATCCGTGTCCTCCTCCCTATTGCGTTCTAAGCGTGATAAGTGACCGGCCACTTGATTTTCTGTTCCTTTCCTGTCCTTAATTTCAATGTCAAACCCTTGTAAAAGCAATATCCAACGAATCAAAAGAGGTTTGGCATCCTTTTTAGCAAATAGATACTTAATTGTCGAATGGTCCGTATGAATAATTACCTTATACCAATCAAATAGGATTGAAACTTGTCAAATGCGAAAACTACGGTTAGTAACTCTTTCTCTGTTGTTGTGTAATTCACTTTAGCACTATTAAGAGTTTTACTAGCGTAGTATATCACATGAAAGGTCTTACCTGTGCGTTGGCCTAGGACTGCTCCTATCGCGAAATAACTTGCATCACACATGAGCTCAAAAGGTAGCATCCAATCTGGTGGAACGACAATGGGTGCCGAGGTAAGCTTTTCCTTTAGGGTTTCGAATGCTTGGGTGCAAGAATCATCAAAATTGAAGACTTTATCCTGTTCAAGCAAATTGCACAAAGATTTAGTAATTTTAGAAAAATTATGAATGAACCCCTATAAAAACCGGCATGTCCAAGAAAGCTTCGGATTCCTTTAACCGAACTTGGTGAGGGTAATCTCTCGATCACGTCCACCTTGGCTTTTTGTACTTCAATTCCCTTGGATGAAATCTTGTGGCCGAGCACTATTCCTTCATCTACCATAAAATGGCACTTCTCCAAATTAAGGACTAAATCGGTTTCTTCACATCTTGCCAACACCTTCTCTAAATTGCCGAGGTAGCTGTCGAAGTCATTACCAAAAATGGAAAAATCATCCATGAAGATCTCAAGGAACTCTTCGACCATGTATAAAAAGAGTGCCATCATGCATCTTTGGAAGGTTGCCGAGGCGTTACACAATCCGAACGGCATCCTTCGGAAAGCATAAGTACCGTATAGGCATGTGAAGGTTGTCTTTTCTTGATCTTCTGGTGCTATGGCAATTTGATTGTAACCTGAATAACCATCAAGAAAACAATAAAAGGGTTTACCTGCAAGACGGTCAAGCATTTGATCAATAAAAGGTAGTGGGAAGTGATCTTTCCTAGTGGCTTTGTTTAGCTTTCGATAATCCATACAAACCCTCCAACCGGTCACAGTCCTGGTTGGAATGAGTTAATTGTTTTCATTACTTACCACCGTTATACCTCCCTTTTTCGGTACACATTGTACCAGACTTACCTATGTACTATTAGAGATAGGGTATATGATGACGCCGTCAAGCCACTTGATGATTTCTTTCATTACAACCCCTTTCATGGCTTGATTTAGTCTCCTATGGGCCTCAATCGAAGGTTTGTGATCATCTTCCAACAAAATCTTGTGCATGCACACTACCGGGCTAATTCCGTTCAAGTCGGCAATTGTCCACCCTATTACCTTCTTGTGTAGGATCAACATTTTGATCAGCTTCTTTTCCTGCTCAGGCTGTAACTTAGAGGAAATAATTACAGGCAATGTATTATCGGCTCCCAAGTAAGCATATTTTAGTTGTTATGGCAACTATTTCAACTCAAGAATCGGTGGTTGTTAAATAGAGGGCTTTTTGAGCTTACCTTCCTTACCTGAGTAATCCAGTGGTTCAAAGTATGTACATGGTCGATTGACTAACCAATTTGCCTCTTCTTGTTGTTCCTCATCGATCGGTTCTTCATACTCCTCAGGTCCTCTTGATCAGCAATGTAGTTGCCGAGGCAACTAAATTCCTCGTCGAAGTTAAACTCTGTCGTGGCATGAAGAAGTTGGCATTCTTTCGGATCATCGGCATGCCTTAGTGTTTGGAACACATTTAGTTTAACTTGCTGGTCATTCACCCTCATTGTGAGTTCCCCCTTTTCAACATCGATCAAGGTTCTCCTTATTGCTAGGAAGGGTCTCCTGAGAATGATAGGTGCATGTTCATCTGCTTCACAATCCAAAACAATAAAGTCAGCGAGAAAAATAAATTTATCAACTTTTACCAGTATGTCTTCAATTTTTCCCTCTGGATGCACATAGGATCTGTCGGCTAACTATAGCATAACTGTTGTAGGTCTTGCCTTCCCGATTCCTAGTTTCTGGAAAACTGATTTAGGCATCAAGTTTATGCTTGCTCCAAGGTCGCATAATGCTTTCCCGACATAGTGGTTTCCAATGGAACAGGGTATTGTGAAACTTATGGGATCCTTCAACTTGGGTGGCATGCGATTGTGCAACATGGCCATGCATCTCTCTGTTGCGGTAACTGTTTCAAACTCTCCTAGCCTTGTTCTCTTGGACACAATGTCTTTTAGAATCTCGGCATAGTTCGGCATTTTTTCAATTGCTTCAACCAATGGCAAGTTGATGTGGACTTGCTTGAGGATATCAAGAAACTTCTTGAATTGATATTCTTGCTTTTGTCACTTCAACCTCTGTGAGAATGGTGGTGGAAGTCGGATATCTTCGATCCTTTCATTGGTTTGGAACCTGATTGATGGCATTGCTGGGACAACTGGAGTTGTTGAGGCATTGTCAACTGGGGTTGTCGTGGCATGCCTATCGTTGGTTATCGTGGCATCCTTATCGCTGGTTGCCAAGGCATGCTTATCATTGGTTTCCGTAGCAATTCCTGGTTCAGCATCTGAGGCTTTGCCGCTGAGTTCGTCTTGTTCTTTTCGTGGAGTTTTGTTTGATGAGCGAGCTTGAGCCTCTGTAAGTTGTTGGCCACTTCTAGTAGTGATCGCCTTACATTGCTCATGGCCAGTTCCTCTTGCGACTTCAGTATCGCTAGGTAAACCTCCTTGCAATCTAGTATTCAGGTTTTGAGCAAATTGTCCGACTTGATTTTCCAATGATTTGATTGTTGCCTCTTGGTTTTGCAATCTCATCTCGGTCATGTTAATAAAAGCATCAGTTCTTTTTATGATGTTACTATTCTCAGCCATATAAGATTCAGTTTTCAACATAAAAGCATTGAGAGAACTTTCCAAAGAACTAGATGTTGTCGGTTGTTGTTGCGGCAACTGTTGCCGTGGCATATTCTGCTGGAATCCCGATGCTTGTACATTCTGATTGTTCCAGTTTAGAGCATTGTTGGGATTACTCCATAAGAAATTCAGGTGCTTCTTCCAAGTTGGATTGTATGATTGGACATCACATTGTTGTTCCGGTTGTAATTCCCCACATAAAAGCTGGATTCTGGATTCTGCATACATTCAGAAGAATCATGGTTACCACCACATAACTCACAAAAGAAATCCATTACCTTGACCTCCTGTCAGTTGTTTGGTTTCTGCATGTTCTGGACCATCTTAGTTAGAGTGGCCAATTGTGCCGAAATTGAGTCTGATGATCCCAGTTCATGTATTGTGGCTTGGCGTCTAAGTCCTCCTCTTCTAGCAGATGGGAATTGATAATCATTCTTGGCAAGCCTGTTTAGAATTTGCATTGCTTCCTACTGCGACTTATCTAGGAGTATGTCGTTTGCCGAGGCATCTAGCACTATCCTTGTTGGTGTATTCACAGCGTTGTAAAACAATGTTACTTGTGTCCACACTAGGAATCCGTGCAGAGGGCATTTGTGTAGAAGTTCTCTATATCGCTCCCAAGCTTCGTACATGGATTCATCATCTGCCTGCTGAAAATAAGTATTTTCGTTACGAAGCTTATCAGTCAAATTTGTAGGATTAAATCGAGCAAGGAAATCACGACAAAGATCGGTCAAAGATCCTATTGATCCGGTAGGAATACTATTCAACCATGCTTTCGCCCTATCCCTCAGTGAATAGGGGAATAATATTAGTCGTAAAACATCGAGGGTGACTCCTTGTATTTTGAATGAATTGCAAATCTCGAGGAAAGATTTAAGATGTTGTCGTGCATCTTCAGTTGCTGAGCCGCCAAATTGACCAATTGTGTTTATCATATTAAACATCACCGGTTTCAACTCAAAGTGGTCGACTTCAATTTTAGGTGTGACAACTCCTGGATTAAGTCCTTCAAGTTCTTCTTCAAGATAGTCTCGAATAGTTCTGTTTCGTGCAAGAATCACTCCTCCTCCTACGGGAACATCTTGATTCATATTGTCGTCTTGGTTAGCCATTGCTACTCTTAACCTTTGTCTGAGTCTTTGCAACGTTTGTTCGATTTTTGGATCAAAGGGATATTCTGGTGTAATCGGTCTCGCCCTGGTCATATACCAATGCAAAACCAAAGTTTGTTAACCCTTTGAATCTTAAACAAGAAAAATAAAAAGTGCAAGAAAATAAAAACAAAGTCGCTATTGCCAATCCTCGGCAACGACGTCAAAAGCTTGTTGCGCGTAATAAGTGCTCCGCTGCAAGTGTACACGTCACAAGTTATAGTATAAAAGATATCGTCTCCACAGGGATTGGTGCCACTTCAAGAATCTAATCTCTTGCACTGTAAAAAGTAAAAACACAAGTAAGTGATTGTAGGAGTTTAACTAACAACTAAACTAGAAAGCAAATAAGTAAAAGAAGATGTAATTAAATGAGAGAGAATAGGCCAGGTTATTGTGAGTTGAGGTGTGATAGCCGATTGGATCATCTTGGTAAAAGAGTGCAAGGGCAACTCAGTTGTCGTGGCAACTTGCACAGCGGGGTTGCCTTGGTAACTAATCGATGGTTGCCTGGGCGACTAGCTGGGAAACTACTTGGGTGGCTGGGCAACAACTTCAAGGTTCGGCAGAGCATTCTTCAATGGTTTCTTCTTATCCCTAAGTCGAAACTCTATCTATTTGTGCATGCCTTGATAATACATCCCTGCGTGAATCAAGGGTGAACACCAACCAGTCTTGCGCTCCTCTTAGCCGTTGAAATCCTTAACTTATCCCTAAGCTGGATTAATCTTCACTATCAATAGATTGAATAAAGACCATACTCATTCGTTTCTTGAATCTAACTCTCCCGATATTAGATAAATAGATGAAGTTGCGAGATCCTCTCCCAATTCACTCTCAAACAAGAATAAGAACCAAGAATGAGTAAACCTTGAATTGAAAGAGCAAACTCTTATTACCTAAACAAAATCCAATTGTTTCTCACAACCACAAGACACAATAACCTTAGCAAAATAGATTTAGTTCATGGCTAGGTTCCAAAGAAACACAAAACAAAGAATTCCTAGCATAAACCTAATGGAACAAGAAAGAAAAAAGATGAATAATGGTTGAGCCTTGTCGATATCTCCCTTGCTCTTTGATCTTGTCGAAAATTATCTCCTCTCTCTCCCTTGGAGTTTACGGCATGGTCTTGAATTTATAAGGCTAGGTCAAAGTCTTTTTTGAGGAGGAAGTTAAGTTGGAATTAAATTATCTTTAAAGAATATAATTCTTTATTATATTTAAATTCCTTCTAGAACTTCTCCTATCTTCTTGGGATTTAATTTCTCTTTGACCTCTTCATGGAAATCAAACTCCTTTGGGATTTAGCTTTGCTCCACGTTCCAAATCGGATGGGAAGGGAAAAGATGAAGAGATCAAAATTCCACCACCATTCCCACAGAGGCTGAAGAGGCAGAAACACGAATACCAGTTCAAGAAATTTCTTGACATCCTGAAGCAAGTCCAAATTAACTTGCCACTGGTTGAAGCAATAGAACAAATGCCAAACTAAGCTAAGTTCCTTAAAGACATTATCTCTAAGCGAACTAGGCTCAGAGAGTTCGAGAGAGTTGCTGTGACGGAGGGATGTATGGCAATGTTGCATAACCGCTTGCCACCTAAATTAAAAGATTCTGACAGTTTTACAATACCTTGTGCAATCAAAAATCACTATGTCAAGAAGGCATTATACGATCTTGGAGCCAGCATAAACCTTATGCCAAAATCTGTTTTTCAAAGATTGGGCATAGAGAAGACGATACCCACTACAGTCATGCTACAGCTTGCGGACAGAACTTATGTGCACCCAGAGGGAAAAATTGAAGACATCTTCGTAAGAGTGGATAAGTTTATTTTTCCCACTAACTTTATTATTTTGGACTATGAAGTAGATGAGTTCGCACCAATTATTCTTGAGAGACCATTCTTAGCAACGAGACGGGCATTGATTGATGTTGAAAGAGGAGAGCTCACTATGAGAGTGAATGATCAGCAAGTCACGCTCAATGTTTTCAAAACCTTAAAGCATGCTGATGATCCAAAAGAATGCCAAGTCATTTAGGCCACCACAGAATTTAATTTTGACATAGAAGAGTATTGCCACGACAATTCTCTTATCGAGACGGGAGAGCTTGTAGAATCAGACACTGAGGCACATCAAGAAGTGAAATGGATGATAAGTCGACCAAGTAAAAGTTTTGAATCTCTTGATTATTCAAGTAACGAATGTAAACCTGAGAAACCTTCCATTGAATAGCCCTATTTTAGAGTTAAAACCATTGCCAGGGCAATTGAAATATGTTTATTTGGGAACCAACAAAACTTTGCTCGTAATAATTTCTTCTAAGTTGCGGCCTGAACAGGAAGAGAGGTTGATTTCCATGTTGGCGTTACACAAAAAAGCAATAGGTTGGTCAATTGCAGACCTGAAGGAAATTAGTCTGACAGTGTGTATACACAAGATCTTGTTAGAAGATGACCATAAAAACTTCATTGAGGCATAAAGGAGACTTAACCTACCATGAAGGAAGTTGTGATGAAAGAGATCATCAAGTGGCTTGATGCCGGTATCATATATCCTATTTCTGACAGTGCATGGGTAAGTTCGGTACAATGTGTACTAAAAAAGGGAGGTGTAACGATGGTAAGTAATGAAAACAATGAACTCATTCCAACTATAACTGTCACCGGTTGGAGAGTTTGTATGGATTACCACAATTTAAATAAAGGTACTAGGAAAGATCATTTTCCCTTACCATTTATTGACCAAATGCTTGATCATCTTGCAAGTAAATCTTTTTATTGTTTTCTTGATGGATACTCAGGGTATAACCAAATCGCCATAGCACCAGAGGATTAGGAAATGACTACTTTCATGTGCATGTATGGTACATATGCATTTCAAAGAATTTCCTCAAAATCTTTATGGATTACTTCTCAGATTTGGAGAAAATTTTGAAAATTGTCTTGGCAATTTGGAGAAGGTGTTGGCACGCTGTGGAGAAACTGACCTAGTGTTAAATTGGGAGAAGTGCCACTTTATGGTAGATGAAGGTATAGTGCTCGGGCACAAGATCTATTTGAAAGGAATTGAGGTAGACAAAGCCAAGGTGGACGTGATTGAGAGATTGCCGCTACCAAATTTAGTCAAAGGGATCCGAAGCTTTCTTGGACATGCAGGTTTTTACTTAAGGTTTATTCATAATTTTTTCTTTGATTTCTAAACCCTTGTGTAACTTGCTTGAACATGACAAGGCTTTCAATTTTGATGCATCTTGCGCCAAGGCATTTGACACCCTTAAGAAGCAACTCGCCACGGCACCCATTATCATTCCCCCATATTGGACCTTACCTTTCGTGCTCATGTATGATGCGAGTGACTACGCAGTAGGGGCTGTTTTAGGATAACAAAAAGGTACGGTTTTCCATGTGATATATTATGCTAGTAAAACCCTTAATGGTGCTCAATTTAATTACACCACGACGGAAAATAAACTACTAGCTGTAGTTTTCGCATTTGACAAATTTTGTTCTTACTTGATTGGTACAAAGGTAATTGTCCACACTGACCATTCAGCAATTAAGTATTTGATTGCTAAAAAGATACCGAACCTCGTTTAATTCGTTGGATATTGCTTTACAAGAATTTGACATTGAAATTAAGGACATAAAAGGAATGGAGAACTAGGTTGCTGATCATTTTTTAAGGCTGGACGGAGGCAATATCGACAATAAATCCTTGGAGATCCATGACGCATATGAGCAGTTGTTGGTTGCCACGGCAATACCCTGGTATGCAGATCTAGTAAAGTTTTTGATTAGTGATATCTTACCTTATGACCTTACTCACCAAGGAAAGAAGCAGTTCTGAAATGATGCTAAGCATTATTATTGGGACGAGCCTCTATTATTTAAACAATGTGCAGATCAGGTCATACGAAGATGTGTTCCTGAGGAGGAACAACAAAATGTGCTTCGACAATGCCATTCTTCACCCTATGGAGGCCATTACGAAGGAACTCGCACAACAGCCAAAGTTTTACAGTATGGTTTTTACTGGCCCACTCTTTACAAAGATGCTCATGATTTCTACAAATGGTGTGACCATTGTCAAAAAACTGAAAACATATCAAGGCGGCACGAGATGCCATTGCAGAACATTCTTGAGGTCGAATTGTTTAATGTATGGGGCATTAATTTTATGGGGCCTTTCCCATCATCGATCAGCAACCTCTATATATTACTTGTCATGGATTATGTGTCCAAATGGGTGGAGGCGGTTGTAGTTCCCAAGAATGATTCAAAGCCTGTGCAACGGTTCTTGTAGAAAACTATCTTTACACGGTTTAGGACACCGAGGGAAATTATCAGCAATAAGGGCACACATTTCGATAATAAGTTGATTGCCACGACGTTGGAGCGCTTGGGAGTGAAACATAAAATTGTCACAGCATATCACCTATAAACTAACGGACATGCTAAAATTTCCAACCATGAATTGAAGGAGATCCTTGAGAATGTTCTTAATCCTTCTAGAATGGATTGGTCTTTAAGAATTGATGACGCCCTTTGGGCCTATCGAACAGCATACAAGACACCCTTAGGCATGTCTCCCTACAAACTTGTCTACGGCAAGACTTGCCACTTGCCTGTAGAGATCGAGCATAAGGCTTATTGGGCTATCAAAACCATAAATATGGATTGGGAAAGTGCGGGGAAAAAGCGTCTACTGGACGTAAACGAGATAGAAGAGTTCCATGCCTTAGCTTATGATAATGCCAAGATCTATAAAGAGAAAACCAAACGTTGGCATGACAAGAAGCTATTATCGCGGCAATTTTCGCCAGGGCAATTAGTGATTCTCTTTAATTCTCGCCTTTTCCCTGGGAAACTGAAGTTAAGATGGTATGGGCCGTTTGAGGTTGTAAAACCTTATTCTCATAGGGCTGTGGTGGTTAAATCGATAGTGAATGGACATGAGTTCACGGTCAACGGTTAAATCACCACGTGGGTGCCCATGTGACTCGCGATAAGGAGATTGTAACCTTAGGAGATGCATGAAAATGCTCTTTCTAAGAGTTTTAAATTTTTAGTTTTTACTTTTTGGATTTTTCATTTTAGTTTATTATTTTCGTTTTTTATTTGTTTTATTTATTTTTCGTTATTTTTAGATTTTAAGTTTTTATCCTTTCTTTTTATTTGATTTAGTTCTTATCTTAATTTTGTTTTGATATTTATCTTTAGCCTTTATCTCTTTATCTTTTATTTTTAGTTTTATTTAATATTATCTTTGTGTTTTGTTTTTTAGGATAAGAGTTTCAAAGAAGAAGGAGTTGGGCTTAGGATAGAATTTCATTTAAATGAAATCTATCCCTTGAAATGGATAATGGGCTCAAAATCTCGGCTATTTCAAAGGGATTTAATCACCCTTTGACATTTTTTTCAACCAAAATCTTTTCCCTCCTATTATACCCTAGCCGCATCACACCCCATCATTATCTTTTCTTCTTCTTTTCCCCCATTGATTAAGTATCCATCCATCACTTCTACCAAACCCTCACTCAACCATTAATATTCCCATCTACTCCATCTTTTCCCCTTTACTTTTTTCTCATCTTTGTAACTCTTAAGATTCTTCTCTTGTTCCCTTTGTTTTTCTTTTCCAATCAAGAACCAAAGAGCCATGGCCAAGAACCTCAAGACTATGTCCAAGGCGAGTTCTTCAAGAGAAATCGAGCCATCTTTCCGCCGGTTTGCATCTCTAGTCATTGAGAAGAGGTACCTTGCCAAGTTTGCAAATCGAAGGGTATGGGAAGAGCAAGGGTTCGGATATGATGTTTCCCTTAAGAACTATGGTCTTGAAGCTTCAATCTTCAAGATAATCGAGCACCATAAATGGCAAATCTTCTATGAACAACGAAAACTGGGCAACATCTCATGGGTAAGGGAATTCTATTCGCATGTTTCAAATCAAGATAACCCATGTGTTTTTGTGCGAGGTAGAGCGATTCTTGTTGATGCCGCTGCCATCAACGCATACTATGGGCTCTATGTGGAAAAGGACGAGCATGTCGAGTTTGTTGAGCACATCACGGCCGAAGAAGTGGAAAAGGTTTTCCAATATCGCACCGTAGAGGGAGCCACATAGAATGACAGAACATTGAAGGGCACGGTAAACTGCAACTTGCTAAAACCCGAGGCCAAATTATAGAATAACTTCCTAAAGACTAGTTTGATGCCTACTGGCCATAATACCATTGTTTCTTATTCTCGTTTATTATTGCTTCATTCCATTTTGCACAAGCGTACTATTGATATTGGAAAGATAATTGTTGATGAAATCTATGCTTGTAGTAAAAAGGATGTGGGAGCACTCTTTCCCAACTTGATATCTAGATTGTGTGAAAAGGAACACATACCAACTTATGTTATGGACGAGAAATTGACCGAGAGGAGCGGGTGGTCCCGAAGCCAATGCCTGTGTCTGCTGCGTGAGGAACCAATGAAAGAACCACCCACTGCGAAAAAGCCCTCTGCTCCATCAACTGCCAAGGCAAGTGCACATGCCACTGCAAGTATAGAGGGGATTGCCGAAATCCTCTCTCCTTTGACACAACGATTGGAAAAGATGGTGGAATATCAACTGTTGTTTATGCGTTACATGAAGGACTATGACACAACCCTCATGAGAGTGATCCTAGAGAATTATCCTGACAACACCGTTCCTTTTCCTATATTGCCTCATGCACTACTTGCCCTAGCATCTGAATCTGTGCCTATGCCCAATAACATTGTCGAGGCAACTACCGTCCCACAAAAAGGTAAGGACCCTATTGTTGAACCTTTTTGTACTGAATCTCTTCATGGTTTTTCAGATTCAGCCGACTCTATGACCGCACCAATGAAGTCTCCTCTGGCCCCGCCATCAAAATTTACATCGAAGCATAAAGCTTCCGGTCTAGAGGAGGCTGCCAAGGAGGATGAACCAGGTAAAGAGGTCACATAAGCTACAGTTCAGGATGCACCACCAGCTTCGTGTCAACAGCCACCACGAGCCGGAAAAAGGACCAAGCAAATGGCTCGAAGAAAACTAGTCATTCGAGGTGATGACCTCTTTGACTAACTCATTTGCATTTCATTTTTATTTTTCTTTCTTTCATTTTACATACATTGGGGACAATGCTTCTCTCGAGCTTGGGGCTTTTCTCATAGTTAGTTGCATTTATTTTTGTTATTGTTATCTCATGTTAGGTTTCATATGTTACTTGTCATGTCTCTTACTTGATTAAACTGCCTAAACCTGATGTGATATCCTATGATGAATTTTTACCACTGTACTTACATGATAAAATCTTAGATTTTAGGATTAGCATGAAGAGAACTTGGAATTTTTCTATGATGCTGCATATTTTGACACTGTTGTGACTTGTTGATTAAGGGAGACCTAGTGAACTTTAGGTTATTTAAAAATGGGTAAATTGTGCTAGAGGTGCCTAAAACTGACTCTAGCCTAAAATACAATTTGAATTAAGAAAAATTCTTACTAGAGGTGCTAATCTGGCTCTCGTTGTCAAGCATTAAGAATCACTAGAGGTGTCTATCCAGCTCTACTTGATTAAATTTAAAAAAAGAAAGTATGCTAGAGGTGCCTAAAACTGGCTATAGCGGACTTAATTACCCCGGAAAATAATTTAATAAAACATATTGTTCGCATGGAATCCTATTAGTTGACTTGTACACAACTCCGCACACACATTTTCACTAGCATTATAATTCGATTTTGAGTAATTCTCCGTGCTGTCCAAGGATCGAAAGGTAATCAACTTTTTGTGCCACGATCTCGAGGATTGAAGTCAGGTAAGAAGCATGTTTTTGGTGGTAAGGGCCTTGGCAGGTAATTGTTAGTGCTTTGCATTGCTTGAGGACAAGCAATAGTTCAAGTTTGGGGTGTGATGAGTGTGCAAAAGTACTATTTTTCTTACCCTTTTTTACTCATATTATTACTAGACTTAGGCTCATTTTAGTTGCATTGATAGGCATTCATATATAGTTTCCTTAGTTAATGAGCTTGGTATTGCATTTGGTTGGTTTTGTGGAAAATTCGCTGCTGGTGTGCTTTATTTTGTACAGGATTGGATTGTCGAGGCAAGTGGAGATTGACGTGGCAAGTAAGGGTCATTTATGAAGGAGTTGTCGAAGCTGATTGTCATTGCATAACTAGATAATTCTGGATAAAAACAACATTATCCGCAACATTATCAAGATCACAGAAGATAAAGTCTAGATTCAAATTTCAAATGCCTGATCAGATAAGGATCATATCTCTAGGGGATTCAAACGCATTTAAATCCTCCTTATCAACAAAAAGCTGATCGCACCATCCCCTTTAAATAGAAGATCGAATCGCAGCTTTGGGGGAGTCTATAACGCCCCAGTTTTTGGCCTAGCAGTTTTGGGGCTGGTTAGACAGTCTAGTGGATCGGGTTAGAGATTAGAGTCAAATTCGAGACTAGATATTTTTTTGAAAGATAAAATTATGGGAAAATGTTTAAAAATCATATTTTATTATATTAAAAATATTGGTGGAAGCAATTTTGGAAAATGAACCTTGGAAAGGTGACATTTTGGCTAGTGACCAAAATGCAATTTTTGAAAACTATTTTAAAAGGTGGATTTTGCTTATAATAACAGCTATCAAACGAGTATACAGATGGCACCATTTGAGGCATTGTATGGTCAGAGGTGTCGTACGCCCTTGTGCTGGGCCGAGATAGGGGAAAAACATGTTTCCTTGCCTAATGTGTTGAAAGAAACGGATGAGAATGTTAAGCTTGTGTGTGAACGCTTGAAAACGGCTGCAGATTGGCAAAAATCTTACACGGATTTAAAGAGTAGGGAAATTTAATATGCGGTGGGCGATCGTGTGTTCTTGAAGGTGTCACCGTGGAAAAAGGTGATGCGGTTCGGACGTAACGGTAAGCTTAGTCTAAGGTTTATTGGACCATATGAGATTCTGGAGCTAGTTGGTCTTGTGGCTTATCGATTGAGGTTGCCTCCCGAGCTTGAGAAAATACATGATATGTTCCATGTGTCCATGTTACGAAGGTGTCGGTCGAATCCTTCGCATGTTATACCGGTGGAGCAAATTGAGTTGAGACTAGATTTATCCTTTGATGAGGAGCCAGTGGAAATCCCTGATTCCAGTAGCAAGGTTCTACGGGGCAAGACGATAGAACTGGTTAAAGTCTTGTGGCGACATCGAGGTGTCGAGGAAGCCACTTGGGAAAGCAAGGTAGATATGTTGGAGCAATTTCCGCATCTTTTTCCTCCAGGTAAATTTCAAGGGCGAAATTTCTTAAGAGAAGGAGAGTTGTAACGCCCCGGTTTTAGGGTTGGTTAGACGGTCTACTGGACTAGGTTAGAGATTTGAGTTGAATTCGGGAGCAGATATTTATCTAAAAGATAAAATTATGGGAAAATGTTTAAAAATCATATTTTATTATATTAAAAATATTTGTGAAAGCAATTTTGAAAATGAACCTTGGAAGGGTGACATTTTGGCTAGTGACCAAAATGCAATTTTTGAAAACTATTTTAAAAGGTGGATGTTTTGTAAAGAGTCAAAACTTAGAATCTTTAAGGAGCTATTTTACCATTTGGTCTAATCTAAGTATTCCCTTAATTAGGATTATTTTAAAATGGTTTTAGTTAAAAGAATAAAAAAGGATTTAGTTAAAAAGGTCGTTATCTTTCTAAAACACATTTTGACGTAACTTTTCTTTTCTCACATTTTCTTTCAAAACACTATCAGCCAAACACTCTTTTCCATTAGAGATTTAAGGTAATGATTTTAATTTCTTTACTCATTGATTTGCTAAATGATTTCTTAAATTGTTTTCCACAAATCTTATTGAATTTCTCTGCTTTTCAAGAGGAAAAACCATCCAATTAAGGGGAAACTCATTCATTGGAGGTAAGTTTCGTTCTTCTCCTCTAATGGAAGGTTCTTTACTGAAATTCCCAAGTTCTTGGCTCTTTACATATGATTTTCAATAGGTTTTGAGTAATTAAGTATGGATTTTAGCTTTATTGATGTTTTATTGAAGAATCGTGTGATTTTCGATTTGGAGCTATTTTTCTAGTGTTGTAGGCTGATTTCAATCTTATTTTGGATGTATTATAATGTGGATAAGTTGTTTTTAATAATGGAATCTCGTAATTGGTTAAATCTCTAATTGTATAGGTTGATAGTTAAGGGTTTCTGGGTTGTTTAAGGTGTTTAATCATTGCTGGAAGTAGAAGGATGTTGGGAATGAGATTCTAGATATTGATTGATGAAGTTTGATGTTTCAAATCGTTATTATATGGATGGGTTGAGATTTAGTAGTGTTTGAGGTTGATTTCGGTAAGTTTCGGATGAGTTTTGAGTGGGCATCTTGAGAGATACGAGATTATGGGTTAAAACAGAGTATTGGATGCATTCTAATGCATGTTTCCTCTGGTTTTGTGTGGCCAAAATAGGGGATAATCAAGGCGTAGCATCTTGAGGTGGTTTTGGAATTTTCGGGAGCTTGTTTCGCGGTAGCAAGCAAGGCGAAGTGAAATCGGTGAGTGGAAACGGTCTTAAAAGTCCTTCAAAGGTTTGAAAGTGGTTTTTGGGAGTTTAGGGTAAGTTTGAAACACTTACCTAAGCTCAGAAGTAAGTTTCCCTCTTTTGCTCTTCAATATCGGTTCGGATATGAGCATGTGTGATTCATGTTTTAGTCGTAAACATGGTTTGCTTTACCTACTGTTAATGCATGATTTTAAAGTACATATGCAGTGGCTTAAAGGTATATTTCATGCTAGTGACCATTGGATTTTTATTCTGGTCGGGAATGTGATATTGCTATGGCAACGTGTTTTGCATATGTGGGGAATTTGTGCAATGCATTGTAAAACAATGAGTAAATGGTTTTGTAAATGATATATTGGCTATGTGACAAGGTGAGAAAACATTCGGATATAGTTGGCATGCCATAGGATAAAGTGCACTATAAGATGGTTAAAAATCAATCGTGGGTTAAGAGTCTTTTCGGTATAGCGGTCAGCTACCCGGACTATGTTGTTACCACTAAGTTTGAGCGGTCGGTTTCCCTTTGTTGATGTAAAGCTTGCGGTCGGTAAGGTTGTAAAGTAATGCAGTCAGCATGGGTAGTCTTGGTGATGGTTGATCATTAAGGGAGATCCGTGTATCCGATGTGTAAAGTTAGCGGTCGGTTAACTAAAGATTAGCGGTCGGCTAATCAAGGATAATGGTCGACTATCATGGGTCACTATAATTGCCAATATATGAGAATTTTAATGTTGACTCTATTTAAAATGCTTTGGGATTTAAGCTTGGTTTTGTATATAATGTTTTGGAATTTAAGCATGTTTTGTATTTGATGCTTTGGGATTAAAAATGTGGAATATATGTATTGATTTGCATATGGTTGATGTGCATGTTTTGATTTGAAACTATTGGAACTTGCTTAGGTCGTAAGCATGGTTTGAAAACAAGTGTTGATTTTCAAGGGTTTTTAAATGCATCATCGTTTAAGAGCATCCTCGCTAAACGAGTGTGCTTACGCTCTCTTTTCTCTAATGATGCAAAGCATTAAAGCTTGGAGGCAGCAAAGGCAAGGATTATGTGGTTCAAAGACAAGACTATTTGAGTATGAACTTGATTTTAGTTTCCGGTTAATAAGGCAATGTGTTCGCCATGGATTATTGGGATTTGTAATTCAGTTTTCCCTGGTTTTGAGCATGTATAATGCTGTGATATTGGAGTTTGATTGTTGATATTTCGCTTATCATGCACAGTTACCTATGGTTGATGTTATAAGGTTACCTAGGTATGCATCTAGATGATTCTGCTTGGATGATATGTTTTGATGAGCTAAACATGTTGAGTATGGTCTTGATACGTTGTTGGTATGGTGTTCTTGATGTTAATTGCTTAGTTGGGCATTTTGGTATGTTTGGTGGTGAGTTATAGGGAGCATGCCTCTAGACCAATCTTTTGGGGTGGCATAATCTTGTGTTGTAGTTAAACCATGGTGTATGTAGATTTGTGTGAAAAACCAGGTAAAAATGTCTTTATAGGTCCAGGCGTATCGAAATAGGTGTCCTCGTACCGGTACAGCTAGGCCATTTCAGGCATAGCACTTCGATACGCGGGAGGGTGTTTCGATACGGTCCTGCCTTTTTAGGCTTGATGGTTTGATACTCGAGCAAGTGTTTCGTACGGTCAAAGGCATTTTTACCAGCCATACCGATACGCGAACAAATGTTTCGGTACAGATTTTAGCTACTAGAATCTAAGTTTTTGATAACGTATACGCGTATCAAAACACGAGTACGCGTGCCAGTATGGGTACCGTTAAGTTGGTTAATTTGGAATCTTAAAAGTTTCTGGTTCTTCCATTTTGATCCTTGAGTCTTGGGAATGCAATTTTATGAGTTGAAATTATTGAATTGATCTGGAATTTAACATGTTGGCATGTAAATGGACTAACTGAGGATCGGTATCCTTAAATTCACTTTTGGTTTTGTAATTTAAATTATTTGCATTTTAGTCCCTAATTCCGTTTATGATGCGATTGATTGTTCTTTTGTGGCTCGTTTCATTTGAGTACTTACCGTTGTGAGTATGAACGTGTAGGAACATTAATTTGCATTTACACAAGATAAAAGAAAAAAATGGAGCGATTTTTTGTAACCTTTCTCCAGTTTTCTTCGGTAAACCTAATGTAGCACTCTCGGTTCGGTCGAGCTTCTAGACCGGGTCGAGGAGGTTACAAAGTTGAATTTTGAGGAATTAGATTCGAGAGAGAAGGCTGATCGTACAATCCCTACACTTCATCTTCTTCATTTTTACTTTATGTGATCCATGTCTTGGATTATTTTCATTGAATTTTCTTCTACCCTAGCCATGAACTAACTTAAATTCGTTGGGGTTATTTGGGTTTGTGGTTGCAATAAATGATTGGATGGTTTAGGTTTTTTATTGAAATTTAACTTCAAAGTTTGTTCATTCTTGGTTCTTATCTTTGATTTCGAGTTAATTGGGAGAGGATCTCGAGAGTTATCTATTTATCTATACTTGGGAGTGTTAGATTCAAGAAACGAATGACCATGATCTTCATTCAACAAATCGTCGATGAAGATTAATCCACCTTAGGAATAAGGATTGGATTTCAATGGCTAAGAGGAGCGTAGATTGGTTGTTGTTCACCCAAGGTTAACGTAGGGATGTATCACCAAGGCGTGCACAATTAACCAGTTCTTCGATTATGGATAACAAGAAAACATTGAAGAACGCTTCGCCGAGCTTTGAAGGAAGGAACCCAGTTTCCACGGCAATCAAACCAGTCCCAGTTGTCGTAGCATAATTTGTGACCTAGTTGCCACGGCAATTTAGCCGGTCTTAGTTGCCATAGCAATTGAGTTGCCTCGGCAATCAGTTGCATGACAATCGAAACGGCCATTGCACCACTACTCACGATAATCCAGCCTACTCTTTTATTCGATTACTTTCTTCATTTATTTTACTAGTTTGATTATTTTACTTGTTACTTCCAAACACCTATCATCACTATTCATTTATCTTTTCAGTGAAAGAAGTTAAAAATTAGAGTTTCAAAAATCCATGTAGAGACGATATCTTTACTATACTATAACTTGAGACGTGTATACTTGCACTAATTGTGAAGCACTCAAAACACGCAACACTAGGAATAGAGGTTTCCACTTGTTTTCATTAATTTTGTGTATTAAATGAAAGATGATTTCTATTTTCTTTCTTTAAGTATGGAAATACTTTTATATTGTGACCTTCAGCTTGTTTTATAAAGCTTTCTTTGTTTCAATTATTAGGTTTGAATGTTATTTTACATGGAAGTGTTCAATACAACCACTGTCACTGGAAGGTGTAATGACAATTCAAGTTAACGAGCACAATAATGAAAGCTGGGTGAGAACGCAAAAGAATTTGGTTCACTCGTTCTTGTGCATGCATTATTTGCTATCATTGGAAGATGTGGTTGATGTACATGTATAAGTCTTTAGCTGAGGTTCTAAGGAAAGTGAGTAAAATGAACTTGGTCTTCATTGATGATAAATCATCTATTATTATGTCCTTACAGCACTTGGTAATCTATTGACTTTCACCGAGGGGATCCAATCTTATCATTGACAAATCTTTCTTATACTTGTTATTATTGCTTCCACATCATACTTCACAATATTCTCTTCTTTAACTGTTTTGCACCAACAACTACTCCCACATTTATTTCTTATTTCAGTATCATTGCTCTAATAAATATAGTAAACGACCAAAGTCCCATCCTCGTGGGATTGATATCTGATTGGATTCAACCTATCAACAATACTTGCATCGACAATTGTACGCTTGCACAACGTTGTGCCAGAGTATAGCCGATCAGATATGTCAATCTTGTCCTCCCAATGAATTGAATTTTGAATCGGATGGATTAATCACTTTATCCTGATCTTATCTCTGACTTGTCTTGGCAATCACTCAGCAACTGGTTTGATAATTCATTCCTACGTAAAAATAACAAAAATAGCAGTAATTTCTCTATAAAAATAGCAAAACGCAAAGTCAAGCCCAATAAACTGCAGAACAGAGAATTTATGCATGAACAACTAAAAATGAAACTAAATAGGCCTAAGTTTAAACATTAATTGAAGTAAAAGTGTACAAAATATACTACTTTTCAACACTTATCACCTCCCCATTAGTCTTCAGATGATATGCCCTCGCAATTTTATGTCACTTCATAGTGCAGTAGCATCTTAGCAATAAGTTTATTGTCAAAGTGACTGCCCTCATCACTGATAATTGCCCTCAGCATTTCAATCCGTGTAAATATGTTTTTATGTAGGAATCGCTACACAGTTTTGGAATCATTCTTGGGAACTGTAGATGCCTCAACCCATTTGGACACATAGTCCACGAGAAGTAAAATATATAAATTGTCGAATAAAGATGGTAAGGGCCCCATGAAATCGATTCCCTATAAGTCAAATAGCTTTACCTCAAGGATGTTCTATAATGGCATCTCATGTCGCCTTCAGATATTCCCTATTCATTGGCATCGATCACATTTCTTGTAGAATTCAGGAGCGTCTTTAAAAAAGAGAAGGCCAATAAAAGCCTGACTATAGGACTTTCGCCGCGGTGTGGGTACCTCCAAATGGCCTTCATACGATGATGAATAATAATGATGAAGCGCATTTTGTTGTTCTTCATGGGAACACACCTTCGTATGACCTGATATCCACATTGTTTAAACAAAAGAGGCTCGTCCCAACAATAATGCTTAGCGTCATGTAGAAACCACTTTTTCCCTAAAAAGTGAGGTCATGAGGCAAAATACCACTCACAGGATAATTTACAATATCAGCATACCATGGTGTTGCCGTGGCAAGTAGCAATTGCTCATCCAAAAATTCATCATAGATCTCTAGACAATAGCCATCTTCATTGCTCCCTTCATGTTTGGAAAGATAATCAGTAACTTGGTTCTTCGTGCCTTTCGTATCCTTAATTTTGATGTCTAATTCTTGTAAAAGTAAAATCTATCAAATTAATCGTGGTTTGGCATCTTTTTTGGCTATCAAATATTTAGAATGGTTAATGTGAACAGTTGCCTTGGTACCAATCAAGTAAGAGTGGAATTTGTCAAATGCAAATACTACTGCTAGCAACTCCTTTTCAGTAGTGGTGTATTTAAATTGGGCTTCATTGAGCACTTTCCTAGCATAGTATATCACATGAAAGATTTTACCTTTCAATGGACCAAGACTATTCCTACGGCAAGATCACTTACATCACACATGAGCTCAAAAGGTGTGGACCAATCAAGGGGAGCTAGGTTAAGTGTTGTGGCAAGCTGTTTCTTCATATCTTTAAATGCTGGGATGCAAGAATCATCAAAACAAAGGTTTTGTCCTATTCAAGAAAATTAAAAAAAGGTTTAGAAATTTTAGAGAAACATTTAATAAACCTTCTATAAAAACATGCATGTCCAAGAAAACTCTGAACTCCTTTAATAGAGTTTGGTGGCAGCAAATTTTCAATCGCTTCCACCTTGGCCCGGTCTACTTAAATTCCCCTGAATGAGATTTTGTGACCTAGAATGATACCTCCATATACCATAAAATGGCATTTCTCAAAGTTCAAAACTAGATTAATTTCTTCACAGCGTGCTAACACCTTTTTCCAAATAGTCGAGGCAATTGTCAAAGCTATCTCTAAACACTGATAAGTCTTCCATGAAAATTTCCTGGAAATTTCCCACCATGTCTGAGAAAATCTCCATCATAAACCATTGGAAAGTTGTCGGAGTACTACATAGTTCAAACGACATTCTCCTAAAGGCATATGTGCCAAAAGGGCATATGAAGGTAGTTTTTTCTTGGTCCTCCTATGCTATGGCAATTTGGTTATAACCTGAGTAACCATCAAGAAAATAGTAATAGGATTTTCCTATAAGACGATCAAGCATTTGACGAATAAAAGGTAAAGGAAAATGATCTTTCATTGTAGCCTTATTCAATTTTTGGTAGTTCATACATACTCTCCATCCGATGACAGTTATTGTCAGGATGATTTCATTGTTTTCATTACTTACCACAGTTACCCATGAGCTATCGAAGATAGGGTATATGATACTGGGATCGAGCCACTTGATGATCTCTTTTATCATGACTTTTTCATGGCAGGGTTAAATTCCTTTTAGCCTCAATTGAGTTGTTGCGACCTTCCTCCAATAAAATCTTGTGCATGCAAACCGTCAAGCTAATTCCCTTTATATCCACAATCGTCCAACTTGTTGGCTTTTTTTGTAATGCCAAAATTTTGATCAATCTCTTTTCCTGTCAAGCTACAACTTAGAAGAAATTATCATGGGTAAATTATTATCCTTTCCTGAATAAAAATATTTCAACTGCTCTGGCAATAGTTTTAATTCTAAAATAAGAGGTTTATCAATGGAAGGTTTGTCAGGTTTAAGTTCATTGTTTGAATAATCAAGGGATTCGAAACTTTTACTCAGTTGACTTACAACCCAATTTGCTTCAAGTTAAACTTTGTTGTTTGACTCTGCCTTCTTGATTTCCTCATATTCAGGTTCGATAGTCATAACATTGCCGTGGAAAAAAATCCTCCACATCAAAATTAAATGTTGTGATGGATCTAATAGCCTGTTATTCTTTTGGTTCATCTGAATACTTGAGTGTTTTGAAGACATTCAATGTAACTTGTTGCTCATTCACTCGCATGGTGAGTTCTCCTCTCTTGAAATAGATCAATGTCCTTCTCGTTGCTAAAAATGGTCTTCCAAGAATGATGGGTGCAAACTCATCTGCTTTATAATCCAAAACAATAAAGTCGGCAGGAAAAATAAATTTATCTACTCTTACCAAAATGTCTTTAATTTTTCCTTCCAGATGAACATAAGATCTATTGACAAGCTACAAAATGAATGTGGTCGGTCTTGCCTTTCCTATGCCTAATCGTCGAAAAACCAATTTTGGCATAAGATTTATGCTTGCTCCAAGGTCGTACAATGCTTTTTTGATATAATGGTTGTCGATAGCACATGGTATAATGAAACTGTTGGGATCCTTTAGCTTAAATGGCAATCAATTATGCAACATCGTTATACATCCTTCTATCAAGATAACCGTTTCAAACTCACTCAGCCTTGTTCGCTTAGAGACAATGTCTTTAAGGAACATAACATAATTATGCATATGTTTAATTACCTCAACCAGTGGCAAGTTGATCTGGACTTTCTTAAGGATGTCAAGGAACTTCTTGAATTGATACTCATCCTTTTGCTTCCTTAACTTCTATGGAAACGGTGGTGGTAATCTGATCTCTTTGTCTTTACTCTTCTCATCTAGCTCGGCAATGTTGGGTTGAATTGTTGTGGCAGTCAGAATTGATGTGGTAATTACTGATGGCTCATCATTTGTAGTTGTCGTAGTCTTACTTTTGGGTACGTCTTTCTTAAAAGAAGATTGCTTTCCTGGTTGATTAGTCTCCTTGGGTTGAACAGGTTCATTGTTCATCTTTGGTCCACTTCGAAGGGTGATTACTTTGCATTTCTCATGCCCCGTACCTCGTGCAACCTCAGTATGACTGGGCAAACTTTCTTACGGTCTTGTGCTTAAGATTTGGGCAACTTGGCCAACTTGTATCTCTAGCAATTTTAATGCTTCTCCTTGACTCTGCATTGTAGTTTCATCCATGTTGATGAAAGAGTCGGTCTTATTCATAAAAGCACTCGTTTCAATCGCTCTTATGAATATAAGCATTTAAAGTTACTTCCAAAGAACTTATTGATGACGATTGTAGTTGCAGCAATTGAGTTTGTTGTCATGGCAAGTTCTATCGAAACCCTAATGATTTTGTGTTCTGGCAAGGTGGATTGTTAGAGTTCTTCTAGTTACTCCAGGAAAAATTCAGATGTTGCCGCCATCTTGAGTTATATGTGTTGGAATATGGATTGTTATTCTGATTCCCAACATAATAACTAGACTCTAGATTCTGCGAACATTCAGAAGAATCATGATTAACATTACATAAAACACAAAGTGAATATGCTACTTTGCCTTTTTGTGTATCATTAGGTCGCTGCAATTTCTTAACCATGTTGGTTAACGCACCAAGATGTGCTGAGATAGCGTCTAATGAATCAAGCTCAATTGTTGTGGCATTTCTTCTTGTTGGTCCCTTCCTGGTGGAAGGGATTTGGAAAGTCATTATTGACAAGTCTGTCCAAGATCTCTAATGCTTCCTTAGGTGATTTGTCTAGGAGAGTGTCATTTGCTGAGGCATCTAGCATCATCTTGGTTGTTGCATTTACTCCATTGTAAAATATTACCACTTGTGTCCAATATTTGACTTCGTGCATGGGACATTTTCATAGAAGCTTATTGTACCGATCCCAAGCTTCGAACATGGATTCATCATCTGCTTGACGAAAAGAAGTAATGTCATTTCGAAGTCTATTTTTCATATTTGTGGAATTATACCTTATCAAGAAACTTCAGCATAGATCTACCCAGGATTTTAAAGATTCGGATGGTATTGTATTCAGCCATACCTTCGCCCTATCTCTCGGTGAATAGGGGAACATTTTTAGCTTCAGGACATCCTCATGGACTCCCTGTTGTCAGAAAGAATCGCAAACTTCTAAGAAAGATCTTAGATGTTGCCTGGCATCTCAATGTGGTGAACCGCCAAATTGACCAATTAAATTGAGCATGTTAAACATAACCTTCTTCAACTCAAATTGTGCAGCTTGAATCTTAGGTGTAACAATTCCTTTATTGAGATCATCAAAGACTAGAATTAAGTGATCTTGAATTGGTTTGTTCCATACACGAATAGGTTGTTCTGCTAGAGCTGCATTGTCTCCTGCTATGGCATTTTGATTACCGATCGGGGCGTTCTAATTGTCGTCTGGGTTGTTCTATTGGTTATCCATGGCTCTTAGCTCTCCCCTTCTTCTATGAAGGATTTGTTCAATTTTTGATTCAAGCGGGTAGTCTTGTGATGTCAGTCTCGCTCTGGTCATACACAGATGCAAAACCAAATGATGTTAACCCCTTGAAACAAATAACAAAATATAAAAAGGTGCAAGAAATTTAAAATAAAGTCGCAAGTTTCGATCCCGGTAATGGCGCCAAAAACTTGTTGCACGATTTAAGTGCTACGCAACGGTGCAAGTATACATGTCGCAAGTAATTGTATAGATTAAGATTGTCTCCACAAATATTGGGGAAACTTAACTTTTACCTTCTCGTGCTGAAAAGGAATAAAATTGATGGTGATAGAGAAAGATAATAAACAATTAAAATAAACTAAATCTAATGGAATTTAAAAAATGAAAGAAGGAACCAAGTTGAGAGAATAGGCCAGATTATTGAGCGTTATGATGTAGTTGTCGGCAGAACCGCTGTGGCAATTAATTTTCCTTTCGATGTTCGATAGAGTGGTCTTTAATGCCTTCTAGTTATCCCTAACAGAAGAACTGATGATTGAATAGGCCTAGGTAATACATACCTGCGTTAACCTCAGGTGAACTTCTTTAATTGATAAACTTCTTTTAGTCGCTGAAATTCTCTCCAAATCTATAAGGTGAATTAGCTTCCACCAACGGTTGTTTTAATGGAAACACGTATCCAATTCATTTCATGAATCTAGCTCTCTTGAACCTAGATAAATGAATTCACATCAAGCATCTATCCCTAGGTTACTTGAATCGCAATGGTAAACGTTATATTGGATAAACATCAAATTGAATTAAAAACCAAGGAAATTCATGCATTCACAAACATCAAATACCCATTAAACCAAGTCAATTTAATTAGTTGATGGCTGGCTTGGAAGAAATCAACATGGTAAAAGACCCAAATATTGATTTAATTCAAAGGAAAAAGAGAAAATGATAAAGGAGTGTCATCGAACTCCTTATTGGCAGATCTCCTCTTGATCTGATCTGACTCCCTTCGATTCCCTTTCGTCAATCTTGTTCCTTGAATGTTGTAGCTAAGATGCACTTTTATAGAATGGGGAAGGCTCCATTTGAATTTCGAACTGGAGAGATTAACCCCTTGTGTTTATCTACAGCAGCCTCTCTGATTCAAAATTTGGTTCCTTATCGGAAGTGATAAGGATAAAGCTTGGAAAAACTGATCTTATCTCTGACTTACTCTGGAAATCGCTCGACAACTGGTTTGGTAATTCGTTTATGCACAAAAAGAACAAAAACCACAACAAACTCCCAAAAAAATAGCAAAACGCAAAGTCAAACCTTGTAACGCCCCGATTTTGGGCCTAGCAATTTTGTGGTTTGGTTAGACGGTCTAGTGGACTGGGTTAGGGATTTGAGTCGAATTCGGGAGTAAATATTTTTTGGTAAGATAAAAAAGTGGTAATGACTAAAATCATATTTTAATATATGATTAATATTGGTGAAAACAATTTTGGAAAATGGGTTTTGGAAGTATGGCATTTTGGTTAGTAAACAAAATGCAATTTTTGAAAACTGTTTTTAAAGGTGACTAAAATGAAAAGGATCAAACTCTTAGAATCCTTAAGGGGCTATTTTACCAAGTTTTTGCTGGTGACTTCTCCTATCAATTAAGTCTTTTTAACATGTGTTTTAAAGGTTAATTAAAAGGGATTTGGTTATTAAAAAGTTAGTTATCATTTTCAAGAAAATTGACGTAACTTTTCTCTCAACTTTTCTCTCCACTTTTCTTCTGCCAAACACTCAAGTTTTCATCAAAAATCAGAGGTGGGAGATCATTTTACTCAATTTAATGATTTTTAATTGATTCTTTAACTTTGATTTACAAAACCTCATTGAAATCTTATATTTTCTTAGCTTTAAACAAGCCAATTGAGGGAGAAATCACACAAAAGGGGTAAGGTCCGTGATGTCCTCTATTGAATGGTTCTTTATTGATATTCCCAGGTGTTTGATCCTTGATTTATGGTTTATAATCTGATTTTATGTTTTTAAATTGAATTAATTGATGTAATTGAGTGAGTTTGATGAAATAGTGAGAGATCCATATTGGATCTGTTTTCCAGTGATAAAGATAGATTTTAATCATATTTTGGATGTATTGTTATGTTGATAAGTTTTTTTTAACAATAGAATCCTGAAACTCTTGAATCCCTGGTTGTTTAAGTTGTTAGATTGGTGTTTTTGTTGAGTTGTAGTGGCTGTTTAATTGCTGGAAGTATTTGGATGTGTTAATCCTATTTTGAGTGTTAATTGATGATCATAGAAGTGTTAGATTGTTAGGTTGTGGCTGGGTTGTGTTTGGAAGGGATTAGATGATGATTTTGGTTGTTATGGTTGGGTAATTTTGAGAGGATTGTGGAAGTCGGTGAGGATTTGTTGTTGCAGTGTTTTGAATGCATTGAGATGCACTAATACTCTGTTGTAATATGGTCAAAATAGGGGAGGTTGATCCGAAAGTGATCGGTGAAGCTTTGGAGGCTTTGAACGCTTGATTTTGCATCGGCGAATCGAGGTTTCGCTTGTCGGTGAGTGAGAACGTGGATTCCAGCTTTATAATGTTTTAAAGGTGGTTTATGGGAGTTTAAACTTAGCTTGAAACGCTGGTTTAAACTCAGAAGTAAGTAAATGTGGTTTTTCTCTCTCGGTCGTGCTAGATTGAAATGGTTTTATGCACTTGTTTGGAATTACATGTTACCTATTGTTTAAGCATGTCTTAAAGTATTTGAGATATTGTTTTTGAGCATGAGATGCTGAAGGATGCACATGGTAAGTGATCCTTGTAAGTATATGATTTATACTTGTGGTTTAAAGCATGGTAGTTGCTTTGGGAAATGGTTTGGTTTTATGCTTGTTAAAAATAGAGAGGTAAATGGTTAATTATATTGGCAAGTGATGTGGTTTTAAAATTGTTATCGGATATAGTTGGCCGGCCATAGGATTGATAATGCACTATAATAAGTCGCCTTGGATGTTGAGGGGTTTAGATCCGTGTACCGAAAACTCCACCCGAGTACCCTAGTGGTAGAGGGGTTTTACTATAACGTATACTCTCGTTAGTGGATTAAGCATCTAACCGAGGTAAGGGGTTGGTGTCCTCGTGGGTTGAAAGTGTACCAGGTTGTTAGGTACCGCGATTGTGATTGTATCGCTATTTCTGGTTGAGATGGCTTGAAGTGTTGGGTAAACACTTGTTGAATATGTGTATCTGATAAACTCTTTTGGTAAATGAACTTTGTTAATGATCACTTGTGAGCCAATATAATTCTTGATGTATCGTTGGAAAGTTTATGTTGTATAACGTGATTTATACATGTTTACTCTTTAAGCTTTGCATATGGTTGTTATGCATGGGAAGGCTTAAATTGAGGTTGAGTAATGGGACTTGCGGTTGGTTAATGATACATGTTGCATATGGTTTAATATGATGGTTTTAAAGATGTTAAGCGCATGTTTTAAAGGCATGATAATGTTTTAAAAGATGATTGAAATGAGATTTCAATGTGATATTGGGAAATGGTTTTAATACATTGATGGTGTGTTGTTTTTAAGCACTCCTTACTAAGCTTAGTGTTCTTACGCTCTCTTTGTCCATCAATGCAGATAATTAAAAGCTTGGAAGGCAGTGGGAAGTAAGGGATCGGTACAAGACTCGGTAACCATAGCATATTCTGAGTTAGACTATAAGAAATAAGGGCAATGGGGGTTCTGTTGCTGTTTTGGGAGATGTTTTGTTGAACACCTTGTTTAAGCAAGTTTGTTTAGCCGCTCTTGGGTTGTAAATAGCCTTTATGGTTTGATTTTGGTGATGGTTTGAAGTTTCAAGTTTTACTTGAATGGTTTTATAGGGTGCATGCCTATAGATTTGCATAAGATGCATGATGCCATGAATTGATGATGAATTTGTGATGTTATGTGGTGGTTTGATTCTAGATTATGTTGGTTGTGTGTTAGGAGCATGCTAGGATGTTTTGGTATGGTTGAAAGCTTGTTAAACCAACAAAAATGGACATTATAGGTCTAGGCATACCGGTATGGGTGTCTCCGTTTCGATACAGTTAAGCCATTTCAGGCTTAGCGTACCGGTACGCGGGCAACTGTTTCGGTACAGACAAAGGCAGAAATGGCCAGCGTTTCGGTACTCGAGAAGAAGTTTTGATACAGTCAGAGGTTTTCAAGAGTGATGTTCTGATACACTCAAGGCGTACCAAAACGATTTTTGTTCACTAGAATTTTGGGATTTCAAACGTTGGTAGTCGTCTAAAAACACCCCTTGTCTTACCGGTACGGTGACCGTTAAATCTGTCATTTGGAATCTTCTAAAACTCTATTTTCTTGCATTTTAGCCCCTGAATATTGTGGATGCAATTGAATAAGATTAGATGATCGTTTTGAGCTGAATTTTGACGTGTAAGCATGTAACCTGTCTAATTAAAGGATGGTAACTTAAAATTGGGTTTAGTCCTCATAATTTTTAGGATTTGCAATTTGGCCCCTAAATCGTAGTTATAACCAATTATATGTCAATTCGACACCCGATTGAGTTGGGTTTTCACCAAAAATTTGTATACACACATAGGATAACTATTTTGCATCTAGATAAGATAAAAGAAAAAAATAGTCGGTGTCGGGCTAAATTTCTTTACGGTTTACTTTAGTAAACCTAATGTAGCGCGCTCGGTTCGATCTTGCGACTAGGCTAGGTCGAGGGGGTTACAAGCCTAATAAACAAAAGAACTACGAATTTATGCATGAACAACTAAAAATACAACTAAATGGGCCTAATTCTAAATAATAATTGAAGTAAAAGGGGTACAAAATATACTACTTTTCAATACTATCAATAAACACATAGAGTGCTCTTATCCTATGGCATGCCAACTATATCCGACCATATTTTTAATTGTCACAAGACAATATATTCTTTCAAATCAAATATAATTGTTGTTTTTTCCAATGCATTAACGAAACAGAAACATATTCGAATGGTGGTTGTTAACTCCTCAAAAGATCTATTTTTCATGCACATATTGCCATGCAATTACTTGACTTTGGGTACATATTTGTGCATTTTAGCATTAGATTCATGCATTTGCATCTAGGTGTTAAGGAATGTACAGTTTTTATTTCCAGAGTGAAGGGGTATTTTCTTGTTGTGGCAGGCAGGTTAGGCAGGACATGAGCAGGTCAAGAGCAGGTGAAGCAAAAGAGAAATGCCAAAAATAGTTGACAGAATGCAGAAAAGAGAAATACTGAGGGTTGTTGGCAAAATGTAGAAAAGATAATTGTCATGCTCAGTTGGCAAAAGAAGGAGACCGATGCCTGGTCAAATAGCCGTTAGTCAGAGCTAGGTCAGCCCTAAATTTAAAAAGAGTATACGCACCTATAATGATGCATAACAAACGTTAAAAAATCAAACCCTAACTAGGGTTTCCATGAGGGCATATATAAAGAAGACCATTGATCGAGCAAAGAAGAGGCCGCACTGTGAGAAGAAAGTGAGGGTAGAGGCAGACCAAGGTTCGACCAGGCAGTCTATCTGAGAGCTCTGGATTCATTAAAGGGTTGTATCGATGAATCTCATTCATTTGTTCATTTCTCTTAGTTTTATTTCTAATTTGATGATGGCGTTTAAAAATGATATTATTTTGTTGGTTTCCCTAGCCATGAACTAATCTTTTAAATTGGCTAGGGATGTTTTGCGATAAACGCTTAGCTTTTGGGTTTTTAATAATTGAATGTCTTGGCCTTATTGTTTATTTTGCTTGTGCTTAAGTTTATCCATCTGCCCAAATCTTTACTTCATTTTCCTTTAATCATTTCCTTAAACTAAAATCCGATATCAATTTCTATCTCATTTATTCCAATTCACAAGTAATCATCGTTGCATTTAATTCCTGGTCAATCCCTATGGATACGATACTCATCTTACTACTATATTAGTTGTTGATCATGTATACTTACATGCAAAAAAAGACCTAATCTTGGCATTATTTACTTGCTTAATTACACTAAACCATCGATCTGTTGCCAAGCATTAGTCGGTCGACAAGTTTTTGGCGCCGTTTTCGGGGATTGTAATAGAATTTATTGTTTTGATTTTTACTTGTTTTTGTTTATTTTATTTCTTTTTTTATTTGGTGTATGACCATGAGCCTCACTGCGAAGGAAGAATTACAATATGTTCCAGAAATTGAAAGAACCTTATGCAAGATACGAAGAAAACATCGAAAAAAGGCTCGTAACAGAAATGGTGGGTTAGATGGTGTCCTAAACAATGCCTAAAACCAGGAGATTCCAGCAATACAAGATGAGATACCATCTGTTGTTGCTGTAAAAAATCTTGAAGAATGACCTATCAGAGAACACTTGCACCAAATAAGGATTGATTGGTCCAGAGTAAATACAGCTAATTTTAAACTTAAATCGATAATGATTCAGACGCTATAATATCCCAAAATTTTAATTAGTGACCAAAATGTAAATTTTGAAAGTTGAGGGGTTATAGTGTAAACTTTGGAAAAGTTCAGAGACCAAAGTGTAATTTTCAAAAGTTGTGTATTTTAACCCCGTAAATGAATAGTTTACCCCCAAGAATGATGTTTTCGTGTTACCCGGATTTTTTCGTACGGAGTTTGCATTATTGGCTATAAAGCAATAAAGTTCGGAAGAATATTCAGATAATCGGATCGAATCGAATATCTAGGATATTTTGAAGGATGATAAGCCAAGGTTGAATTTGTCATTTTATATGTCTAAGATATTTTCTTTGTGTTGGAAGAATATGAACCCTTGGATTTAAGTTGATTTTCCATGCTAAATATGAGCCGTTGGCTAAAAAATGGCAAGATCGTTATTTTGGAAAATCACAAGGGAAAAGTTGTAAACTACTAATTCAAGATTTAATTTAGGCCATTGGATGAAGGATGGTGATATGAGGAATATTATGGAAATATAGAATTTTTGGAATAGATCTGATAGCTCCGTAAAGGTAAAATCGTGGTAGAAGTATTTTGTGAATATCGGGAAATCGGATTGAATTAAAATTTCAGAGGTTGTTCCATAATCCATGTCTGGTTGAGCAGGAAATAATTTAGTTAGATTTTAATGGAATGGAAATTTTGAAACAAACTAGTAAATAAAGACTAGTTGGAGGGCAAATTGGTCATTTGGCAAGGATGGCAATTTTGAAATATTTGAAGTTACAAGGGCTATTTTTGGAAGAAGAAATTTGAAGTTTAAATATTGGCCCTTGATTGATGATAAAATCAATCTCAAACGTTGGATAAAAAGGGCACTTTTGTAATTTCCCTATTTGAATGAATTTAAAATTTATTTATATAATACAAGTAGCATAATTGGAGGAATGGAAAATTAAAAGGCAAAAAAAGATGAAGCTTTCTTCATCTTCCATTTTCAAAAATATGAAGGAAAAGGGAGAAATTTTTTCAAGCTCGATTCAAGCCCCAAAACTCGATTTTCAAGTAATCTTTCGAACTGCAAAGTTGTTCTACTCTTCAAGCTCTATCTTTTGATGTACTTAATTCATGGAATACATGCTTTTTTTTATGATAATTTTACATGAGAAGGAAATTAGGGTTTATGAACAAAATTGGGGCTTTTGAGATTTTATTATTCCATGGTTCAATTTAAGTTGGAATCAAGCTTATATGATGTTAAAATCATGTTACTGCGGATTTAAACCCTACATATTTTGGTTTTGATGGAGAAGATTAGGGTTTATGGACTTAAGTCTAACTTAGGGTTTGTGGTGTTGGATTAATAATTTAGTAAGATTGATTTGTTGTTTGGAAGCAAAACCCTAAGTTAAATATATAGGGACCAATTCGGCAAACTTCAAAGTTAAGGGACCAAATCTGAATTTTATGAATTTGGAGTGTATTTATCTAATTAATGATGTTGGGGATGTGAAATTGATGTTAGAATGCTAAACCGATATTGAATCGAATTAGGACTATTTTGACAAATTGTCAAAATCAAGTGACCAAATAGGAAATGAATTCTTGGATGGGGATTAAATCTGATTCTCAGTTAAAATAATAGAATTAAGGTAGTAGTGTTGATTTGAGGACTAAAGTGCAAAGTTAAGAAGTTTAAATTCTTATCTTTGCATTTTAGTGACTATTTTGGGCAAAGAAAGAAAATTAGAGGGAATTATTTTGAACAATTATTTGATTAAGAAGATGATGAATTGGTGCTTTGAAGCAAGTGATGGGACTAAATTGATAAGTAGAAAAATAAGAAGTTAGTAGAAAATAGAAGTTTATTATGGAAAACTATGTAGAAGATTGAATTTTGGCAGTGACTTCGAAAATTCACCATAAATTCTACAAAAATGGTTAGATTATGAACTTTATACCGTTGTAAAGATGTGTTCGTATAGTTTCATTTCCAACAAACGGAAATTAATTTCGATTTCTGAGTTAAAAGATATGAATTTTTAATCGAATGAAGGTCAGAAAATTTATAGAGCAGATTCTGTAAGGACAATACTGTGACGGGAGTTTGAAGAATTTTCATATTTTTTGTAGATTTTACTAATTTATGTGGCTTATACCATTATAACCTTTGTCAAATCTAGTTTTACCAGTATAAAGGAAATTAAAATCCGGTATGTATTCTGCCCGGTATAAGCAAATCTTTGAAGGTAGTGCAAGCTGTCAGAAAATGGAATTTGAAACATTTTGTATTTAAATGTGAGTTAGCAAGCTCGGAAAAATTATTGGAAGTTCAAATTGGTCACTAGGGACCATAATGAGTTTTTGAACAATACAAGGAAGAAAGGAAAAATATTTGGAAATTTTATATTCAAATGATTATATTAGACAACATGTTTAAGGTATTGTTAGATTTGAATCTAACAAATATTTCTATTTTATTCATGTGATTAATGAAGTCAAGTCCGAATCAAAGAAGGTTCGAGGTTCTACAAAGGAAAGGATCGAGTAGAATTTAGTGAGGCATGGATGTTTTATACATCACTGGTAGGACTTGCGATGAGTCTACCTGGTTTATATATTGCATGATATTTATGTCACTGATCATATATTTGACATATTTTAAATATGTCAAAGGTTGAAAACAAATGCATTGATCACTAGTTATTAATGATGGTATGCTATGAATGTTATTTCGAGTATGAACTGCCCAATGTTCAATTATATTGATATACATTGCCATGGATGGAATAAATACGAAAAGTATGCCCAAATAAGTCAATTGAGGGACAAGATATAGTTGGCATGCCATAGAGTTCAGCAGCACGCTACATAATCGGGAATTTGGGATAGCAATATAGTGTACCTAAAGGTCGCTTAGTGTATGGTTAGCAGAGCCTTATAAATGTGTGGGAATTACCACTTTGGCGCATATTTGACTCGTGTATCCAGGGTCCTCATAGGTCTATATTTGGGCTATAAATTCAGGTTATAAAATGGGCTATAAAATCGGGCTATGAAATCGAGTTATGAAATCGGGTTATGAAATCGGTAAATATTTGATAAACAAGTTAAAGAGTTTATACACTCTTAAAATTATGGCAAGTATATCGATTTATATTATGTTGATACATGATTAGTATGATGGTATACTTATCTAGTGATCATGATGCAATTATGCACATGCGACATATTATGATAATCGGGCAAGCATTAAAATCTTATGACATTGGCATATAGTATATAATTACTAATGCAATGTGAAAGTTGATGCATTGGCATATATCATGCTATATAAATGTAGCTATGAAGTTGAATAAAATTTAAATTATTGTTATTAACTTCATTTATTGCCTCACTAAGTTCGTACTTAGCGTGTGTTTCATTTTACACACGTAGGTAAATCAAGAAGAGAGTGAGAAAAGCATTGCATCAATATTGGAAAGCTCAACAAGTAATAATAGTAATGACATCCTAATTAAGGTTTGATTATTATAGTGGCATGTATACTTTCTAAACCTATTTGAGTGTGATTGACCTTTAAAGTTCATTATGGTTTCAAGATAAGTGGCATTTCTGGAAAGATTCAAGGTTAAGAATAACTTTAAGTGATGAGTTGCATGCTAAGATAATTGATTTATGATTGGAACTCGAACAAATAATTTAAGTCGGTTTTATATAAAGTTAAGCGTGCTTGAGCTAGTGAAATTTTAGGATGGGTGACCATTGAGAAGTTTTCTGAAAATTTTAAATTACCCTGATTTTTGGATTAAAGAAGTCATAACATTTCTGACTCGTACCCGATGTATAGATACGGGAAAAGGGTGTTACGTTTATTAGTATCAGAACTACGGGTTTAGCCAGTTCTGGAGATTAAACGAAGTATGGTAAAGGTCAAAAGTGAATATATGCCACTAGGATGTCAGAATTACTGATGATTTTACTTGTTGGAATGGATGCAATTGCTTACTATGATAATAATGTTAAATTCCAATATGTGCGGGTAAAAGAATTATGTGAGGTGTTTAGACGACTGAACCAATAAGAGATTCACGAGCATGATAAGGTTAATGATAATATTCTACCCTCAGCTTAGCATGGTGCAGAGGCACCAGGGTAACATGATATGTATGTTCTAGATTAAGATTTTTCTTCCAGACATTAGATTTGTTCATAAATCAGCCTGCTTAGGCACCGATTGCAAAAGAATTGAGAGTTCTGGCACACTAGATTTTTGGAAAGATATTAATGGAGATCCTATGATTGTTAATCTAAGGTTTAAGGATATAAAGGTTACGTTAAAGGAAATTTGTATTGATTATTAGAGGAGACTAAAAAATAAAGTAGTATCTCATCTGAAAGGATTAGATCTATATTTGATAGAGTAATGTTATGGTATATACTCAAAATTTTGTTAGCTAGAAGTTTTTTCTTTGAGTGTTCCGTAACAAAGTTTATTCTAGAGATGCAACGAAGTTTATTGCATCTTAATTAGGGTAATTGGATTAATTATGGGTATGAGTGCAAGTTTAATAAATTGAGTTGAATTGTTTCTAAAATGCTTCCTACAGACAGAAGGAGAGCATGTTATGACAGCTCATAGAGGGTTAGAGGTCAGGTGCAAAGAAGTACTGACTACCCTATTAATTTAAAAATTCTATGAAGCAGTAAACTATCTGAATGCAATAGAAAGAGTTCAGAATGAGAAAATAGCTAAAGAGAGGTCATAGTTCGTAAAGAGGAATAGTGAATTGAGATAACCACTTTTAAAAAGTAGTAAGGATTTTCGGCAAAAATGACAAGCTGAATTTATTAAATAGTTTCGTTAAGAGATCGAGACAAGGAAAATTAAGAACTCCTTGACATTTATAATTAATGTTGGAGATTCAAGAAAACCACAAAACCAATCATGAGTGTGGTAATAATGGGCATGCATGAGCATGCAGAGTTTTTATTGGAATTTTTTATCAATATGAAAATGATTTAACTTATGCTATGGATACTGAGCATCAAGGGTAAGCTGGGAGAGTATTCTTATTGTTTATGAGTTTTAAATGGGTTGCCCAAGAGGAGCTGTTAGGCTTGATGCGAAATCAAAAGGCTAATTTTAGGATTGGATTTAATCCAATATTGAACTTATATTGATTACACTCTACAGAATGGCTCTTACTATATTGACAAAGCTGAACATCTAGTTGTAAGAGACATTAGATGAAGGTTTTATACGATTTGGTATATCACTTGAGGAAGCTTTAGTGATGTTAGTTAAATAAGCAGTAATGTTCCTCTAAGGTTAAGTTACGATTATATTATTACCAATAAAGGAAGATTTGATAGTAGCACTAGTATTAGTGCAGTATGAATCTAGTAAGGATTCTACCTTCTTCAATAATACGTCCCATAATAGGTTGGGATGTGTAGTGATGTAATAAGGCTGTAATAAGGCTAAAACAACAATTGATGTATTTAGCCAAAAGTCACTCTTTGCCTTATAAGCATTAAATGCTTAATTTTTTTGGAGGAAATAGTGTATCGATTACACAGCCTCAGCTCGATTCTACTATGACAAATTAGATCAATGATTTATAGATAAAAGATAAGATATGCCTGGAAAGAATTCAGAAAGGTGAAAAGGAAAAAGTTAAAGATTTCGATGTTAAGTCTAAAGGATGTTCATGTTATCAAGGAGTAATTTATATTTTTGAGGATGATGAAAAGAGAACTAAGAGGTGATTGAATCTGATTTGATTCAGTTTAGGATGTGGAGAATCAAGTATGAATGGTTCGAAGTAATTTAGAATTGCTTTAGAATGGTGGATATTATCTGTTGATCTTGAATGAAAAGATATTTGTATGAAGTTAAGGATAAAAGTATTCCTTAAAAGTTTCACCTTGGAAGAAGGTGATATGGTTTGGATCAAAAAGGGAAGCTAAGTCCGTGATTCTTTGGGTCATATAAGATTGTGAAAAGGGTTGGTCTGGTGGCTTATTAGTTAGTCTTATCTCCGGAAATGGACAAGTTCATAATGTATTCCATGTATCGATGCTCAAGAACTATCGATCAGATCCTTTATAAATCATTACCCTGGAAGGAATAAAGAATCAACTAAATTTGATTTATGAGGAAGAATCGGTAAAGATATTAACACATGGAGTCAAAGGATTATGAAATAAAAATGATTTCATTTGTTAAAGTTCTTTGGCAAAATCATAAAATCGAAAAAGCGATTTGGGAAAGAGAAAAAGATATTAGAAAACAATTTCCTCAATTTTTGATCCAGGTATGTGTTGAAAATTTGAGGACGAATTTTCTTAAGGGGGGAGAATTGTAATATCCCAAAATTTTGGTTAGTGACCAAAATGTAAATTTTGAAAGTTTAGGTGTTAAAGTGTAAAGGTTGGAAAAGTTTAAGGACCATAGTTTAATTTTCAAAAGTTTTGTATTTTAACCCCATAAATGAATAGTTTACCCCCAAGAATGACGCTTTTGTGTTACCCAAATTTTTCGTACGGAGTTTGTATTATTGGCTATACAGCGATAAAGTTCAGAAGAATATTCAGATAATCGGATTGAATCGAATATCTAGAATATTTTGAAGGATGATAAGCCAAGGTTGAATTTGTCATTTTACATGTCTAAGATATTTTCTTTGTGTTGGAAGAATATGAACCCTTGGATTTAAGTTGATTTTCCACGCTAAATATGAGTCGTTGGATGAAAAATGGCAAGATTGTAATTTTGGAAAATCACAAGGGCAAAGTTGGTAAACTAATAATTTAAAATTTAATATAGGTCATTGGATGAAGGATGATGATATGAGGAATATTATGGAAATGTAGAATTTTCAGAATAGATTCGATAGCTCGGTAAAGGTAAAATCGTGGTAGAAGTATTTTGTGAATATCGGGAAATCATATTGAATTAAAATTTCATAGGTTGTTCCATAATCTATGGAAAATTATAAAATGATATTTATGGAATGGTGTCCGGTTGAGGAGGAACTACTTTAGTTAGACTTTAATGGAATGGCAATTTTGTAACAACCTAGTAAATAAAGACTAGTTGGAGGGCAAATTGGTCATTTGGCATGGATGGCAATTTTGAAATATCTGAAGTTACAAGGGCTATTTTTGGAAGAAGAAATTTGAAGTTTAAATCTTGTCCCTTGATTGATGATAAAATCAATCTCAACCGTTGGATAAAAAGGGCACTTTTGTAATTTCCCTATTTGAATGAATTTAAAATTCATTTATATAATACAAGTGGCATAATTGGAGGAATGGAAAATTAAAAGGCCAAAAAGATGAAGCTTTCTTCATCTTCCATTTTCGAAAATATGAAGGAAAAGGGAGAAAATTTTCCAAGCTCGATTCAAGCCCCGAAACTTGATTTTCAGGTAATCTATCGAACTGCAAAGTTGTTCTACTCTTCCAGCTCTATATTTTGATGTACTTAATTCGTGGAATACATGCTTGATTGATGAGAATTTTACATGAGAATGAAATTAGGTTTATGAACAAATTTGGGGCTTTTGAGATTTTATGATTCCATGGTTGAATTTAAGTTGGAATCAAGCTTAAATGATGTTAAAATCATGTTATTGAGTTAGGATTTAAACCCTACATATCTTGGTTTCTATGGAGAAGATTAGGGTTTATGGATTTAAGTCTAACTTAGGGTTTGTGATGTTGGATTAATGATCTAGTAAGCTTGATTTGTTGTTTGGAAGCGAAACCCTAAGTTAAATATATAGGGACCAATTCGGAAAGCTTCAAAGTTAAGGGACCAAATCTGAAATTTATGAATTTGGAGTGTATTTATGCAATTAATGATGTTGGGGATGTGAAATTGATGTTAGAATGCTAAACCGATGTTGAATCGAATTAGGGACCATTTTGACGAATTGTCAAAATCAAGTGACCAAATAGGAAATGAATTCTTGGATGGGGATTAAATCTGATTTTCAGTTAAAATAATAGAATTAAGGTAGTAGTGTTGATTTGAGGACTAAATTGCAAAGTTAAGAAGTTTGAATTCCTACATTTGCATTTTAGTGATTATTTTGGGCAAAGAAAGAAAATTAGAGGGAATTATTTTGAATAATTATTTGATGAAGAAGATGATGAATTGGTGATTTGAAGCAAGTGATGAGACTAAATTGAGAAGTAAAAAAATAAGAATAAGTTAGTAGAAATTAGAAGTTTATTATGGAAAGCTATGTAGAAGATTGAATTTTGGCAGTGACTTTAAAAATTCACCATAAATTCTAAAAAAATGGTTGGATGATGAATTTTATACCGTTGTAAAGATGTGTTCGTCTAGTTTCGTCTCCAACAAACAGAAATTGATTTTGAGTTCTGAGTTAAAAGATATGAATTTTTAATCGAATGAAGGTCAGAAAATTTATAGAGCAGATTCTGTAAGGACAGTACTGTGACGGGAGTTTGAAGAATTTTCATAATTGTTGTAGATTTTATTAATTTATGTGTCTTATACCATTAGAACCTTTATTGAATCTATTTTTTCCAATATAAAGGAAATTAAAATCCGGTATTTATTCTTCCCGGTATAAGCAAATCTTTGAAGGTAGCGCAAACTGTCAGAAAATGAAATTTGAAACATTTTGTATTTAAATGTGAGTTAGCAAGCTCGGAAAAATTATTGGAAGTTCAAATTGGTCACTAGGGACCATAATGAGTTTTTGAACAATCCAAGGAAGAAAGGAAAAATATTTGGAAATTTTATATTCGAATGATTATATTAGACAGCATGTTTAAGGTATTGTTAGATTTTGAATCTAACAAATATTTTTAACTTATCCATGTGATTAATGAAGCCAAGTCCGAATCAAAGAAGGTCTGATGTTGTATAAAGGAAAGGATCGAGTAGAATTTAGTGAGGCATGCTAATAAATGGCCCAGGTGAGTGCAATGCATACATAACATGATACATGGATGTTTTATACATCACTGGTAGAACTTGCGATGAATCTACCGGGTTTATAAATTGGCATGATATTTATGTCATTGATCATATATTTGACATATTTTAAATATGTCAAAGGTTGAAAACAAATGCATTGATCACTAGTTATTGATGATGGTATGCTATGAATGTTATTTTGGGTATGAACTGCCCAATGTTCAATTTCATTGATATACATTGCCATGGATGGAATAAATACGCAAAATATGCCCAAATAAGTCAATTGAGGGACAGGATATAGTTGGCATGCCATAGAGTCCAGCAGCACGCTGCATAATCGGGAATTCGGGATAGCACTATAGTGTACCCAAAGGTCACTTAGTGTATGGTTAGCACAACCTTACAAATGTGCGGGAATTAGCACTTCGGTTCATATTTGACTCGTGTATCCAGGGTCCTCATGAGTCTATATTTGGGCTATAAATTCGGGTTATAAATTTGGGTTATAAAATCGGGCTATGAAATCGGTAAATAGTTGATAAATAGGTTAAAGAGTTTATACACTCTTAAAATTATGGCAAGTATATCGATAAGAAAATTATATTCAATTTATATTATGTTGATACATGATTAGTATGATGGTATACTTATCTAGTGATCATGATGCAATTATGCATATGCAGCATATTATGATAATCGGGCAAGCATGAAAATCTTATGACATTAGCATATAGTAAATAATTACTAATGCAATGTGAAAGTTGATGCATTGGAATATATCATGCTATATAAATGTAGCTATGAAGTTGAATAAAATTTAAATTATTGTTATTAACTTCATTTGTTGCCTCACTAAGTTCTTACTTAGCGTGTGTTTTATTTTACACACGTAGGTAAATCAAGAAGAGAAGGAGAAAAGCATTGCATCAATATTGAAAAGCTCAACAGGTAATCACAGTAATGACATCCTAATTAAGGTTTGATTATTATAGTGGCATGTATACTTGCTAAACCTATTTGAGTGTGATTGACCTTTAAAGTTCGTTATGGCTTCAAGATAAGTGGTGTTTCTGAAAGATTCAAGGTTAAGAATAAACGTAAGTGATGAGTTGTATGCTAAGATAATTGATTTATGATTGGAACTCGAACAAATAATTTAACTGGGTTTTAAATAAAGTTAAGCATGCTTGGGCTAGTGAAATTTTAGGATGGGTGAGCATTGAGAAGTTTTCTGAATATTTTAAATTACCCTGATTTTTGGATTAAAGAAGTTGTAACATTTCCGACTCGTACTCGGTGTACAAATACGGGAAAGGAGTGTTATAGATGCTATTGAATGTAGGTCAATTTACTGGACCACATACCGGAGACCCAAGGCAACACTTGAAGCAATTCATGGAGGTGTGCCAATTATTTCAGCAACCTAGTGTGGCTGAAGAGATAGTGAAGTTAAGATTATTCACATTTTCTCTAAGAGATAGAGCAAAATCATGGTTAAGTTCTTCGCCACTTGGTTCAGTTACTTCATGGGCAGAATTATGCCAGAAGTTCCTTCTGAGATTCCAGCCACCTAAACTTAATGCCAAGTTGTGGAGTTAAATCATTACTTTTAGGCAAGCTGATGAAGAGACTTTGTATGATGCCTGACAGCATTTCAAGGACCTGTTGAGAAGATTCCTAATGCATGGATTCCCTACATGGACCCAGATAGAGACCTTTTATAATGGACTCAATGCTCATGCCAGAACTATGGTTGATGCTTAGACAAATGGTTCGTTGCTAGACAAGAATTACACGGAGGCATGTGACATCCTTGAAAAGATTGTCACCAATGATCTTTATTATCCTACTGCCAGACTGGGAACTGGAACAAAAGTCACTGGGAAATTGGAGCTTGATGCATTGTCATCTATCAATGCTCAAATTGCCAATCTCACTAATATATTGAAAACAATGCAAAAGCCTACTGAAGTCTGAGAAGTAAAGGCCCTAGAACCATTCTGCACTATTTGTGGAGAGGATCATAATGTTGATGAATGCCTATCAAACCCAAAACCGATAAATTTTGTTGGCAATTATAATTGTAATATTAACCCACATTCCAATACTTATAATATAGGGTGGAAACAGCATCTGAACATTTCTTGGGTGAATCAGGGAGGTAACCAATATAATGCCTACTATCAGAACAACAATGCATGGCCAGGTTTCAACCAGAATGTTATACCACAGAGAGCACAAAATAATTTCCATCCAGGGCGGAGATCTACCCTGGGGAAAACTTTAATGGAATACATGAAGTGGATTGATGCCATTGTCTAAAGTTTAACAGCAATTATGCGAAACTTGGAGGTCCAGCTATGACAGATTGCCAATGCACTTAGTAATAGACCCCAGGGAACTTTGCCAAGTGATACAAAAGATGCTTGGCAAAATGGAATGAACAATGCAAATTATTCACTCTTCGGAGTAGAAAACAATGCGAGAATAGAACACTTGTCAAACAGCCAGCTATTTGCTAGGACTAGAAGTTGGTGCCAGCAGATGAACCCAAGGAAGAAAAGACAAAAGAGGCAAGCACTAACAATGCCAAACCTTAATCTAATGCCAACACCATGTCGGCAAAACCAGCGGAGCCCATATTTGCCTATCCACCACCACCTTTTCCCCAAAGGCTCTAGAAACACAACCAAGATTAGTAGTTTAAGCATTTCTTAGAAGTCCTTAAACAACTATAAATCAACATACCATTGGTGGAAGATCTTGAACAAATGTCCATCTATGTCAAATTCACGAAGGGCATTTTGTCCAAAAAGAGTAAGATGGGTTATTTTGAGACTGTCGCTCTCACTTAGGGATGTAGTGCAATGATAACCAATAGATTGCCACCAAAGTTGAGAGATCTGGGAAGTTTCACTATTCCCTACACGATTGGTAATAAATTCATGGGTAAAGCACTGTGTGACCTGGGAGCCAGCATCAATTTGATGCCAATGTTAGTTTTTATGAAACTTGGTATTGAAGCAAGGCCTACCACTGTAACACTTCAGCTGGTAGATCGATCTTATGCACATCCCAAGGGTAAGATTGAGGATGTGTTGGTAAAGGTAGACAAATTTATATTCCCAGCTGATTTTATTATTTTGGAATATGAGGTTGATGTTAATGTCCCAATAGTATTGGGAAAACCATTTCTTGCTACGGGTAGGACCCTAATTGATATTCAAAAAGTTAAGCTTATTATGCGTATGAATGAACAACAGGTTACGTTTAACATATTCCAAGCTCTTAAGTGTGTAGATGAACACGAAGAATGCCAAGATGTTGAGCTGATAGAGTCCATTTTCAACGTGGACATAGTACAAATTTACCAGGGCATAAATGTTAATGAGAGGGATCTAGATGATGAAGATATGATGAGTGAGGAACCTAAAGAGCCAATTATGTTGAATGAAGTCATGAGTTATTAAAGGAGACCTAGGCCACTAGAGCTGGTTGGCAGAGAAGTCAAGTCACCCAAACTATCTATTGAGGAGCCACTGGAACTGGAACTGAAACCTTTGCCAAGCCACCTCAAATACACTTACCTGGGACACAACTTTACGTTACCAGTGATCATTGCCACCGATTTGACTAAAGACCAGGAGGAAAGATTGTTGGAAACACTAGGTAATTATAAGCAAGCCCTAGGGTAGACCCTAGCTAATATCCGAGGGATAAGCCCAACAGTTTTCATACATAAAATTATTTTGGAGGAATACCATGGAAAAAAAATCAAGGCCCATAGGAGACTAAATCCCATCATGAAGGAGGTAGGCAAGAAAGAAGTCATAAAGTGGCTAGATGCCGGGATAATTTATCCTATTTTTAAAAGCTCGTGGGTCAGCTTGGTGCAATGTATACCAAAAATGGTGGAATGATCATGGTTCAGAACAACAAAGATGAACTGATCCCCTCGAGGACCAAGACGGGCTATAGGGTGTGCATGGATTACAGAAAGCTAAACAATGCCACCCGAAAAGACCACTTTCCACTGCCCTTCATTGATCAAATGTTGGAAAGATTGGCAGGGAAGGTATTTTATTCCTTCATGGACGACTGCTCGGGATATAATCAAATAGTCATTGCTCTAGAAGATCAGGAGAAAACTATGTTCACCTGTCCATATGAGATATTCACCTTCAGAAGGATGCCATTTGAATTGCGTAACGTTTCAGCGTTGTATGATGTCAATTTTCTCATATATGATTGAGAATAACTTAGAAGTCTTTATAGATGACTTCTCCATTTTTGGTAAAAGTTTTGAGGAATATTTTTAGAGTTTGAAACTTGTTCTTCGGAGATGTATTGAAACCAACCTGGTCCTGAACTGGGAAAATGCCACTTCAAGGTGAAGGACGGCATAGTTATCAGACATAAAGTAACCAAGAATGGACTGGAGGTAGACAAAGCAAATACAGAGGTAATCAAACAATTTCCACCACCCACAAGTGTCAAAGGTATTAGAAGTTTTTTGGGACATGCAAGTTTTTATCGTCATTTTATTAAAGACTTCTTGAAAATTTCTAAACCTTTATGCTTACTTTTGGAACAGAATACCACTTTTACGTTTGATGATTCTTGTTTGAAATCTTTTCAGGAATTGAAAGATAGGTTAATTAATGCCCTATAGTCATGGCACCAGACTGAAATGAGCCATTCGAGCTCTTATGCGATGCCAGCAACTACGACGTTAGAGTTGTGTTAGGAAAAAGGTATGGCAAAATTTTCCATACCATCAATTATACCAGCCGTACATTGAATGACGCCCGGCTTAACTACACAAAAACTGAGGAGTTCCTTGCAGTTGTCTTTGCATTCGACAAATTTAAGTCTTACCTGGTAGGTAATAAAGTTGTGGTATACACAGACCATTCGGCCATCAAATACCTTCTAGCCAAGAAATATGCCAAGCCCAGATTGATCCGATGGATACTCTTGTTACAAGAGTTTTCTCTCGAGATACGAGATAAGAAAGGGAGTGGGAGCCTGGTGGCTGATCATTTGTCTCATTTAGAGTACCACAATGAGGATGGCAATGTTGCTGCCATTAGAGATGATTTCCCTAGTGAATATTTGCTTGCGACCACTACCATTCTATGGTATGCTGACATAGTCAATTACTTGGTCAGCAATATATTGCCACCGGACTTGTCAAGTAATGCTACAAAGCAATTTCAGAGGGATATTTGGAAATACTATTGGGATGAGTCATTCTTGTTCAAACAATGTGCTGACCAAATCATTCGTCATTGTGTGCTAGAGGATGAACATCAAAACATTCTTCAGCTTTGCCATGCAGCACCATATAGAGGACACTTTGCTGGGATAAAGACAATAGCCAAAGTGTTGCAATCAAGGTTTTCTGGCTATTCAAGGATGCCCATTATTTTGCCAAGTCATGCAATAGATTCTAGTGGACTAGAAATATTTCCAGCAGACATCAATTGCCACTTCAGAATATCATGCCTGTGGAGTTGTTTGATGTGTGGGGGATAGACTTTATGGGCCCTTTTCCCCATCGTTTGACAATTTATACATACTTATGGCAGTAGATTATGTCTCAAAATGGGTTGAAGTTGTTGCTCTCCCAACAAATGATGTCAAGGTTGTCACCAAGTTTTTGCACAAGCAAATTTTTACCAGATTCGGTGCCCCCAAAGCCATCACACATGATGAAGGTACCCATTTTAATGCCATTTAATCACTAAAGCTCTATGTAGGTATGAAATCCAGCAAAGAATTGTCGTTGCCTACCATCATCAAACAAATGGCTAGGTAGAAATTTCAAACAAGGAAATCAAGAATATCTTGGAGAAGATTGTGAAAGGACTTGTCTTTGAGGCTATATGATTCCCTATAGGCATACATAACATATTTCAAAACTTTATTAGGAACTTCCCTATGCAAGCTTGTATTTAAGAAGTCATGCCATCTGGCGGTGAAATTAGAGCACCGAACTCGTTGGGCAACCAAACAGTTGAACATGGACTTGAAGGCTGCATGTGAGAAGCATTTGTTAGATCTGAATGAGTTAGAAGAGTTTAGAGCACAAGCCTATGAAAATTCCAAGTTTTATAAAAAAATAACAAAGAGGTGGCATGACAGCAGAATATTGCCAAGACAGTTTGAGGTTGGGCAAAAAGTGTTGTTGTTCAATTCAAGGTTCAAGTTATTTCCAGGTAAACTCAAATCCAGATGGTCAAGACCCTTTGAAGTTGACAAGCCTTATGCTCATGGAGCATTAGGCATCAAGGACTTAAAAACGGGGACAACATTCAAGGCGAATGGCCAAAGGTTAAAGCATTATTCGAAATGTAGTCAGAGTAATGCCAAGGAGATTATTATCCTTGCGAAGATTCAGTAAATTTTGCCATCTTAGTTTGATCATTGTAAATAATTATGATAATTATTTTCTTTCTAGTATTCTAGTTTAATTATTTTTGTTCTTTTTTCTATTTTGAAAGTTTTTTGTGAGTGTTAGCACAGGTTATTTTGCTAGGGCTTAATGCCAGGTCAGGCTGGCATTCGGACACCTATCATCACAAGTTGTGGTAACACGTGGACCTTATTCAAGATCAGTCCCAAGAGAGAGTACTTTTTGCTGAGCGAGAAACCCTAGCCGCCCCTCAAGTGAAATTTCAAACATTGAAATTTTACCCTATCTTTATTCGTGCATTAGTTCCCACGCCGTCAACTCCCATTCGCCCAAACTCATCATTATCTCGCTCCCCCATACATGCCATAACTACCATGATATATTTACCTCCACTAACTCCATTTTAATCCAACCCAACCATCCTCATTAACCCCTATTTAACTCCCATCTCCCTCTTAATCAAGAACCTTTCACATTTCCATTCCTTCAAACTGGCAAGAAAAATAAGAACCCAACTTTTCTTTCATCTCCTACTCCGATCAACCCTATTTTCCTAAATCTTCAATGCCATCTTCGTCATGCTTGCCCCAAATCTTCTTCAACTATGAGACGAAGAAGAAGTATGAGGAGAGCTACGCTGCACAAACTTTTTGCTATGAAAAAGGGTTTGAATTCACGAATGAGCCCAACTTAAGGTATTCATTGGAGGTGGTTGCCATCGTCAAGAAACACAATTGGGAGGCCTTTTGCCAACAACCCAAAGAGGTCCACTCCACCATTGTTCGGGAGATTTATGCCCACCTCACCACCAAGGCCTTGCCTTTTGTGTTCATACGGGGTAAGTGTCGTATTTTCAGTTTAGATGGTGTAGGAGAGGAGCACTCGTCATTTTTCGACTCCATGGATACTACTAAGAGACAGCTACTATTGAAGGATTTGTGCAAACCATGCACAAAGTGAAATGTCTCTTCCAAAGGCAAGAGGATAGTGCAAAGGTTGGCATTGCAACCACAGCCGAGAGGATAGAACCATTTCTTGAAAGAAAATACGATGCCAACAAAACATAAATTTTAGAGGAGATGATGGCTTTGATGCACTTAATCATGATGGGAAGGAAGATCAATGTGGGTCGTCTGATCATTTACGAGACCTACAAGTGTGCCGATAAGGGTTGTGGCAGCTTGATTTTTCCTTCGCTTATCTCCAAAATTTGTATGCAGCATAAAGTGCCAACGCTCAACTTCGACAATGTCCAGAAATACAAAGGAAGCATCACCCTGCTCTTTGGGGGCAATTGATTGTCAGGGAGGCTAAAGTGAAGGGCAATGGAAAAGCTGCCCAGCCGGCATCTGTTACCAAGACACACAAGGCAGAAACTTCTACACCAATGTCGGTTGATACAATTGCATTACTTTACCAGATATATCAATGCCATTAACTTATTCTACAAAAGTTGGAAAAGGTTGAGGAACAAAACTTGGTGCTCTGGTAATATGTTGGAGCTAGAGATCATGCTCTAAAGACAACTCTGGAAGGCATGTCCACCAATCCTCTGCCATTATATCCAGAGTTCTCAACAGAAGCTTCATGCACTAGAAGAAATGCCAGCAAGCCCCCAGTCTGTCCATATTTCGACCCAGCAATTTGATGCCATGGTACTAGTATCACCTATCCATGTAGAATCTGCTAGAACTAAAACTCCACGGGAGTCTGATGATGATGTGCCAAGATTGATATACCACCCGTCGCTCCAGCCTCATCAACTATCCATGTAGCTCCTGCCACCTCTGAGCCAGCAAGGGCAATTAAGGAGGTCTTGCAAGACATGAAGGCATTTACTGCTGCCACAAAGCCACAGCTGAAAAGGAAAAAGTCCTTAGCACCAAATCGAGGGAGCTTCATCAAAAAAAGACTCGTGTCACTCGTGTCAAACACTCTAAAGGGAAGTCCCCTTCCCCTTAAATCCTTAGTTTCATATTTTTCATTTTATCATTCATTGCATTTGTATATATGTGTTCTCATGCATTGAGGACAATGCATACCTTTGGTTTAGGGGGTGTTGCCTCACATTTATTGCAATGCCATTCATTTATTTTTTATGTGTATGTTTGCATTCTGTTATTGTCATGTAGATTAGATAGAACCATGCATACCAAACCATTAAAAAACTGCCACAGCTTGATTTTGAACTGATAATTTTGCCAACACATTGCTAGCATAGTTAGAATTTACACTAGTATGCCATGTCCGATAAGGAAATTAGAATCTCTAGTTAACATGAGCTGGTAGATTAGTAATGTCAGGTTGCTTGGCAATTAATCTCTAGCTTAGGAAATTTAGTTTCACTTAAACATGTAGTATGCATCTAGTTCCCAAGACGAACTTAGGATTCTTGAAGCTAAACTCATAATAATATATATATAATGTCAGGGTAAAAATAGGCAACAATGTTTTGCCAAAGGCAAGAAAATTTTAGAACACTCCTCTACCTTAGAGACAATAAGTAACTTGGGGCTTCGTGGTTTCCTCCCTCTTAGTTCTCAGGCCAATAAAAACTTTAGGGTATGAGTGTAACGAGTTAGCTTAGTGATGTAGTCTGGATTAACGTTGGGGTTCATGGTATGCTCCCTCTTACTTCTCACACCAAATAGCGTCATGACACAAACCCAAATTTAATGCCAGAAAAAAAAACCCTTGGTTAATAATAAAAAAAAGAAAAGAAAAAAATCTTTTTTAAGTTTGGATGGTAAAGTTTCACTAAGGGAGTTGAAGGATACTTGATGCAATCCACCTGCACACTTCATGACCTCAGGTTAGAGTTATATTGATGCACTTGAATTTGTTGATATAATGGCATTACTGCTCTGGATTATCTGAGGATAGAACTAGAACCAGATTTTGCTTACTAGCTGGTGTTGTTAATCAGAAAATTTTGCCAAGGTACTTTACTGCATTTTATAGTTTTTAGTTGCATTACTTGATGACAAGCAATGAGATAGGTTTGGGGGAGTGTTAACTGCTCAAAAGATCTATTTTTCATGCATATATTGCCATGCTATTGCTTGACTTTGGGTACATATTTGTGCATTTTACGAGTAGATTCAAGCATTTGCATCTAGGACTTAAGGAATGTACAATTTTCATTGCCAGAGTGAAGGGGTATTTTCTTGCTGTGGCAGGTAGGATAGGAGCATGTGGAGTAGAAGAGAAATGTCGAGAATAGTTGGCAGAATATAGAAAAGAGAAATGTTGAGGTTCATTGTCAAAAATGCTGGAAAGAGAATTGCCACACTCGGTTGGCAAAAAACGAACAATCGATGCCCGGTCGAATAGCCGTTAGTCAAAGCTAGGTCAGCCTTAGATTTAAAAAGAGGATAACTTGCCTACAAGGGTGCGTAACAAACTTTCAAAAACCAAACCCTAACTAGGGTTTCCACGAGCGCTTATATAAAGAAGACCATTGGTCGAGCAAAGAAGAGGCTGAGCCGTGAGAAGAAAGTGGGGTTAGAGGCAAACCATGTTTCGACTAGGCAGTTTAACCGAGAGCTTTGGATCCATTGAAGGGTTGCATAGATGGATCTCCTTCATTTGTCCATTTCTCTTAGTTTTATTTCTAATTTGATGATGGTTTTTAAAAACGATATTATTTTGTTGGTTTCCCCAGCCATAAACTAATCTTTTAAATTGGCTAGGGGTATTTTGCGATGAACATTTAGCTTTTGGGTTTCTAATAATTAAATGCCTTGGTATTATTGTTTATTTTGCTTGTGCTTAAGTTTATCAAATTTTATACCAAACGACAGTTGGCATTGAATGCTCATTATCCCCTAATATCTTAACAGACTTAAGAGATAAGGATTAATTGCCAAATATTAAGGAAAGAAACTTCGATAGAAGATGTTCAAGTAGATGAGCTTACTTTGGAAGCGAATCTACCCTTTAGGAGCAAACATTAAATCTTTGCCAAGTTAATTATTTGAAAACATCACTATAGACATATAGGTGTTGGCTAATTAACTTAGGGTATTGTCATCGACAGAGACAATACTAACTTAAAATCTGCTCGGCAATAAAACCAAAGTTGAACATTATTAATTATTGTCATCGCTAGCGTGAAATCTAAGTATCTCTTGCCAAGCCCATCAATCATCTTAACACAAGTGTTTACCCATCTGTCTGAATCTTTACTTTATTTTCCTTTAATCATTTCCTTAAACTAAAATCCAAAATCAATTGTTGTCTCATTTATTCCAATTCACAAGTAATCGTCGTGGCATTTAATTCCTGGACAATCCCTATGGATACGATACTCAGCTTACTACTGTAATACTCGTTGACCGTGTATACTTGCATGCCAAAAAAGACATAATCTTGGCATTATTTACTTGCTTAATTACACTAAACCATCGATATGTTGCCAAGCATTAGTCAGTCGAAAGTGGTGCCCAACGCAACCTATAAAAATCATATCGGATCAAATAATGGTGCTCTTAGTCACTTTCATTCTTGTTGGAACATAGCATATCAAAATTAAATGCATAAAAATTGTAAGCTTTTCAAATAATGCTTTCATAAATAAATCAAATTATGTCATACCTTTGCAATGGTTAAAACAAAGTCAAATTTTAAATATAATACTTACATCCGAGTCTAAGAAAGCATTTTAGACTTTCATTAAACTCCTAAAATCAATTTGCAAATCAATTGAGCACTTGAAATTGGTTTCACTCACCAACTTGCTTACGCTTCCACGCCAAAGCAACACCAGATACTAAAATTCACTGAAATCAACTTCTAACCTTTCGAATTCATATCCCCTTTCTCTACAATTCATAATCAATGAAATTTCTCATCAATAAACATCCTAAATGCTATAGCAAACATATCATTTGTTGTCTATTAAACAAATTCTCTCCAAATACATCCTACATCAACCAAAAAATCATCTCAAACTATTCCAAACTTCAATCCAACTTTAATTCAATTAATCAAGCCTAAATACAACCTAAACACATTCAAAAATCTTCTCATAACAGTACCCAACCATTAGGAAACCTTTAGAACATAGTCCTACTCTAATTTCACAAAAACACCAACCTCAATTTAACCCAATAAATTAATTCTGGGATTAATTTTTTAGATTATCAACGACATCACATTAATTGCAAAACCCAATAGGTTAGGATAATTTCCATCCACCCAAACAACATTTTTTTCTCAAATCATCAAAAACCAAATCTATAGATTTTAACTCAATTAAATAATAAAAAAACATTAAGAATTGAGGATTAGAACAAAATTCATATAGAATTTTATTAAAGAACCTTAGCTTACGTTGAAATATTAAAAAATAGGTTTTGGGACTCTCCCCTCCAACCCAACATGATTTCCAAGAAGTAGATGGGAAAAATCAAAGTTCTTGAAAAAAAAATTATTGTTTAGGAAACATTTAGAATAGAAAAGAAATAGGAATCAAAATGAAAAATCAAGCTTTCTTGAAAGGTGTTTGGCAAATTTCTAGAGAGAAAATGAAAGAAAAGTTTTATGAAATATTTTGGTTATGAACTTGATAACCGTTGATAGTTATCATCAATATTAAGAAGGAAGATCAATTTTAAAACAAAAGGATTATTTGCTCCTTAAAGATTCTTAGCCTTTTTCCTTATTCATTTTAGTCACCAGAATCACCCTTTTAAAAACTTACAAAATAGTTATCATCATTTTAAAATACCAATTGGGCTCTTTTTCAAAAGCCACCAAAACCAAATTAATTATTTAACACAATAGTTAAACAATTTTTTCCAAAATAATAACCATGAAAATATCACAAAATCCGAAGTAAAATGTAAATAATTTTATGATGCTAAGTACGATGCTAACTATCAATCGAATGTTATACCGGTGAGACTATTCTTATCTACTCGACAGGATTTTCGTATAAACTCCTAAACTATGTCTAGCTAGAAGTTGATAATAAGATGCTACAGAGATACATGTCTGCGTTAACCCTAACAACTTATTGTCGATTTAAGTTCCCCTTATTAGTCGTTAAAACCCTAATCTTATGTCTAAGCAGGGTTAAAACTCAAGTTAACAACTTAAGTCCCATTGTTCACACAGTCTAACTTAATTCTCTCGATATGAAGAAACAATTCAATAATCAAAGGCATATCTCAATTTCTCTTACAAGATTAAGCATTAAGATCAATGAACATAATAGATAAGGAACGGATGCTATAGCATTGAGTAATAATTAAACAAAGTAACTTAAACAATAAATCCAACAACGAGTATTTAGCTCATGTCTGAGTAAATAGCATTCATCAAAATAATATAATAAAGCATGGCAGTCAATAAAGTAAGAGAGAAAGAAAATCCAAGCATCCCAGGAATTCTTCTTTGTGCCCTCGAACCGATGCTGCAGCACTCCAAACTCCTCAAGCCTCTCTCGATAGCTTTTTGTTGCTTGGAGACTCCTCTTGACCTTCGATAACGGTGGTTCTCCAATATAGAAGACAAAAGGATTGTTTTCTCGAATAAAAGCTTCTCTGCGTGTTTGTGCGTTAAGTACATCCTACTCTCTAATGGTATTCCCCTTGCCTTTTATAATAAGTGAAAACCATGGGTTTTCTATTTTAAGCCTATTAAATGTCAATAAAATAATATCTTGTCACATGCTTTTAATAAAGTGTCATGTGATCCATTAAAGAGGATAATTGTTTTCCACGTAAGTCATTGATGGCCCATAAGTAGAGGGGTCCACGCGTTAATTAGCCATCAAAGGGTCAAAGATTCATCTCCGGCTTCACCTTCGATGATGTGGCACCAAGTCCATCATGAGAGAATGTTGCTCTAGCGCTTCATTGCTTCCTTCCACTCCATGCTTTCTTCTACAAAACCACTAAAAAACACTATCTTCCCTATTATTAGCATCAATATATATAAATCATTAAGCTCAAGCATAAACTCCATAAATATATGCTAAAATGATCCTTAATGCAACTATATGGGCTCGAATGCATGCAGTATCTCAAGTAAAAGGGCACAAAAATTTAAGTTTTCTATAGGGTTATCAATGTGCATCAAATTTTTAAAATTGTACGCATTTCGAATCAGTTAGAACTATGATCACTTCGGTGATCAATGTGACATTCGTTATTTAAGTCTAGTCATCTAGGCCGGGTAACGGATGTTACAAGGACCACAAATCATCAAATACAATATTAGTTTTGTTTTACTCATTTTTCAAATGTATGTTTATCATATAAACAACAAGTCAACAAACATTTAATGTTTTAAAATTAAGAGTGTCATTTTAATAAATTTGCATTGAACCTCTAAACTCTTTGAGTTGCCTCTAGATATAATTTACAATATAGTTTTTTTATTACTCTTATTGAAGTAGGTGTCAATAAATCCTACAACTATTATTTATTGTTTATTAATCCATCCTTTTGGATAGGTTGTGTTTTTTTTTCATGGATTTCAGTAATAATTTTTTATTTTTGTGAAGGTAATAGCATTTAGGATGGTTGTAACTTTGACATATCAGTCTTTTTAGGGGTGAGCAAAACTCGAATTGATTCGAAAAAATTGATTTTCCATTTTCAAGTTGTAACACCCCTAATATATATATATATGCATATATTAAAGTTTTGAGGTAATAATAATAATAATAATAATAACAAAAATAGTAATTAATAATGAAATCTTGCAATCAAGAGATTTTGAACCCGTAACTTGTGCTTGGTGAGCACAAGCCTTAACCAACTGGGCTAAAGTTATTTGTAGGCTTATTATGCACCAAAATATTTTAATACACTTCTTGAATCATTCTTGGAAATAAAATGACAATAATCTGACCTCTTACCTACCCCCAATTATTGCCATATTCAAAATTAAATTAGTGAAAGAGAATTCTAGATTTTCTCTCAAACTCTTCCCCTACCCAAACCACTGACCGGTGTCTGATCTACTTCACCGCCCGTCAGTGACCATCATCGCCCTCACCAACAGAATCGCGACTCTACCTCGACCTCAGCCCTATTCACTACTCGCACTTAAGAGACGCCATTTGTCGTGAAATCCTGGTTGAAGGCCTGACAAGAAACCAAAAGTTTTGCCTCTATTTTTCATGTTTTCCAACCACCCTCACCGTCCGTTCGAGTCACGGCCGCCACCATCGTCATCTCTTGGTCGAGCCAAGCAAAACCCAGCTCTTGGATCGTCGTTCTGTCGCCATTTAATTTCCCATTAGAGCTACGTCAGGCCAGTCGCGTTTCGTTCATTTTGGTAAGAGTTGGTGAGATTTTCGACGTAGATCTGGAATATTTAAGATAATGGGTGATTTGTGGCTGATCTATAGTGTTTTTCGGTGTTGTTTCTGGCCATTTAGGTTATGTATGGTGACCACCGTCCTGGGTGATTTTTGGTCACCTAAAATGGTGGCCCTTAAACCGAACTGATCGTACTGGCTTTGGACTCAGTCTAGCCATTGAACTGAGCCAGTCCAACCAAGTAAACCAGCCCAACAACCTAATTGGTCTAATAATAGACCAAACCTAATTTTTTTTAATTTGGGCCAGCCTACTTAAGGCCCAATGGCCTTTAGCCCAAAATCTTTGAGCTAACCTAACCCAAGTCTGTCCAACTTGACCCAAACCCAAACTCATTTGACTCAACCCATTGACCGAGTTAACCCAGTCAAGTCAACTCAGTTGAGTCAATCCGTCGAGTCAACTCACTAAGTCAACCCGTTTGAGTTAACTTATTTGACTTTGACCGTTAACCGTTGACTTTTACCAAAAAGTTAACTTTTTCTAAAAACCCCTAATTTATGTTTTGACGTCCTAAGTTATCGTGCATCTTTGCAGACCATCTCTTCTCGATTCATGCAATCATGTGATCCCATTGTGACTCGTATGTATCGGTACCTTATGAATTATCATAGAAGGAAATTCCTCCCGTATTAATTTAAGATTCGTTATGTCTTAGGTTCTAGCACAGCATCGGAACGTCACACTGGTACTCAATAGATCATCAAACCAACCGATCTGACCCTTTTGAGGTGTGTTCCTTGTATGCTACATGACTATTTGCATAGTGTTTTACATGTTTTATTAAACTAATCATGTGCACATGACTAACATGTTTGATTTCGCATAAACATAACATGTTTTCTGAATCTAAGCATGATTATACTATATGTCTGATATATACCCTAGTACCCGATATGACAAGCATGCTCTCTAGTTACTGTTTATCTGTACATAAATGTGCTTATTAATTATTGTTATCATTGTTTATTGCTACATACGGTAATATTGCCTAGACTGGTTCACAGGGGTACTTGGGTTGTGATATAAAGTCTCTGAAGGTCCAACCCTAATTCGACTGGTAATTTTGCTCGTATAAGGTTTCTATGCTTCAATTAAGGTAATTTCGCCCGTATTCGTTCATGCGCTTCGGCTAGAGTAATTTTGCCTGGACATAAGATATTCTTTTAGGATGGTACCCATGCCCAATAGACTCAGGTTAATGCATGTATATAATATTGTTCTGGGGAACTGTATCCTGGAGTTCGGTTGAAGGATAGATAAGTTTACATGAAAACTTTGGATGCTCTTATAACATATTTTCTTGAAGTGTTTTTATTTATCTAAATTATATAAATGCTTTTACCTACACTACTGGAACACACTGAGCTCCCTAGCTCATACCCCTAAATTTTTCCCTTTCAGATACTTTTGGATAGGCTACCATGTAACTAACACTTGGAGGATCGACACATTCAGTACTCCATCTAGTTTGTAATGTTTCTATCAACCATTTTGTTCTTTGAGGGTGACATGTGCCTATATTTTGGGGATGTATGGAATTATGTTATGAGTATTTTGCTACCATACTTGATATTACTTATTTTGTAATATTATCATCTGATATGTTTATATATGATTTCACTATCCTATATTGGTTTACGCAAATATGTTTTCAAATTAAATGCTTGAATTTCTGATAAATTCTCTACTTGGATTTTAAAATGGAGATGTGTCCTATTAGACTTGGTCATTTTGTATAGTCTGGTCTAGGGGTTACATTTAGTTGGTATCAGAACTTTTGGTTTTATAACCTCAAACTGTCAATGAGTCCATTTAAAGTACTATTTTGAAACTTTTTACAAAAGTGTTATAAATAGGATCATATTACCAAAAATTTTATATGTTTAATTATGTTTGATTCTCCTGTGTCATAAACTAACCATAGGTTCTACCCCTCTTGTAGAGATTTTTTTATATGAGCACCCGAAGAGGTCGTCGACCCTCTTGTGGGTGAGTTCGAACTGCCAGATTTGTCGAACCGATAGATGATCCAACAGTTGATCCACTTGCCCTTGTAGATACTTTATGCCTCCGTAGATCCTCTGGCTCTTGCTGAGCCTCCCGCCCCTTATGGTCCTTTAGTTAAACTACTCTGCCACCTACATCTAATATTGACATTACTACTCTAGTTAGAGAAGCGACAGTTTTTGGGCCAGAGCAGATGGATGGAGTTGCTGATGAGACTTTGTGTAGACAGTTTTTTCAGCTGATTCAAGGTGTAGTCAGGGCATCAGGCATCACGACTGAAGTCTCTATCTCCTAGACCTTGATTGTTAACGGGGTCAAGTTCTTCTCAGGATCTCTTGGTGGAGCACCGACTGAGGTTGAGAGTTGGCTATATGGCACTAAGAGGCGTATAGACCAGTTTGGATTAGAGCCATCCAGAAGACATTTAGGAGCTGTGTCCATGTTGGATGGGAATGCCCACACCTGGTGGTAGTGTGTGGTGAGTAGTGTACCTCTCGAGAGGTTAACATAGGAATTCCTCAAGGAACATTTTAGGAATCACTTTCTGGGTGAGCGATTCCTGAGAAAAAGGCACCATGCATTTAAGGACTTGGTGCAGGGTTCCATGATAGTGACCGAGTATGAGTTACAATTTCTAGATTTGCTAAGATATGGTACTGGTTTGGTATCTTCTAAGAATGGCAGATGCGACAAGTTCTTGGAGGGCCTTCGTATTGGGATACATGATTGGGTGGCTACACACCATGATGAGGTGTTTGAGGACCTAGTAAATCACGCCAAGACTACATAAGAGATAGAGATTTTGGCAACTAGTTAGAGCAGTAGAGATGGAGATTGAGATAGAGACATGGATTGAGGGTGAGATCGAGATCGAGATTGATTTGGGAGATTCTTTGGCCAAGGAGAGTCTCGTGCGCACCCTATAAGAGGGCTCACACTACAGCATATTAGAGGGGTGGTTTGAGTTATATGCTTACGGCACCTCAGGGACCAGTTGTCAGTCTGGGTGGTTCATCAGGGTTCTCTCTTTTACCTGTATGTAAGTATTATGGTAAATTACATCGAGGAGAATATAGAAAGATGATGGGTGCTTACTTTCGATGCGAATCCACTGAACATTTCCAGAAAGAGTATCCATACCCATCTTCTACAGGTCGAGCATTGACTCAGACTTCTGCTCGTTCCCAAAATCGAGTATGTTCGTAGGCATCTATTTAGACACCGGTTATAGGGTGTTATCAGAGTAGAGTTCCTGGGTCTACTTCTAGATCTGATAGTATAGTTCAATCCTATTAGAGTGGGGGACTAGTCATGACTGAGGCCAGACAGCCTGCACTTGTTTATACCACCAGATGCAGTGATGATAGAGATGAGCCAAACGTTATTGCAGGCACATTTACTATATATTTTATTCCATACTTTGCATTGCATGACAATAGCTCCACTCATTCTTATGTATCGAGATTTGTATCCTAAGACCTCCAGATTTCAAATGAAGCCACCGAGAGTGCAGTTACTGTTATGAGTCCTGTGGGTCAGTATGTGGTTGTGGACAAAGTTTTCAAGAGATGTCCTCTTGAGGTTCAAGGGGAAATCTTTCCAACTGGCCTTATAGAGCTACCGCTAGAAGAGTTTGATCTTATTCTTGGTATGGATTGGTTGACCAAACACCGAGTTAAATCTGGATTGTGAATCCAAGAGAGTGACCCTGAAGACTTCAGATGATATGATGGTGATTTTAGTGGGTGAGAGACGCGGGTATTTGTCTGATATGGTATCTACCTTGGCTACTGATAGAATAATACATAAGGGATATGAGACCTTTATTGACTGTATCTTGAATACGAAGGGCTCCTTATCCAAAATTGAGGAAATTCCCATAGTGAATGAATTTCCTAATGTATTTCCTAAGGAGTTACCTATATTGCTGCTAGACAGAGACGTGGAGTTTGAGATTAAGACATTTTTTAGATCTACACCAGTATCTATGAACCCCTATCATATGGCTCCTAAAGAGCTGAATGAGCTAAAGATTCAGTTGCAAAATCTCTTTGATCGAGGTTTTATTCAACCTAGCTATTCGCCTTAGGGAGCTCCAGTTTTGTTCGTGAAAAAGAAAGATAGTTCTCTTAGGCAATGTATTGATTACCGAAAGTTGAACAAATTAACGGTCAAGAACAAATATCCATTACCCATGATTGATGACTTGTTCGATCAATTTTGGGGAGCCTTTATTTTCTTGAAGATTGATCTTCAATCCGGGTACTACCAACTAAAGATAAAGGGATCTGATGTTGTAAAGATGGTCATTCGCACCAGATATGGGCATTACGAGTTCTTAGTGATGCCATTCGGGAGGACTAATGCCTCTGCTGCCTTTATAGATCTGATGAATCGTGTATTCCAACCCTACTTGGATTAGTTTGTAGTGGTGTTTATCGATGATATTCTAGTATACTTTCAGTATGAGGCTGAACATGTTGAGCATCTGAGGATCGTTCTGTAGACTCACAGAGAGCATCGATTGTATCCTAAGTTGAGCAAATATGAATTTTGGCTCAGTGATGTGACTTGTCTAGGGCATGTAGTATCGGCTCGAGGTATTCAGGTTGATCTGAGCAAGATTAAGGCCATTGTGAGCTAGAAGCAGCCCAAGAATGTCTCAGAGATCCGTAGTTTCTTGGGCTTAGTTGGGTATTATAGACACTTCATTGAGGTTTTCTCTATCGTTGCTGCCCCTCTAACGAAACTGTTGAGGAAGAATGTTCTATTTATCTAGACTGATGCTCAATAGGAGAGTTTTAAGGTATTAAAGACAACTCTAACGCAAGCCCTAGTTTTAACCCAATCCGAGTATGGGAAGGATTTCATAGTTTATAGTGATGTATCGCGCTCCAGACTTGGATGCATTTTGATGCAGGATGGCAGAGTGATTGCTTACTATTCCCGTCAGTTGAGGCCATATGAGTGTAATTATCCTACCCATGATCTAGAGCCGGCCACTATGGTCTTTGCCTTGAAGATTTAGAGACACTATCTCTACGGAGAAAAGTGTTATATCTATACAGATCATAAGAGCCTAAAGTATCTTCTTACACAAAAAGAGCTTAATTTGAGACAATGCCATTGGCTTGAGCTTCTTAAAGATTATGATTGTAAGATTGAGTATTACCCGGGAAAGCCAACGATGTTGCTGATGCTTTGAGCTGAAAGGCTATTTCAGACTTGAGGTCCTTATTTTCCAGGATGATTATATATGATTATGGTAGTTTGCTAGCTGAGCTACAAGTTAAGCAAACTTTGGTCGAGAAAATTAAGGCTAAACAGCTTCTAAATAGTTCTTTACTTCCTGTCATACAACAGGTTGAGCAGGGATCTACATCTATTTATGCTTTTGATCAGGATGGAGTCCTATATTTCAAGGGTCGATATTGTATGTCGGATGATGCCGAGTAGAAGCGTACCATTCTTAGTGAGGCTCATAATAGCCCTTATGCTACGTATCCCGGTGGGGATAAGATGTACCAGAATCTGAGACAGAGATACTGTTGGATTGGTATAAAGAAGGGCATCTCTGATTATGTGTCACAGTGTTTGACTTACCAGCAAGTAAAGGCAGAACATTAGCATCCCTCTAGTCTGTTGCAGCCTATCAAGATTTCTGAGTGGAAATGGGAACGTATCATGATGGACTTTGTTATTGGGTTACCTTTGACACCTTCTAAAAAGGATTTTATTGTTAACCAACTCACTAAGTCATCTCACTTCATTCCTATACGAGTTAACTACTCTATGGACCAGCTGGATAGATTGTATATGTCTGAGATTGTCAGACTGCATGGTATTCCTTTGTCCATCATCTCGAACTGATCGAGATCTGAGGTTTACCTTCCAATTTTGGCAACTTTACAGAAAAACTTGGGTGCATGTCTGAATTTAGTACATCCTTTCGTCTCCAGACTAATGGTTAGCTAGAAAGGGTGATTCAGATTCTGGAGAATATGTTGCGGGGATGTGTGATCGATTTTCGTGGTAGTTGGGAATATTTCTTGACCTTAGCTAAGCTTGCATATAATAACAGCTACCAAGCTAGTATCCGCATGGCACCGTATGAGGATCTGTATGGTCGTAAGTGTCGTGCTCATATTTGCTGGACTGAGTTGTATGATAGGAAGACTTTGGGGCTAGAGTTGGTCTAAGAGATTGAGGAGACTATTAGATTGATATGTGATCGTCTGAGGGAGGCCTTTGACAGACAAAAATCTTATGTTGATCGCAGAAGGAAAGATATTGAGTTTGAGGTTGGTGATCAGGTCTTTCTGAAGGTATCCCTGTGGAAGAAAGTTTTAAGATTTGGATGCAAGGGTAAGCTGAGTTCGAGATTTATTAGGCCGTATCGCATTCTAAAGAGAGTTGGACCCGTTGCTTATCAAGCTTGAGCTACCTCCTCAGCTTAGTTGTATTCATGATATTTTCTTGTGTCCATGTTGAGGCAATACCATCCAAATCAGAGTCACGTTATTCCGGTTCAGGATGTGGAGTTGAGGCCAGACTTATCCTACGAGGAAGAGCTTATATAGATTTTAGATTTTGATGAGAGGGTTCTGAGGAACAGACGTATTCTGATGGTAAAAGTTCAGTGGAGTAATCGTAGCCCCGCCAGAAGCTACATGGGAGATCAAGGAATCAATGAGGGAACAGTTCCTACGTTTGTTTAAGTCAAGTAAATTTCGATGATGAAATTTCTTTTAGAGGGGAAGAGTTGTAACACCCCTAATATATATATATATATACATACATATTAAAGTTCTGAGGTAAAATAATAATAATAATAATAATAATAATAAAATCCTGCAATCAATGGGTGTTAAACTCGTGACTTGTGCTTGGTGAGCCCAAGCCTTAACCATCTGAGCTAAGGTTATCTTTAGCCTTATTATGCACCAAAATATTTTAATACACTCCTTGAATCATTCTTGGAAATAAAATGATAATAATCTGACCTCTCACCTACCCCCAATTATTGCCATATTCAAAATTGAATTAGAGAAAGAGAATTCTAGATTTTCTCTCAAATTCTTCCCCTACCCAAACCACTGACCGGCATCCGATCTGCTTCACCGCCCGTTGGTGATCATTACTGCCCTTACCGTTTAATGTCCCATCGGAGCTATATTAGACCAGCCATGTTTCTTTTATTTTGGTAAAAGTCTGTGAGATTTTCGGCCTAGATATAGAATATTTAAGATAATGGGTGATTTATGGTTGATCTATAGCATTTTCTGGTGTTGTTTTTGGCCATTTTGGCCACGCGTGGCAACCACGGGCCGTCTTGGGCGATTTTAGATCGCTTGAGATGGTGGGTGTAACACCCCTTTTTCCCATATCTGTACATCGGGTATGAGTCAGAAATTTTACATCTTCTTTAATCAAAAATCAGGGTAATTTAAAATTTTCTAAAAACTTCTCAATGGTCACCCATCCTAAAATTTCACTAGCCCAAGCACGCTTAACTTTATTTAAAACCAACTTAAATTATTTGTTCGAGTTCCAATCATAAATCAATTATCTTAGCATGCAACTCATCACTTAAGGTTATTCTTGACCTTGAATCTTTCTAGAAATGCCATTTATCTTGAAACCATAACGAACTTTAAAGGTCAATCACACTCAAATAGGTTTAGCAAGTATACATGCCACTATAATAATCAAACCTTAATTAGGATGTCATTATTGTGATTATCTGTTGAGCTTTCTAACATTGATGCAATGCTCTTCTCACTCTCATCTTGATTTACCTACATGTGTACAATCAAACACACTCTAAGTACGAACTTAGTGAGGCAATAAAGAAAATTAATAAAAATAATTTAAACTTTATTCAACTTCATAGCTACATTTATATAGCATGATATATGCCAATGCATCAACTTTCACATTGCATTATTAATTATTTACTATATGACAATGTCATAAGATTTTCATACTTGCCCGGTTATCATAATATGCCGTATATGCATAAATGCATCATGATCACTAGATAAGTATATCATCATACTAATCATGTATCAACATAATATAAACCGAATATAATTTCTTACCGATATACTTGCCATTTTCCCTGAGTGTTCATATAAACCGGATACCCGAATATACACTAACTTGTTTACTATTTATTATCTGTTTATTTATATCCCAACTAAACCTTGAGGACCATGGGTACGCGAGTCAAATATGCACCGAAGTGCACCCGAATATGCACTGAAGTGCTCCCGATTTCTGCACATTTATAAGGCTATGCTAACCTCCCGATTTTCCATACGTTTATAAGGTCGTGCTTACCATGCCCTAAGTGTCCTTTACGTACATTATAGTGCGATCTCAGTTTCCCGAATATGCAGCGTGCTGCTGGACTATACGGCATGCCAACTATACCGTGTCCCTCAATGACTTATTTGGGCATAATTTCCATATTTATTCTATCCATTGCAATGTATATCAATATAATTTATCATTGGCAGTTCATACCTTAAATAGCATTCATAGAATAACATCATATATAACTAGTGATCCATGCATTTATATTCAATCTTTGACATATTTAAAATATGTCAATCATATGATCAATGACATAAATATCATGCCAATATATAAACCAGGTAGACTTATCGCAAGTCTTACCAATGATGTATAAAACATCCATGTAACATGTTACGTATGCATTGCACTCACCTGGGGCCATTTATTAGCATGCCTCACTAAATTCTACTCGATCCTTTCCTTTATAGAACCTCGAACCTTCTTTGATTTGGCCTTGACTTCATTAATCACATGAATAAGATAAAATATTTGTTAGATTCAAATATAACAATACCTTAAACATGCGGTCTAATATAATTATTCGAATATAAAATTTCCAAATATTTTTCCTTTCTTCCTTGTATTGTTCAAAAACTCATTATGGTTCCTAGTGACCAATTTGAACTTCCAATAATTCTTCTGAGCTTGCTAACTCGCATTTAAATACAAAATGTTTCAAATTCCATTTTCTGACAGCTTGCACTACCTTCAAAGATTTGCTTATACCGGGCAGAATATATACCGGATCTTAATTTCCTTTATATTGGAAAAACTAGATTCGATAACGATTCTAAAGGTATATGCCACATAAATTAATAAAATCTATAAAAAAATTATGAAAATTCTTCAAACTCCCGTCACAGATTTGTCCTTACATAATCTGCTCTATAAATTTTCTGACCTTCATTCGATTAAAAATTCATATCTTTTAACTCGGAACTCGAAATCAGTTTCCGTTTGTTGGAAACGAAACTAGACGAACAAATCTTTACAACGGTATAAAATTCATCATCTAACCATTTTTATAGAATTTATGGTGAATTTTCGAAGTCACTGCCAAAATTCAATATTCTTCATACTTTCCATAATAAACTTCTAATTTCTACTAACTTCTTCTTATTTTTCTACTTGTCAATTTAGTCCCATCACTTGCTTCAAACTACCAATTCATCATCTTCTTCATCAAATAATTATTCAAAATAATTCCCTCTAATTTTCATTCTTTGCCCAAAATAGTCACTAAAATGCAAAGGTAAGAATTCAAACTTCTTAACTTTGCAATTTAGTCCTCAAATCAACACTACTACCTTAATTCTATTATTTTATCTAAAAAATCATATTTAATCCCCATCCAAGAATTCCTTTCCTATATTTGGTCAATTGATTTTGACAACTTGTCAAAATGGTCACTAATTCGATTCAACATCGGTTTAGCATTCTAATATCAATTTCACATCTCCAACATCATTAATTACATAAATACACTCTAAATTCATAAAATTCATATTTGGTCCCTTAACTTTGAAGCTTGCCGAATTGATCCCTATATATTTAACTTAAGGTTTTGCTTCCAAACAACAAATCAAGCTTACTAGATCATTAATCCAACATCACAAACCCTAAGTTAGACTTAAATCCATAAACCCTAATCTTCTCCATACAAACCAAAATATGTAGGGTTTAAATCCTGACTCAAAAAATATGATTTTAACATCATATAAGCTTGATTCCAACTTAAATTTAACCATGGAATCATAAAATCTCAAAAGCCCCAATTTTGTTCATAAACCCTAATTTCCTTCTCATGAAAAATTCTCATCAATCAAGCATATATTCCATGAATTAAGTACATCAAAAGATAGAGCTTGAAGAGTAGAACAACTTTGCAGTTCGAAAGATTACTGAAAATCGAGTTTCGGGGCTTGAATCGAGCTTGGAAATTTTCTCCCTTTTTTTCCCAATATCTTTGAAATTGGAAGACAAAGAAGGCTTCATCTTTTTGGCCTTTAATTTTAAATTCCTCCAATTATGCCACTTTTATTATATAAATGAATTTTAAATTCATTCAAATAGGGAAATTACAAAAATACCCTTTTATCCAACAGTTGAGATTGATTTTATCATCAATCAAGGGCCAAGATTTAAACTTCAAATTTCTTCTTCCAAAAATAGCCCTTGTAACTTCAAATATTTCAAAATTGCCATCCCTACCAAATACCAATTTGCCCTCCAACTAATCTTTATTTAATAGTTTGTTTCAAAATTGTCATTCCATTAAAATCTAACTAAATTAGTTCCTCCTCAACCGGCCACCATTCCATAAAAATCATTTTATGATTTTCCATGGATTCATGGAACATGCTCTGAAATTTCAATTCTATCCGATTTTCCGATATTCACAAAATACTTCTAGTACGATTTTACCTTTACCGAGCTATCGGATCTATTCCGAAAATTCTATATTTCCATAATATTCCTCATATCATTATTCTTCATCCAATGACCTAAATTTAAATCTCGAGTTATTGGTTTACCAACTTTGCCCTTATGATTTTCCAAAATTACGATCTTGCCATTTTTCGTCCAACGACTCATATTTAGCTTGGAAAATCAACTTAAATCCAAGGGTTCATATTCTTCCAACACAAAGAAAATATCTTAGACATATAAAATTATATAATCAACCTTGGCTTATCATCCTTCAAAACATCATAGATATTCGATTCGATATGTTATCCGAATATTCTTCCGAACTTTATCGCTTTATAGCCAATAATACAAACTCCGTACGAAAAATCCGGGTAACACGAAAACGTCATTCTTGGGGGTAAATTATTCATTTACGGGGTTAAAATACACAATTTTTGAAAATTACAATTTGGTCCCTACACTTTTCTAAAGTTTACACTTTAACCCCTAAACTTTCAAATTTTCATTTCGGTCACTAACCAAAAATTTGAGATATTACAGTGGCCCTTAAACTGGACCGGCCGGACCGACTTTGAACCTGGTCTGGCCATTGAACCGAGAGTTTGACCCTGTAAACTGACCCAACAACCTAACTAGACCAATAATAGACCAGACTCGGTTCTTTTTTATTTGGGCCAGATGCTTAAGGTCCAATGGCCTTTATCCCGACACCATTCAGCTAACCTGACTTGAGTCCGTCCAACCCGACCCAAACTCAAACCTAGCTTATACCCCTAAATTTTTCTCTTTCGGATACTTTTGGATAGGCTACCCTGTACCTGACACTTGGATGATCGACACATTCAATACTTCATATAGTTTGTAATGTTTCTATCCACCTTTTTGTTCCTTTAGGGTGACATGTGCCTATATTTTGGGGATGTATGGAGTTATGTTACGAGTATTTTGCTACCATACTTGATATTACTTATTTTGTAACTATCATTATATATGGTTTCATTTATATTGGTTTACGCAAATATGTTTTCAAATTAAATGCTTGAATTTCTGATAAATTCTCTACTTGGATTTTAAAATGGAGATGTGTCATGTTAGACTTGGTCATTTCGTATAGGCCGGTCTAGGGTGTTACTCAAGTTATTTGAGTCAACTCAAATAACTCATGAAAATTTTGAGTTCGAGTTGAGTTCAGTTTTGCCAACTCGAATTTTATTGTTTTATGACTTAGTCCCTAGTTTCCTTTTTTCTTCAATTTCTCCTTCATTTTAAGTTTTTTTTACTAAATTTGAATCATATGCTCCTAAACTAATATAAAATACCTATTTATCTTCAATTCATAATTTTGAAAATAATTTCCTCTTTTTTACAATTTAGCCCCTCAACTTTGTATGATTTTCTCATATATTTTTTCAATTCCTCTTTCGTTTCAAGTCTTTTTTGACCAAATTTAAACTACATATTCCACTACCACCATATAATATCTATGTAACTTCAATTCATATTTTTTAAAAAATTATTCTTTTTGCAATTTAGTCATCTTTAATAATAACATTATAATAGATTTTTAGAATTTTAGATGTTATTTGTTTTATTAAATAACATTTTTAAATCTTACTCACACACGTGAAAAAAAGACTGAAGATATATATATATATATATATCATATATGATTAGAGAAAAACGTTTAAATTGGAATCAATATGTTTTATGATAATATAAATAATTACAATGAAATTTATACAAAACTCGACAACTCGACTCAAATCGAAAAAGTTTCAAATAAATTTTGCGTCATAAAATTAGACTCGTCAACTCAACTAACTCAAATTTTTTTATTCAACTCAATCGAATGCTCCACGTATGCCTTCTATAGGTCGTGTAAACTACATTGGTTGACGATTAAAATAAAGGTGATCTTCTTCAATGTTTCCTTTCATCAAAGCCAACTTTGATAGAGTGCTGATTTTGTAAACGAGAAGGGTGGATTGAGAATAAAGACGATCCTGTTAACAAATGTACTTTTTACGGTGGTTGTCAACAGTGGTGAATTTAACATTATTTATTAAGTAGATTATTTAAATTTTTTTAATTTATGACGGACAACAATGAATTATATATATATTTGAACAATATGTCGGCTGAATTTTATTAGAAATCAAAATAGAGAAGCAAACCAAGAGAAATAAAATTGTAGAGCAAAAATAACAAAACACAATAAATCTAAATTGAAAAAAAAACTAGATAATAAAATATCAGACCAGCAAAAGACGTTCAGTGGGCTGCAAAATAGTGATGAAGATAAAACACTAGAGAAATAGAAGCAAAGAGCAAGACTTCTCATCTCTATCCAGTTACATGCTTCTAGATTGAAGTAGGAGTGGTGAGCAAAATCAACAATTTTGGATGCTGCTTCGTAAAATAAATCTGACTGCATCGGCAAACGAATCACAAAAGAGGATCAAACTACTGAAGACCACCAACAATCCGCAAATCAAAGCCGAGGGTCATAAAAAATATATTCACAAACGTAGATCTACCATAACGGTAGACAATAACGTGTCATAAGACAAAAGCGTGCCACAAGACATAGGAAAAGCATGCCACAAGACAGACAAAAAATGTGCTACAAAAGATAAAAATAGAAGAAAAAACTGAAATATAAAGGAAAACAATCACTTGATATAAAAAACAGAGAAAAAAGATTATCCGTAGTTGCAACCAACTTTAAAACTCACATCTCCGCTAATAAATAAAAAATTAAAAAGAAGTTACGTTAGAATTTTGGGAGAGCGGCGCTAGGGTTTTATTTTCTTGGATCTGGGGGTTATGACATATATATTTTTTAAGATTAAAGAGAAATTTTACTATAATTTTTTTAATATTTTTGTGGGGGCCACTAGTCCATGAGACGTTATGTGAACAACCCGTCCCAAGTGAGATTACGATTGCATACAATAAGGTGATATTGTTTGCAATCAAAATGGGCTTCAAGTCAGTTGCCTTTAAAGGGGCTGTATCACTATCGTCAAACAAACAGCCTGCTCCCGTTGAGGATGAGTGGGTGCTTCTATCGCGGGTTTCATGTGAAGTTTCTTTCAAACGTGTACCTTGATAATAAATATATTTTGAATTTCATAATTTGGAAATGAATTTTATTGAATATAGCGGTTTTCGGTTGCATGTTAAACAGCATGTACAATTAATATTTTTAATTCAAATACTTAAGTAGAGATACTTATCTACAGAATAATCTATGAATTATGTGTGGGATAACATACATATTTTAATATTGTCTTAATATTATATAGCATTTTAATATAAAATCTCGTGTGATGCACCATTTTAAGTCAATGGAGAAAATTAATATCGAGGCTGTGCATCATTTAATATTTTTTTAATATTATCCATTCATAATCTAATAATGTAGTAATATCGACTTTTTTTTTGAATCCAACATTTGCCATAAAAAGTAGATGTGAATTTGGAAAGAGAGAGAGAAACAACTAAGATTTTCAGAAACTGGTTCTGATAACATTGAATATACATAACAGTCTATCGAAACAAATGATTATCGGTTACGATGGTGTTATGATGCTGTACAACCAGACTGCTATTTACCTGCAAACATCCAAAAATACTGGGTGAAACAAACAATAAAACACATGATGATGATGAGGCTGGATTTGCTAATGGCTGCACGCAAGTAATTTTTTTAACCAGAACACGGGTTTTCAAATTCCAAGAGTTTACAAAACACAAAAATGATGATGCTAAGAAGGCATTGGGACAGCAACAAGGGAAATGACATTTACTACTACATCAAGGTTCTCAGAATATACTGTGTAAAACTCTCGATTTCACGACTGAAAAGGGTCAATCTTACAAGCTGTTGCATCTCTGGTGAATTTTTAACTAAATTTTAAAACCCCTCTTAGCATAGATAACACGTTTCTACTGACATCTTGCTCATATTGTCTTCATGTTCTACAACTGAAGTCTGAACTAAAAACAACCAACTGGAAGTGAACTTTACGAGTACTTTCCTTGCAGCTTAATGACATCCAAAGTAATTAGAAATATGGAAAAGGAACATGTGAAAGAATATCCTTGCACGATCAAAACTGTTTAACATAGGTCATTCTTTCATGTGCACAACGGGACGATTATGCAAAAAATCAGCTCTCGGATAAAACTCAAAGAAAAGGTAAGTAGCAAAACAGAACTACTCAATTGTGGCCTAAAAGCCACGAGAAAAATTATGTTAGAGAATGTCAGCACACAATTTAACCTAGTTGAAATATAACTTTGATGGCCTCAAAATCCTTGTATGCAGCAGATGGCGGTAGGGAGGTGCAAAATTTAACCATACTAATCCGTAAAAAAGCTGCCAGCCAACTACAGTGCCTAGCTATATTACTCAAACTCCGCTGTGTCGGATACAGGAATGTTCAAAATTTTCAAAGTATTGGGGGGTCCTTGGAGGATATCTGGATATGAATTGGGCAAGGCTGTCAAACACGGATATTTCAAGAAAAACAAAGAGACGAGCAACTTAGGCACCCAGATATAGAAATCTTGTTGGAAAAAAATACGGTCAATGAGAAATGACAGGAAACAAGGTTACTGACCTCGTTTGTTTTGCCATGGGAACTACGCTTGATGCCAGACATTCCACGGCAAAAACAAGTCATTTGAAGAAATAAAAGATAATCTATGAACTGTCTCAGCTTGTTGATCTATACTTTAATTGCAGTAAATCTACAATCTCTTCAGCAACATATGAAATTCCGTTGGCTCTTCATCTTCTTTAACAATCTGCTCATAGTAAATATCAAGGTCCACATTAGAAGGTTAAAAGGCAAGAGAGTGGATTTGCATCTCCCTCGGCTGAATTGCAAGTCGCAACGGAACATATCAAAATCAAACGGAATGTCACAAAAGAGAGCTCACTGACAAATCTTACGAATTTCTTTTATAATGGTTAACTGGTTTCCCGTATACTATCCTCTTTAAAATAAATAATAATAATTTGTAAATTAATGAGATTTACACTTTAATCTCTTGGTTTTATATTAAAGATATTAACATTAAACTAAATGCAACTTTGCTAATTATTACTGATTTTTATGATTTATTTTACAGTAAAACCCCTCGGTTCGACCAGGAAGCGGAAGTCCAACTGTTGCAACCGCTGGTCCCGTTTTTTTAATGGTGGTGAAAATTTTGAACATAATTTTACTATGGCATAAACATAACCGGAACATCTAATTTAAATAGCAAGTAGATTCCCCTAAAGCACAATCTATGACATGGGTCTTATGTTTATTTGAAAATAATCTAATAAGCAGCACAGATATTTAGTTAATTCACCAAATAAACATAGATTTAGTACCTTTTTAAAAGGATTAATAATTACAATATGATATTTCTGACACATCTTATTGTATCATATCTTTAAACATAGATAATGCTTAAATCTTATTCAAGATCTTAAATAAGAAACAAACATGTCATAGAAAATATAACATTACCCGTACTTGAGCATAGGGGTGTGCATTCGGTTAATTCGGTCGGTGGCCGAATCGAAATAACCATAACCGAATTAATCGAAATTTTTAGAACTTTAACCGTTAACCGAACCGAATTAGCCTTAACCGAATTAACCGAACCGAAATTATTTCGGTTAATTCGGTCAGTTTTCGAATTAACCGAAATTTATTATAAAATTTTGGATAAATTACACAATTGGTCACTAAATTATGATAAAATGACCTTTTTAGTCACTGAACTTTCATTTTATACTAATTTGATAAAAGTTTAATGAATATTTTATAATATATCAAAAAATTTAATGATCATTTTATAATTTTTAAAAGTTCAATGACCAAAAATAAATATATGTAATATATATAATATTTAATATATAATAATTTCAGTTAATTAACCGGTTTTGAACCGAATTAACCGATAACCGAATTTTCAAAAAAAATTAACTGTTAACCGAACTTAACTAAAATTAACCGACCGAATTAACAAAAAAAATCGGTTCGGTTGGTTAATTCGGTTAAAACCAAATAATGCACACTCCTACTTGGACATGAAAACAAGAAGCAAATAATATAAAGTCCAAAACTTCAAAAACATTAATCCATACCTTCACGGGGGTATCCTTCGGCAGACCCACTTGAGTTAGTACATCATAACCAACTCGGTTCCAGTCAATATCTTCTCTATCCCCCATTAGGCTGCCGTAGTCTAACTGAATCAAGGTTTCCTCCTGAAGAAAAGACCTTCCTATCCAAAAATATAGATTCCTATCTTCATTTTTGCCAAAGGCTGTAGTTGGATAAAAAATTGCAAAAGCAGATTTTGAATCTAGATCAGTTCTATTAAATTTTTTCATCTTCTCTATACTGGGCCAGCGGCATACAAAAGGCTGAAGTACACCAGGACAAGCCGGAATACTTTCCTCCATCCTGTTTGGAACAGCAGATGTGAGACCATCCTGGGGACGATTTTGTGGACTTTCAAAAGTACTAATAAAAGCAGGGTTCGTATCACGTGAGTCAGCATTAGCTAGTCTACCTGGAGATATCTTCAAACCAGAAGCTTGAATCAAAATATCCCCACCATTTCTACCACCACGCTTGGAGTCGAAGAAGATTTCAATATCTGATTCACATGATGAACTAGCATTGTCATTTATCTGGACCCCATCTTGCTTGACAAGAAAACATGACTGATCATTTATGTTTCTTACATTATCACTCACCACAGGCAGCTTGAGAGACTTTGACAAACTGCATCGGCGTTCAGCAAGAGAAGGTGAAACCTTTTTCAGGGGTGATGATGCAGATTGAGAACAAGGATGAGAAGTGAGATTGACACTGCCAATTTCAAAGCTATTAGATTTAGGGTGTGAAGAAGTTCGGGATGAAACAAGAGACGAGTTAGAAAAGTCAGACAGAGCTGAAGAAACAGGAAGAGAATATGAAACAGCTGAAGGTGAATCAATAGAAGATTCCGAAAGGTACTTTGAACAAGTGCTTGAATCAGAAGAGATGGAATCTGGTGAGAGAAAAGGAGGCGAGGAGGATGAAGACGAAGATGATGATGATGTCGATGACGGTGACAGTGATGATGCATGAACTATCATCATGGAATCTGAATAAACTCTGGAGAGCAATATCTTTGGTGCCGAAACAAACTCCTTCATTAAGCCAGAGGCAAACTTACGTCGAAGCATACTCCAACTGCTTTCTCTTGCAGGAAGGTGGGTTTCAAGTTCATTCTCAGACAAAGCAAACGGAGGGACAAAACCACCCTTTATAGCCTTCTCAAAAATCTCAAAATCAACATTGTACGAATCCACTTTCCTCTCACCAGGGCATATCTTAACTGCTGACTCCCCTACCTTGACTTTATTTTCAGATTTATCCATCAATGGTAGAAGGTGCGAAAACGCATTCCAAAAGTAAGCTGGTTCTTCTCCTTCCTTTATAACTATTATTGGTCCCTGCACTCTCTCATATCGAACAATCTGACAAACAGCACCTCGTGCATCCCATTCCATGATAGATTCACAGGATTTACCAATCCAAATATATATTGCAGAAGGTATATGAACAATAAAAGCACCTCGAGAATCCAGACCAGAAGGAGACGGGTCATTCAGCATTTTAGGGACTAGGTGCAAAGGATCATAAGGCGAGTGAGGTGCAATTCTATACATCCTCAATAAGGAACTAGGGCTCAACGGGAATGCATGGACCCTCTTTTGGCACTGTAACAACTGGCAAGCAAAACCCATATTCGGATCAGCGATTCCTCTTGCAGCTTTTACATATTGAAAAGCATCATCGAAACTCTGTCCCTCTCTCCACATAAGATATGCTATCACCAATGATGTGGACCTTGATACGCCCTGGCAGCAATGAACAAAAACTCTTCCATCCAGTTCCCGAACATCCTCGAAATAATCAAAAACATCATAAAGTATGCTAGTAATATCCTCTGATGGACTATCTTGCAACCACAAAGTTCTGTACACAAAATCAGCCTTGAAATACTCCGGACAAACAAAGCCGACACAATTTAAAACATGAGTAATACCATTCTTTTTTAGTATTTCCCTGTCCTTTGCAACAGCATCTCCACCGAGATAAATATGTTCTGCCACTTTTGAGCATTCTTTATCAAAGAAAGCAATTTTATCCCTCTTTAGAAGCCCACCGTTCTTATCATTATTCCATTGAATTGATGATAAATCAAGCTTTAACCTCTCACCACTCTTGTTCCCACTTGGGGTTGGTGGTTGCGGCCACTCACCAAGGTCATCAGAACCAGCTTTCGGCCACTCATCCAAACTCCTCCGTGCGATTGACAGTGGCTGCAAAGGTGGCAAACATGACCTGGCCTTGAAATTCTGTTGGGAACGTGGAGTTAAAGGAGGAGGGGGAAACCGGCGAGTTTGTCCATTATTAGTATCTTCATTACCATTAGGGCCTTCTACTAGCTCTTTGTCCTCGGGTAATGGAATTTGACCACTCTTCCGGGAAGAAGACCATGAAGCTGAACGCCAAAACATTTTCCGCGAGCCGGAAAGCTGGCATGATGGAGCCCTAGAACTAGCAGGAACATCCTCTTTGCCCACCATTTCAACGTTACAATGTGACTTATAGTAATATCAAGAGAAATAAAAATATTCCAAGAAAGCTCCCCACTCTTTATCCACAAAGCTGCCATCAATACGTATACCATAATAAGCTCAACAAACAAATATGACCCAAATCCAAAAACCTAATAAAACCCCTAAATTTCCACTGTTTTGCCATGCCCATTTTCAATACTTCAATAAAATCTAAGGCAAAATATGGAACCCTAGAAGAAAAACCCAACTTGGAATTTTAAAAAAGAAAAGAAAAACCCTTACTTGAAATGACGAATGGAGATAGCAGAAGTAGAACTAACCCCAATATGTGATGAAATCAACAACCCATGTAAATCAATCATGAAGAACGAGTCACTGCAAACATAAAGATTAATGAGAATCGAAATCCCATCTTACAAAAAAAGAAGTTAGAAGTACAGAAAAAACGAAGAAAAGAAAAATAAAAAGGAAAAGGGATCAATAGAAAGAAAATCGATTAAAAAATTGGAAGACCCAATCTGTAAATCTATCTCGGCAACTTTAGAAAGAAACAAAAATCAGTTTTTCTTTTTTTTCTTTTTTCAAAAAGAAAAAAAGCATGAAAGGAGGGCATAAGAGAAAGAGATAAAAAAGAGAGATTTGAGACTTACAGGGAAGTGAAAGGAAGATGAAGAAGCCACGGAGAGAGTTAAGTTGGGGAGAGAGAAGAAGAAACAACAACAAAAAAATTGAAAAGAGGAAAGGATGAGTGATGAAGGGATGATAGCAGTCTTTTTCAATGATTTTCTTTTCAATTATTTTATTTGACTCTCCTCGTGTTTGAGAGACTGTGAAATTTAGACCTACCTGTTTATAAACATTTTTTAACTATTTAATTTAACGCTAGGTGACGAAGCTGTTGATAAAAAATTATATAATTAAATATTTTGTCTCAATTAATTATTTATTCTATCAATTTAATTTTAATTTTAATTTAATTAAATAAATTAATCATTTAATTAGGTATCGACACGTGTCGTTATCTTATTAAAAAATATAATTTTTTATTTTTTATTTAATAATTTTATTTTTCTCCTCCAATCAGGTGGTGACACATGTCGCCTAATTAGATGAGAAAAATAAAATAAATAAAATTTTTAGTTTGAATGAGAATTGAACCCAAATCTCGAAAGTATAAATAAATTAGGTTTATCACTAAATTAAATAGTCATTTGGAATACAAAATATATAATGTAATATATGTTTATTTCTTCCAGACATAAAGAAGACAACACAGGATTTATTAAGACAAACAGATTCTGTTTTAGGAGCATTAATGGTGTTGACTGCAGCAGTTTCTGAGTCGAAAAATGAAGGACAAGAGAACAAAAATAAAGAAGTATCTTCTACCAAAGTAGAAAACAGTGTCTCTAGTTACAGTGGTGTTGAGAAGTTCCCTAGCACGCTGGATGGTTCGGTATTTAGATAAGAAGAAGGCCGAAGAAATGAAAGAACTCTTTGCAACTGCTGAAAGTGCTATGGAAAGCCTAGGCAATGCTTGCCACTTCGCTGGGTCATCCAAGTTTTATCAAATCAAAATTTGAGAAAATATGTTTTCTGGATAATGAAACCACAGATACCCAGGTGACCTTTTATCTCATTGGAAATAAGCTATTTTTCACTGTAATTTTCTTATTCATGAACTAGTATCTTTAACAGCACCTCACCATTTGATTTTGAGGTTTAAACTTGTAAGGTTTAGGGTTTGGAATTTATGATTTAGGGGTTTAGAAAAATTTAAACATATATTATATTGTGTATTTTATATCGCAAATGGTCATTTATTTTAGTGGCAAACTCGCACCATTTACTACCAAGAGACTTGGCTTCAATTCCCATCTAAGCTAAAAATAAATAAATAATTAAATTTCTCCAATAAAGTGAGGACCAAATGTGTAGTTATATAAATTTCTATTAACAGTTGTAATTATTAATTTTATTCGGGGTATTAACCCATTTTTACATTTTTGTGAATATTTAGAATAATGGGCTTCAATCGTTATCACTTTCATATTATAATTATTATTAAAAAAAGAAAAGAAAAAAACTTATAATTATTATTAATATTTTACATAAGTATTACTATTGTCAATGTTAAAAAGTTGTTATTTTTATAATTTATCATATTTGTTATGATCGGTTATTGTTAATTATGATTTGAGAAGAAAAACAAAAAAATATATATGTTTAGGTATTATTTATTAACTTTTGTTATGTTTTATACTATTATGTTATTCATATCATATTATATTAACATTATTGTGGAAAAACAAAAATACAAAAGGACAATTAATTAAAAGCCCAAGTAAATATTAAATAATAAAGCCCAAAGTTTTTAAGTAACAGTCCATTATACAATTAAAAACCTAAATACTATTACATATTCGGCCTGATAAAAGCCCAAATAATTAAATCCTACGCCGAACCCTAATACATGTTTCATCCATGCGCAGCCCATTGTCAACCGTCAGATCTGTTTTAGATCTGACAGCCCAGATCAGGCCATTGACGAAACCCTAATTAGGGTTATCCTATCTGCCTTGCGTCGTATCCATCTCTATCGTCAGATCAGGATGACGCACGGACAACCCTGATGCAAAGGTGGAAGCTTCCAGAGTCGTCACGCGCCCACGCGTGGCTATCCCGCTCTTTCACGCGCACGTGTGCCACACGCCCGAACCTTTCGAATCTCCACGTGCTTGACGCCTGGGCTCCTTCTAACGCTTCATCTTCCACGACCACAGGCTCTTGCTGGTCCCCCTCCTCCTTGTTTCGCCACAATCACATGCAACACCAAAAAATAAAAAGCATTAGCAAAAAACCACAGGGATCAGATTGAACAAAAATAAAAAAAAATCCTACAAAATATCGGTGGATTTTAGACGATTATAACAACATATTTCCTTTCCTTTCCTTTCATGTAATAGTTCGGTTATAAAAAACCGAACACCCATATCTTGTAAACTCAATTTTGAAATCAATACAAAAAAGTGAGCCTTTTGAGAGGTATATCTTCTCTCTCGCATGCATATATAGGCATAATATAAAAAAGTAGATTAAGAGCTTTTTAGAGTCGTGCCCTTTCGTTTGTTGGTCGTTCGTCTTCCTCATGATAAGCCTCTGGCCGATGTGTCTTTAAAAGTGAACGAGGAGACATCGGTTCGGTTTAGGCCTTCGAAAAGGTCGTTCTTTTAAAAAAATTGTCCTTTTTTGAAATTGTTTTCTCAGATCTGGGTTGAAGCCGGGTTTTTTTAAGGAAATCAGTGGTTAGTTTCGGCTTCGGGGTGAGTAGCCAGAATTTTGTGGGTGTCGTTTAGGTTTTTCGGTGTCGGTGGGCGCAGTCGAATAAGGTTTGCGGTGGCTGATATGTCCATGGCCGCCAATTTCTGGGTTTTACCAGCGTCCAGGATGAACACCTCGGTTGTGTTCATTCCAGATATGGAGAAAGGATGGAGGTTTGGAGGATTTCTGAAAATAGAAAAAAGGAAAGGGGCGTTTCAAAATGGCTGAACGTTTTATTTTGCTAAAAATGTGATATATATATATTAGGCTTACTTTTTAAATTGGTTTTTTAACATTTTAAATCCCTCCGCGTTTTTGAAATTACTCCCGAGGGGTTTTCGTCTTTCCAAATAGCAACATAGGTCTCTAAATTTTTTTCACAAAATCAAAATTTCGTCTTGAAAGAAAGCTGAATTAGTTTTTAAAAAATGGTTTAATTTGGGTATAGTCCCTCCGTTTTTTAGTTATTTTTTAGGTTTTTGTCTTTTAAATTTACATCCTAGGTCCTTCTAGTTTTCACCCGTATTTCAATTAAGCCCTAGATTTCAATTTAATTTGTTTTAAAAGGGTTAATGACTCATTTAGCCCCTGTTCTTTTAAACCTTTTTAATCTAACCCCTTTCCAGTTTTCAAAATTGCTAATTAGGCCCCCTTAGTTTTTTTTATTTTTAATTTCACCGTGCATTGCATATTTATTTAATGCCTTTTATTTTGTGCTATTTATTTGTTCATTTTAATTATATGCCTTATTTGCAAGCTTTTTATTATCCTTTGTTATTAGGGTAGATCTTGTAGATTAGTTTAGGTCCTTTAGGATTAGTTTAGAGTTTAAAATTTAATTTAATTAATTTAAACTATGCGCTCGTTTTATTGGGGCATAGACTTTAAATTAATTCTAGGGTAAGTTTCGAGCCCAAGTTAGATTATAGGTTCAAATCAATTTAATCTGTTTAAATTTACCCTTGGCTCATTGGGGTAAATGTTAAATGTATTAAATTGGTTGAACAATTCTTAATTATTTTATAGGGTAAAATTGACATTTAATATAGCTCACCCAATTTAAATCGTAATTAATTAATTCGAATAATTTTAAATAGAATCCTTGGCTCATTGGGATTCTAGTTTAAAATTAAGCGAATTAATTATTATGGTTCAAGATAACCAATAAAATGTTAGGGTTTTTAGTTTTTAGGATTAAATTAATTTAGGGTTAATATTTAGTCTAACTTAGTTAATAATTGGACCACTAATTGAATGTTCAATAATTTGGGCATTTTTAGGTTAGGGCTTTAGTGGGCCTTAGGTTTTAATTTTGTGCCTTTTTATGTCATGCATTTTAATTTTCATTCATTAGACCTTTTATTTTAATTGGTTAAGCATGTAATTAATCAATTTAAATCATAAAACAAATATATTTATTAATTCCGATATTTGTGTCGTAACAGTCCTGGCTCAATGGATGTTGACCAAATATTCGAATTAATCCTTATCGTCTAAAGGTAATTTTAAAAGAATTAAAATTTTGACAAGTCATTTCATCATGTTTAACTATTTGCATCATGCATAAAGGTGATGAACGGAGTTCGAACCATAAATTAACACGGCACTCGAGCTTATTCGATGTCGGTTTAATCTATGGTCCGAGGTTTCGTCACCCTTATTAATTAAATGTTTAATTAATGCGAATTCACCAATTTGAAAAAGCCCGCTTAATTAAAGTTTGTCTTCAACCGCGAACCATCTAATTAAACTCAATTTAAATTTTGATAATTTCCATCAATTAAAAGCAACATATATTTTGGTACTGATTTCCGAGCGCGATGGGGTACTAATCCTTCCCCACGCGTAACCAACTCTTGAACTCGTTTTTTAAATGAATCTCTGGTTTTTATGGTGTTCGGCCTACCTTAGTGGCCGGTGGCGACTTCGAGTTTTTTTATTTTCACAAAACACGAATTTTTAAAGAATTTCCCGTTTTTCAAATGTTTTCCCAAAAAACAAAAGGAAACCTATTACTCCTTTTTAGCGATTTTAAATTTTCAGAAAAAGGTCGCTATAATAGTCACGCCACCTTCCGTTAGATTTTAACGGCTGATGCTCAAAATAGGTCCAATTAAATAATTAGGTGGTCGAATTTTAAATTTTTATAGTTCGGTGGTCAAAACAAGTCAAACACAATAGTTGGGTGGTCACTCAAATAGTTTACCTTTTTATTATTATTGTTAAGAGACTTTATTTATCCAACATGTTAATTTTTTTTTAAATTCATGTTTATATTTTTTTCTTGGTAAAGTACTAAAATGGTAACTAAACTTTGTTTAAAAAATTAAAATAGTAACTAAACTTTTAAAAGTTACAAAAAAATAGTTAAACTTTATGTTTTGTTATAGAATAGTAACTCGGTCATTAATGGGTAACGCTGCAATTACGAAAATTTGAATAATAACACATTTAGTCTCTATATTTATAGATTCAATCAATTTAGTCTTATTTCAAATAAAAACACATTCTCCTCGCTTCTTCCTTTCTCTCCCACAGCTACCCTCTTCCTCTTATTAATACTCATTTCTCTATTTTTCTTTAATTTTCATTTTCTTTGCAAATCACACCGTCCTCCTCTCACTTTTTCTGTTCTCTGTTGGTTTTTCCTGCTTGGCTTTTTTGGGTCTGTAATATTGATGAAAAATTATGACGTGTTTTTCAACTATATAACCATGGTTTCACGCTTCAAAGCCTTGCCTTTGACTAGGGCTTGGCTTTCTAAATGCCCGGCACACCACTCACCCTTCTTCCTACAATCGCAATAAACTCATATATCAGTAAACATCTTCATACATACATACATATATATATGCATTGAAGAGGAGAAAATTGAAACTTGCCTGGGGCTGTCCAAGTTTCAAAAGTTTGGAGTCGATATTCATGCATGATCCAATCAGTTTTCCTACCATTAGGTGCACGACCCTTGTGGAAAATCAGGGTTTTTTTTCATCCCTATAATTTTGTTCTTTGAAAGCACAGATTTATCCCTCCTCGTTACCTTCCAAAACCCAGCCACAGTGGCTCTATTGGTCCTTGTTCCTATCGGATACTTCCTGTCTTTATAATTGAAGAAGTACCACTCGCTTTGTTCTTCATTTCCTACATTACAACTTGCTGCACAAACCCAAACCACTTGTATTAGTCAAAAGGCAAACTTGGTTTTGGAACATTAGTGTGAATATATATTAGCTTTGAAAATATCCCTTTGCCCCTATGTCATGGCATGGTTGATTAGTTTATGACTAAGAGAAAAAGTATCGGACTAAAAAGAATGCATGTTTTTTACAATTTTTTCTAAAAAAAAATTCACACCCTAGCTAGGATAGAACCAATAGATCTTAGAAACAGCATTGGTTTATTCAGTAAATTTACGTTGGGTATCCCATGGCTCCATCTTGTATAGATCAATTCTGAGTGAATTAATCTTTCTTTGGACAAGTTCTTTCTCAATAGGATGAAATCGTCTTCGGATGGATCTTGGAGCTCCTCCATTCACCAGTTTGGGTTTTTTATTTTAACAACCACAGGAGTTCCTTTAATGTTGTCTTTTTTCCCACCAACCAAAAGACGGCGCCATTGTTGGATTTTTTTACCTTCGAAAAACTTGATTGTCGGGTTTTGATCTTGGGAGATCAAAAAAATGTTTTTCAGAAAAAAAGGTTAAAAAATTAACAGCATTATCATATATAAACGAAGAAGGAGAAGAAGAGACAAAATATAAGAAAGGGCTCTGATTTTAGATTTGTACCGAGAAGAAGGAGAAGACGAAATAACATTTAAACTAAATCTATCCTATAGCGTAAATTTTAAAAAACATTTTTTTAATAAAAACACATTTTTCAATAGCCATAATATCAAAAATACTCTAATTTTGACTGGATAGTCATTTTGATCTCTGTTCTTTTTTTTTAACAATTTAACATCTAAAGTTTTATTTTGGGTTAAAATTAGGGATGGCAATGGGCCGGATCTAGACCGGGTCCAGCTGGACCCAGATCCAAACCTATTTTCACATCCTTGATCCAGACCCACCTCGGATCCGCGGGTCTAGAAAATTGAGATCCAGATCCAGATCCAACGAATCTGGGTCCAAAACGGGTCTACTAAAAAATGACCATTCGACCTATTTTTTAACGTAATAAAACTACCATTTACTAATTTCGCAACACATCTCTAATGGAGGAAAGATTAATTTCAATACAACTAGTAACAAAATAAAAAGCGATAAACTAAAGTCTCAAAAAAACTCCAACACAATTACACAAATGTCATTTGATAACACAAACATTAAAAAATGCAGATCATAAAACATTCCATTGTCGCAAGTCGAGTACCACACTTCTACCTCCTTAGAGTGCTAGTCTTCATCACTACTCAAATCATCAACATCCTAAAACAAAGAAGAAACAACCAACCAAAGAGAAAATTTTGTTTAATAAAAATAATATTTGTGAAGTTTAAATTAATATTAAGGTTATGTAATGTAATAACTTTCTTATATACCATGTCAATGATATCCACTACTTTCGCATCATCATCACAATCTTCATTAATAGTGGAACAAATGTGTTCCATCAAAAGTGTCTTTGTCATAAATAAATAAAAATTATATTATGTGAAATATAAAATTAAAGCAAAGGAAGGGAAATAATATAATTACTGATAAGTACAAAATTACCTTTGACATCTTCAACAATCCAATTTTGCAAGCACATTAAAGCCTCCACGGTTTGAGAATGAAGCCTACAACGGTAAGCACTAACCACGGTTTTTCTATAAACAGGTAAACGAGTCCAGATCTGAATCTTAGTGTCAGATCCGGACCCAGATCTGTACTTTAATTAGAGGATCCAGATTCGGCCCGGATCCGTCGAGTCCAAAATTTTAGAATCCAAACCCTATAAAACAGATATGGATCTACGGATTCGGGTCAGATCTAGGATCCATTGCCATCCCTAGTCAAAATGACCCCTCTACGGATGAAAATTGTCAGTCAGCTAACGATAAACAACTTGAAATGACTTGACAGAATAACACGTCAGCAAAAAAATAATTTTATATTTTATATAATTTTATAAAAAAAATTTAACTGATGTGATATTCTTTCAAGTCAACACCTTTGTCTATATGACATTGTCATGTCAAAGTGCACTGTCATGTAGGTTTGTCACGTCGTTTGAAGTCATTTATCGTTAGTTAACTAGCAATTTTCATTCACAAATGGGCCATTTTGACCCAAGATAAAACATTGAAGCTAAATTGGTTTAAAAAAGATTAAGGGCTAAAATGAGTGCTGAAGCTTGATATCTTCAGTTGCCGCAACAATCTACTCAAAATTTCGACTAGATGACTGACTTATTTATGATTCGATTCTTGGCAAATAAAACTTCAAAAAAATCCCCAATGTATTTGACGTCCTTATATCAAAGGCTTGATGAACCATTAAGGGACTTCGTCAAAAGATTCAATGCGATCATGATGCAAACCAAAGATGTGGAAGATGAGTTCACAGTAAACGCTTTTCTAAATAGAACTGCTCATCTGAAATATAATTTGCTGGACAATCCACTAGCCACCTTGCCCACACTATATGAAAAAGTACAGCCTTATGCAAAAAATGAAGAGGCAAATAGATTAAGAGCTCAGGCACAGGGTTTGTAGAGTGCATACTTTCACTAACGTTCATAATTTCAAGCGAGAAAGACCTTCGCTTCAGGACAGAGCTGAAAGAGAAAGATTCACAGGATATCAACAGGCAGAAAACCAGTATAGAGGGGGCAACAGCACTCACAGTCTGATAATTACAAGCAACGACATAGTTAGGACAATGGAAGCGAGGACATGCCTAGAGATAGATCTTCAGTCGAATTCCAAACTTACCACCAATTAACGAAGCCACTGTTGCGCAAATGGTGCAAGTATTCACGTCGACAAGTAATAGTATAGTTCAAAGATGTCTCCACGAGGATTGGATCACTTTGCATAAGTTATTTCACTATAAAAGAAAATTGGTTTGGGATACTAGCTAAATGTGAGCTTTGGGTTTGGGAATTGTAACAGATTTTCAACCGTAATTGAGCTTCGGGTTTGGGAACTGTAACGGATTTTCAAATGTAATTGAGCTTCGGCTTTTATTGTAAATGGACAATGGACAATTTAATTAATATTGGTTTTTATTTAACTGGGCTTATACTTATAATATTGGCATATTTATTTATTTATTAAGAGAAAAAATACTACTACTAATAATAACTAAAAGCGGGCAAAACCGGTGGCCAAAATATTCCAAACTCATGTTCGGACGCAAGTCCGATATTGATGTTGGACACCAATACTTAACACTATATATGCAAGCAACAAAACAAGCATTATCACGGTGTTCATACAAAACATAAAAAAGTATAAATTTAAATTGGGAGTGATAATTACAACATAGAAACAAAAGATAGCACAAGATGAAATGAACACCAGTAGATAGTTTGAAAACGTCAGAAAACACAACAGTTTAAGGTACCAAGTGTACGTTTAACATATACAAGAGCATATAAGATGAAGTGAACACCGGGGGATTGTTTGAAAAATGCAGAAATCATGATGCTTTAAGGTTCTGAAGGCTCTTTTAACACATACAAGAGCACATACAGGCAGTTCTGGATCAATCTGACAAGTATCGAACTGAAGAACTATTGCTCATAACATGATCCAGGACCGGTTGGAGGTCGTCGTGCATAATAATTTGTGGCAGGAGCAGCTTGAACCCCACGCCTATTCAATAGGCATCTGAAGTAATGGTACCTAGGCAATACGGTTGAAGTAACGTTTCGTACAGATACAGCCTCCCTTTTGCTCCACAACCGCTCTGTAATAAGAAGTTGAAGATGAAGATGCAATCGAAACAAGTAAACAGATTGTGTCGATAAAAGATAGTTTAATGATTGAATCCAACACGATCAGAAATGCATAGTTTAGTTGCTTGCTGTAAATGCTTAACTGCATCAAAATGAACACTATGCTTAATGCAGCCAACTAGAAGAAGCTAGAAGTTGTTTAACGTGCATATTGTAGTTAAGGTTAACAGATGTAATCCAAGAATTCAGTTTCACCTTTATTGCATGAACATCGAAAAGAGAACAAATAGAGAATCAAAAGTCCTAATATGAAAGGGTTAGGACACAAAAGAGAACATCATCGCATTCTGAAAAGAAAAATAAATCTCTTTCTATCCAAACATTATAAATCAGACATGTTTACCTGGACAAATCATTGAACATGTTTTCTGAACAAGGAAAAGTGAGAGTAGGCCAATAAAAACCCCAATAAGTAACACTAATTTTGTAGATTGCAAACGTTTTATTATTAAATACTAACTCTATTCTTAGAGAATGATACTAATTGTACTAGCTATCTTTTAGTATTTGGATTAACTTTAATCTTTATCCAAAGTGTAGAAAAAGATAACTCCTAGAGTAGTCCTACTAGAGTTCTCTGACCAAATTACAGATGAATTTAGAGGAAAAAGATAACTCTTTGTATCTAGTCATTATAACACTAGTTTGTACTTTGATTACAGATGAATTTAGAGGAAAAACAGAGAACTCGAATTGAGTCTCTGACCAAATTCTTAAGTTTTCTACATGGTATCAAATAAGGTTTCTAGATCCTAGACCTTGAAAGATGAATACATCGACCACGTCAGAAATCAGCTCAGGAGCTGATCAGAATTCATGTCTTGATGTTGTGATTGATGCCTCAACCACACAAATAACCTGTCACAAAAAGAACCTGTATCTCCATGTATGTCACTTTCTTTGAAAATAAACCTTATTCCTCTAAAAACTATAATTCAGGGAGAGAGTTGTGATTTTCAGCCTTCTATATTTCCACCTACTATACCTATTATTCCTTCTTCAGAACCTATACCAACTTTTTCTTCTTCAGACCTGTACCACCTCCCAACTCTAATTCACCAAAAACTCTTGAAAGAACTCAACCTGATCAACTTGAGAAGAGGGAACTTAGTGTCTATAAAAAGAGGCAAAAGCCTACTAAAGAGGTCATTATACAACATGGAGACTACCAAGACCCGTAACTCAGTCCTACTACCACAGAAAACTTGGAAGGTACGGAAATATCTCAAAATGAAATTCCTATTCCTCTTATTGACACTGTTGATTTGCCCATTGCTCAAAGGAAAGGTGTGAGGAAATGCAAAAATCATCCAATTCAAAGGTTTGTTGCATATGAGAACTTGAAGCCTTCATTTAGAGTATTTACTGCAAATATTGATAGGATTTATATTCCAAAAGTAGTAGAGGAAGCTCTAAAAGATCCTCGGTGGAAAATGGCAGTTGAAGAAGAGATAAGTGCCCTAAAGAACAATAAAACTTGGACACTAACTGAATTACCACCAGGGAGAGATCAATAAGCTGCAAGTGTGTATTTACAATAAAGTATAGTTCTTATGGGAATGTGGAGAGATTCAAGGCAAGACTTGTGGCCAAAGGATTCACACAATCTTATGGGATAGATTATCAAGAAACTTTCGCACCAGTTGTTAAACATAATTCAATTAGGGTGCTATTATCCTTGACAGCTAATGAAGACGGTGAACTCCATCAATTGGATATCAAGAGTGCCTTCTTGAGTGGGACACTACCAGAAGTGTACATGCAAATCCCTTCAAGTATGAAGAGAAAATCTGGTGGTAAAAAGGTTCGCAAACTGGAAAAGTCTTTATATGAGTTAAAACACCCCCAACGTGATGCAAGAATCAAGGCACAAAATCTTGATCATGGATGAGATGGGCTGACTTTTCCACAAGGACTAATAACAAAGATCAAAGTCAACACAACTCAAGTCCAAGATGTACATGGCGGTGCAAGATTTTGTGAGCAAAGAGCCACAAGCATGTTTGGAGAATAACGATTTTCAAGAAGCCAAGCTTGGCCTTGTTTATTCCATGGTGGGAATTTAAAGATTTCATATGCCAAGGATGTTAGAAGCCCACATTTAGAAATCACTGCTAATTGGGTCACACTTATAAGCATAGAAGACCCATCCAACAAGGAACTATGAAGACCTTAATTTAATCCATGTAAAAATTTGGTCCAAAAGCTAATTTATATGCTTTAGCCGAATTTGATCAGCCCAATAAGGAAAATTTTAGCCTTTATTTTATTTTAAGTCGTTCAAAATTATTAGGAGCCAAGATTAAATCTGAGCTATCAGATTTTTAGGGTTTTAACTAGGTTAATTTTATTTTCTGTTAGCTTAAATGGGTCGCCCAAGTTAGCTTCAATTTGAAGCACTCCTTAGCTTATTTAAGGAGGCGGTCACACCCTTTGTAAGACCTCTCTTCTTTGTTTTGTTTTATTGAATACTCTTTGAGTAATTTATCCAGCAAGATTAACATTTCTTGTGTAATTTATCCAGCAAGATTAATATTTCTTGTGTCTTTTAGAAATGTTTCAAAGAAAGATTGTTGGTGATCAATTCTTCATCCTTCAACTTGCAAAAAACGCCTTCTTAGAGGGGGATTAGAACCGTTTCAAAGAGTGTGATGAATCTAACAATGTTCAGAGGGCTCCTAGGGCATTCATTCTTCAATCCATTCATCAAATCCAATCAACACGCCACCTGAGTTTGAATCATTCAAGATTCTTTTTATCTTTTTTATTCTATTTCTTACTCCAAATTCTTATCTCTTCAAGTTCTTGATTCTGTCCAAACTATCAAGAATCAATCTTGTAGTTTCTTGAACTTTCTTTTAAAGCAAGAATCAATCTTTATTGATATATTATTGTTCTTTGATTAATTTTGTTCTTTCTCCTTATTTCCATATTTGATCTTGCAAGATTCTTGAAGTTGCCACATATTCTCCTGCTAATGTCTAAAGCCCTCAATTGATCCAACAACTTGAACGAATCGATCTTGTTCCGCTGGCCTTATTGTATCACAAGGGCCTGGTTTGACAAATTCACCAAAGTCATTATTAAGAATGGCTAAAAGCAATGCTAAACAAACCATACATTGTTTGTAAAAATAACATCATGCTGGAAGTGTAACACCCAAAAATCTTTAATTCAAAACCCTAATTAAATTGGGAATCCCCAATTCGAAACCCTAGTATTTAGGGATTTTAATCTAAAACTCTAATTGTTCAATTTGGGAATTATTTGAATTTAATTGGATTCAATGACCTAATTGGGAAAATTCAGAACCTTGAAGACCTTTTTGAAAAGCAGTTAAACCTAGAGGCCCTTAGCCTGTGATTTACCCTTTGAGTATGGTATATAACCCTCTCATTCAACCCTAGACGGTTCATATGCCACTTCTGCAGCCCTTATCTCCCTCACTCTTACCCAAACTCACTCTCGTAAGAAACTCCCCCATCTCTTGTTTTCCATCGAAGCTCCGACAAGAGCCGTTTGCCTTTCGTGCAGCTCACAACAACCATCATTGTTTTCCCTTTTGTCTCACGAGGAAAACCCACCATTTAAACCTTCATTTCCGGCTGTCATTTGCTTTGAATCAACGTTTAAACCCTTCGATTCCCTTTTGCGCCGCCATCCTCCTTCCTTCGTGTTTGGGTAAGTTTTGGGTAAGCCTCTAATCTAGTGTTGTGATCTCCCTTTGTGCATTATTGTGCTTTATTCCCTTTTCCGATTTCTTTAAACCGTAAAAGGTGTTTTAGCAATCATCAATTCTACGTTGGTGGAATTGCAGCAGCCGTCGTAGTGTGGATTCATAAACCCTAGTACCAGATTGTTGAAGAGGGCAAGGTGGGCTAGTGCATGGGCCAGTAAAGCTCTCTTGTTGAGAGCCCAACTTCGTGTGAGCCCAAACGAGAGTACCCAACTCTCTTGGTTGAGTGTGAACCCGTTGGGTTGTGGCCCAAACCATTATGTATTGAACCAAATTGAACTCATGGGTTTTTAACCGAACCGAATCGAACCGGTAAACTCGACCCGTTAACCAGACCCAAATCTGAACTCGACCTGAGTTTACCGACTTAAACCCGTTGACCGTCAACTTCGATCATTGACCGTTGACTTTTTCAATCAGCTTTGACTTTGACTTTTTTCGACGTCTTGAGTCCAAATTCACAACCGTTTCGCCTAATTCGAATCCGAAAAAGCCTAGTTTTACTATTTGTAATTTATTTTTTACTTGGTAATTTTTTTGAGAAATTTGGGTATGAGATCTGATGTAGTTTATTTACATGTTTCAGATGTCATCGACTCTGAGAACGACGTGTTACCTCCTCCTCTACCTGTGCAGACTATCCCTGCACACTCTACGAGAGCTACACGTGAGTGGTTGCTTTATATTAGAATTTGAGTTTTGGTAAGTGGCATAGTGTTTATGTGTTATTAATATGCAACTTTACCCCTTAGGTTCTAATTCAACTAGACCAAGAGCTAGTTTTGATCGTGGGAGGCGTCATAATTGACGCTAGAGCTTTTGGCTGTTAGAGGTGTGTTTTCTTATTGTGTTACATATTTTCTAAAATGATGTTTTCAACTTGCATGACTATTTTCTGTGTTGTGATTATAAAAGTTTTGAGATATCATGCATACCATGTCAGAATGTGATTTAATTGAGCTATAGTTTCTTTTATAGATACCTTTGGAATTTTGGCGTCTTGGTACTCGGAGGATCTCGTGTTATCTATATGTTTTCATTCCAGTATGGATTATATTGTTTTCGGACTTTGTTTATTATTATCATTTTATTTTGGGACTTTGATGTATTTGTATTTGAGACTATTTTGGGATTGGGTAAAGTATACAAACGGTCACTAAACAATCATAAAAAATACAAAATGATCATCAAACTTTTAAAAGTTATTAAGTTACATAACGAGCATAGATTTGGTACAAACACTAGAAAGGGCTTGAGGAGGAGACAGTTGGTGGCCATAGAGAACATAAAGCCCATTTTGCAGTCTAGCATTGTCAATCATCTTCTCCGAGTCCAGGCCAGATTTGGTACAAACAACACATCATTAAGCAATATATTCCCATTAAGAAAAATTGAACCACTTCCTTTTATAGGAGACATGGATCTATCTGCAGTTTTAATTGAGTTTTTAGAAGGTGAAGCTGCAAATGTGTAAAACAAACCTCTATTACTAGTCATGTGGTCAATTGCTCAAGTCAATGATCCAAGTTGAAGCATTCTGTATCGAGAGAAGGGTTGTAAGAAAGAAACTGCTTTTTGTACTTCCATCCTCTGTCATGGCCAAATTTGTCTCACTAGGGCCTCCCATTTTACCAAACAACTTTTGGAGTTCTTCAATTTACTCTCTGATAAAATTGCTAACCCCCACAGTGCTGACTGCATTTGACCGGGACTCTTTAGATGCTATGTGTGGAGAAGGCTTCCAATCTTTGTGTTATCTTCTTATACAAAGCTGCAACTTTTGGAGTCTCTCAATCATTGACTACATACAAGTAAATTTTTCTGCTTCAAATTAGATGCCCTACTCTCAATTGCAAATAGCTCAAAGATGTTGTCTATACTTGAATAAGTTTCTTTGACAGCACGCCAAATAGCTCAGAGAAAATTTGTACCAACTTCAAGAGACATGGTGTTCACCAACCCTGACATAACTCTCCCATTCTCACGCATCTATTTTTCATATCCTTGGTCAGTAGCAGGAGGGTTCTTAATTTCTCTCGAGATGTATACAAGTTTCCCTCGCCCAGTTAGAAAAATCTTGACTGATTGGGACCACTGAAGATAGTTGTGGCCTACAAAATGATGGCAAGTAACTGCTGATCCAAATATTTCTAGAAAATCATCAACAATAGTATTCTGATCTGCTAAAGAATTAAATTCAAAGGATGTCGAATTGGTACCCATCGATTAGAATGTAGGATCAATCCCTTGACTGATACCATGTAGAAACTGATGAAAACAATGTGTTTTCACAGTATTTCGATTCATAATACATCTTTCCATGGTTAGTCTTTTAAAGACTTAATTTCAAAGAGTTTAACTTAATTTAGAAGTCATCTAGATTTACAACTCATATCTCTTAGGATAGAGATCTAGTTTATCTACAATAAATAAATAAACTTTAAACTAAACATATCTATAACTAAAAATACCTTTGGACTCTATGTGCCTTGGTACTCAACAGACCTCTTGTGTTATCGATTCGTTTCCAAACTTTGTTTATTATTATTATTATTATTATTATTTTATTTTGGGACTTTGATGTATTTGGACTTGAGACTATTTTGGGATTTGAAGTTATTTTTCGGTATGCATGCATAAACTTTATATTCGGATGTTTTATTTAAACTATCAGACTATAATATTAATGTTGAGATTTTTAATAACCTTTTGAAATATCTTATTATGGAAAATTGAATCATTTTACGTTACTTTATTAAAAATTATACTTATTTATGCTTAATTCGATACTTGAGAGAAAAGTTACAATTATTACTTTCTAAATTCGGCCTTTTCTTTTGGTCTAGTTTAGGGGTTATAGGAAAGCAATTTTAATTGTTTATATAGATGATATTATTGTTACAAGAGACGACATCAGTGAGATAGGAAGAATAAAGTTGGGTCGTGAGTTTGAAACCAAGGACCTCAGAAGTCTGAAACAGGGTTTTAAATAGCGGCCCGCAACTGCTATAGCGGCTGCTATTTCGCAATAGCACCGCCGGCCGAAACCGTTATCGGCGAATATAGCGGTCGAAATTAGATTCACACCCTTAGCGGCGGATAGCGGCCGCGATTTAAAGGGTAACGGCAAATTGTGGCAATAACGGGTCTCTATTCCTGTTAAAGTACCGTTACCGTAAAATCAACAGTAAAGGTAGAAGTTCCTTCAAAAAAATAGAAAAAGAAGATAAGAGTGTAAAACCTCTTCCTTCAATTCGAGAGGTCTTTGCAGAAGTGAGAATGGAGGATAGATAGAGGTCCTTCATGCTTCCTCATGTTACTCCTGCTGAAAGTTCTGCCTTACGCAGTCTTCATCTTCAAATAGGGCGAGGAAGGGCAGACCAGTATGTGACTTTTGCAAGAAACTGGGCCATTTGAGGGAACAATCCTGGAAGCTTCCTGGCAAGCCTGGTGATTGGAAGCCTTTTTCACAGAGAGCCCCTCGAAAACCTCGGTCTAATGTAGCCAGTACTGTGAGCAGTGGTGTTTTTTCAGTAGAGCAGATTGCTGCCCTTAACAAGATGTTTGGCAACATGGGAGGTTCTAGTACGGGTGATGTCGTTCTGAAAGAAGAAGGTGCACATAATGGCTTCTTTCCTACAGCCTTTTTTATCTAAACAAGATGAATCAGCATGGGTTATTGGCTCAGAGGCTTCTGATCATATAACTGGTAACAGAAAGCTATTTTTTGCTTTTGTATCATCATGTTCTAAGCAATCCATTAAAATTGCAAATGGGTCCTTATCTCCTATAGAAGGGCCTGGTACAATGTTTATTAACGAGGATATATTGCTTAAAGATGTTCTCTTTGTACCTAATCATGCTTGCAATCTATTATCAGTCACCAAACTCACTAGGGATTTGCAATGTTGCGCACAGTTTACTAATAATGGTTGTTTTTTGCAGGCACTGGATTCGAAAAAGATGATTGGCAATGCTAGATTCTCAAGCTTTTTCTCTCTTCTTTAGCAAATCATGATGAAATTATGTTATGGCACTATAGCTTAGGCCACCCCAATTTTTCTTATCTTGCAAAATTATTTTCTCATCTTTTTGTTAATAAAAAACCACATTTATTTCAGTGCCATGTTTATCCTCTCACTAAGCAAACTAAAGCATTTTACTCACCATCTACTTATAAATCATCTCAACCATTTGCTTTAATTCATAGTGACATTTGGGCCCCCTCTAGAGTGAAGAATATTAATGGGTGTCGATGGTTCATTTCTTTCATTGATGATCATACCCGAACTACATGAGCCTACTTAATGAAAGATAAATCTGAAACTATGTCCATTTTTGAGAGATTCTATACTATGGTTGAGACACAATTTCAGAGTCAAATTCAGATATTTAAGTCTAATAATGTGGGAGAGTTTTTTACTAATTCTTTGGGGGAATTTTTTAAAAAGGCATTGTTCAGATTAGCTCTTATGTCAAAACACCTCAATAGAATGGTGTTGCAGAAAGAAAAAATAGACATTATTAGAGGTAACTCGATCATTATGATTTTTCGGGAATGTGCCAAAATTTATGTGGGGTGAAGCTTAGTTAACTACCACTTATCTTATCAACAAAATGCCTAGTAAAGTTCTTAAATTCGAAACACCTAGGGTTGTTTTCTTAAAGAGTTATCCTCGTTTTAAACCTATCTCATCTATTTTTCCTCTTAGAATCTTTGATTGTACTGTTTTTGTCAGGAATTTAGATCCTTCACAATTAAAATTGGATCCTAAGGCTCTTAAATGTGTTTTTATGGGGTATTCTTCACTTCAAAAGGGCTACAGGTGTTACTACCCCTAGTAAAAAATTCTGTGTATCCATGGAGGTAACCTTTTTTGAGCAGGAACCTTATTTTCCCAAGGCTAAAATTCAGGGGGAGACTTTGACAAAATTTCAGTCTTCCTTAATTCCTCAGGTCTATCCAATCTCATCTTCTTCTATACCTTTACATGTCTTGCCTACTGCACCTCATGATATTGAACCTCTACCTAAACAAACTACCCCTATACATTAACCTGCTACTGTTGTTTCTTCACCAGCTGCCTCTCAAACTTCACCTCCGAAAACTGTCCCTCAAAACACAAACCCCTAAGAAACTCGGTGTTTACACCAGAAAAAGAAAGATCATCCCTTAGGCCATTTTGCAGTCTGACACTTGCCAAGAATTGGAATTGAGTCCAATTGCCTTAGAGAATGTTGAAGGTAATGCCACTTATACTTTGGTTGATATGGGGGATTTACCTATTGCTAAAAGAAAGGGAGTAAGACAGTGTACTAAGTATCTTATTCAATAATATGTTTGCTTATGGGAACTTAATGCCATCTTTTATGGCTATTACAGCTAGCATTGATAAAGAAGAAATTCCTACAACTTTTGAAGATGCCCTAAAAGATCATAGATGGAAGAAAGCAGTTGAAGAAGAAATACAAGCCCTTGAGAAAAAATGGCACGTGGACTGTTACCGACTTAAGGCAAGAAGACGGTTGGCAGTAAGTGGTCTTTGCATTCAGATGGGAGCACAGAGAGGTACAAGGCCAGGCTCATAGCCAAGGGTTTTACTCAAACCAATGGCATTGACTACAAGGAGACATTTGCACTTGTAGCAAAATTAAATATTGTTCGAATACTTCTGAGTATTGCTGTTAATAAAGACTAGAATCTTTATCAACTGGACATTAAAAATGTCTTCTTGAATGGCAAATTAGAAGAGGAGGTCTACATGAAAATGCCACCAGGGTATGGAGTCTAAGCTGGGTAGTAAAAAGGTTTGTAGGCTTGAGAAATCTCTTTACGGACTAAAACAGTCACCTAGGGCCTGATTTGACAGGTTCACTAAAGTCCTTAAAGAGAATCATTACAGACAATGTGATAGGAGCCAAATTTCGAAGGAAAAAGAAATGACGAAAACAGAAAAATAATGTTTAATTAGAAGTAATAGTGAAGAATCTTAACACTAATACAACCAATAAACTAGAAATTTTAAATAACAATAATCTTAATACTAAAACTAAAAACAGATCCTAGCCTATTTATAATAAATAGTCTGGACTGTTAAACAAAGGTAAATTCCTAAAAATAGAGATAATGAGAACATGGCAGATAGTTGTGGGAGACATGAGAGTTAAGTGGGAGTTGCAACTCCTCTTTAGGATCATGGGATCATGTAGGCCAAATAGTTGGACCCGTATCAGTACTTCCCCTCTGCAAACTCGGCTTGTCCTCAAAGCGAAATGAAAGATCGATATTATCCTCATAAGTATAATTAACAGTCTGCACGCCATCTGAGGCCGGTAATCGAATTATAGTTTGGTTTTTGTTCGAAGTTGTGACATGACACCCCGCAGTAACTACAATTTGAGGGGAAGAAAAACCTACTGCTCCTCTACCTATACTATCAGTCTTTGCCCTTTGGTTATCATGAAAATACTTAAGGTACGCCATGCAGTCGATACGGCAAAAAGGGATGATACTTGCTTCCACACGAGTAGTGGAAGCTGGCTTTGTAGAAAGTTCATCTTCGGTCAGCGACTTCACCAAAATTTCAAGATTTCTCTTTTTTACTCTATGCTCTGTCTTAATGTCAGACTCGATTTCGGAAATATCTGACAAGTCATCAAAATCTGAAGCCATAAACAAATCTGTTTTGGATTTATTTTCAGGAAGTCCCTTGCCTTTGTTAGGCAATTCTGGAATGGATCCCAATAGTGATGCACCCATGATTTGAGCTTTAAGAGTTGCTACTTCATCCCGTAAAATGTCAAAGGCATCGAGTAACAATTGAAGCAAGTTGTATTGCAATGGGGACGGTATTAGGGATGACAGCTTGTGAGGTGGAAATGTATGGATTTGATTGGCATTGGGAAGCAGTGTTGCAAGTTTTCGCCATTTCGATTCGAACCTTGCTCGGATACCAAAATGATAGGAGCCAAATTTCGAAGGAAAAAGAAATGATGAAAACAAAAAAATAATGTTTAATTAGAAGTAGTAGTGAAGAATCTTAACACTAATACAACCAATAAACTAGAAATTTCAAATAACAATAATCAATAATCTTAATCCTAAAACTAAAACTAAGAACAAATCCTAGCCTATTTATAATAAATAGTCTAGCCTGTTATTTGCTGGAAACTAAGGTAAATTCCTAAAAATAGAGATAATGAGAACATGTTAGATAGTTGTGGGAGACATGGGAGTTAAGTGGGAGTTGCAACTCCTCTTTAGGATCATGTAGGCCAAATAATTAGACCTGTATCACAATGTCAAGCATATCATACTTTGTTAAAGTAACTATCAATAAGAAAAGAATTATTCTTATAGTATATGTTGATGGCATTGTTGTGACAGGAGATGATGAAGCAAGAATCAGTCTATTGAAGGAGTTGTTGAGTAGAGAGTTCGAAACCAAGGACCTAGGGAAACTGAGATATTTTCTAGGCAAGGAAGTTGCTCGATCCAGAAAAGGTTTGGTTATTAACCAGAGAAAATATGTGTTGGATTTACTTTCAGAAGCTGATATGTTGGGATGTAAGCCTGCTGATACTCCAATGGAAGCTGCCTTGAAGCATAGAGGAGAAGATATGGGGGCTAAAATTGATAAAAATCAGTTTCAAAGGCTGGTAGGGAAACTTATTTATTTATCTCTAACCAGACCTGATATTTCTTTTCTTGTAAATGTGATAAGTCAGCATATGACTAATGCTAGAGAAGGACATTAGGAAGTTGCATACCGAATTCTAAGGTACCTAAAAGGTACACCTGGCCATGGATTGTTCTTCAAGAAAATTGAAGATAAAACAGTTAAAGTGTTTACAAATTCCAGCTGGGCCAGTGAGGTTACTGAAAGGAAGTCAGCTAGTGGATATTGCTCGATTGTTTGGGGCAACTTAGTGACTTGGAGAAGAAACAAACCGTTGTTTCTAGAAGCAGTGTCGAGGCATAGTATAGGGCACTAGCCCTGGGAATTTGTGAAGGAATATGGATACTAAGACTGTTGAGAGAATTAGATTTAAAGCATGAAGGAAAATTAGAGATGCTCAGTGATAACCAATATGCTATTCAAATTGCTAGAAATCCAGTCCATCATGATCGCACAAAGCATGTGGAGATTGATAGACATTTTATTGCCGAAAAGGTGAATGGTGGAATTGCAAACTTAACTTACATCCCTACAGAAGAACAACTAGCTGATGTACTTACTAAAGCTCTACCTAAGCAAGTCTTCGATAAGTTTTTATTCAAGCTGGGGCTATACAATGTTTATGCACCAGCTTGAGGGGGAGTGTGAGTTGTAGTCAATTAAATGATAAAGCTTAGTTTGTATTTGTAAATAGAGATATGGTTAAAATCTTATCATAAGCTAGAGTGATAAGAGATAGAATCTGTGTATAAGTCTAACTCCTAATTGTAATAGGAGTCTTGTAACCGAGTCTTTAAAAGACTCTGTAAAATAGTCCTGAATTGATTGAATTGAATGAAACAGTTCATACTTAACTGTTTCTACAGAGAGTTAACAGAGTGTTGAGGCAGTAAACAATCAGTTGTATCTAGAAGTAGTGTTGAGGCAGAATATAGACCCTTGCACTTGGAATTTGGAATGGAATATGGCTTCAAAGACTACTAACAAAATTGGGACGTAATAGTTGCAAGGAATTTGAACTACAAACAAATAGCCAATCAGATATTAGTATTACTAAAGATCTTGTCCAACACGACATGACAAAGTGAAGTTAGATAGACACTTCATGTCGGAGAAGGTCAATAAGTAGTCCACTCAACTTTGTTCCTACAAAAGACCAGCAAGTTGATGTCCTCACCAAAACAATACTAAGAGTTACCATTGATGAATTCACATCCAAGTTGGGACTCTACAACATATACTCACCAACTTGGTGAGAAGGTGTAGATTGCAAACAATTTATTATTAAAGACTAACTCTATTCTTAGATATTGATACTAATTGTACTACTTATCTGTTAGCATTTTGATTAACTCTAATATCTATCCAAAGTGCGGATAACTCCTAGAGTAGTCCACCTAAAGTTGTAACTCTACGTATCTAGTCGACTATAAGACTAGTATGTACTTTGATAACAGATGAATTACGAAGAATAACATAGACCTCACATTGAGTCTCTGACCAATATTCTTAAGTTTTCTACAAATTTTATTGGAACCTCTGGAAGGCACTCAAGATGGGGTATTGGTGGAGAAAAAGAGGAACTTATCTCGAAAAGAAAAAGCATGACTCAAGCATATATGGTTATAAGATGATAACAATGTTAAATAAATACTCATGTTTTAATCTCTTCGAAGCATATAACGTACCTGCCGCAGCAGCAGCTCGAGGCCATATTGTTTGCTGAACATTTGATGCATCAGCTGTCTCACCCCACATGCAAACTTCCCCTCCGAGAACAAGATTTTGCTCGGACACATTGTTTATTCCTTCAAGTGGCTCAGCACTGTAAACTTCATTCCAAGGAACATCTAGATGGTCAAGATACCAAGCACCTTGATTGCTGAAAATGCATTTGAATCCTTTTGCAACAGCCTTTGGACAAACCCCGGGACCCAACCTAGCATTTTAGATTAAATCATTCACGATTGAAATACAAAGTAACACCTCTTACATGTGAACCTTTTCAGATTTTTTTTTAAATTAAAACTCACCAGTTGTGTACGACAGTTCGTGGATTAAGCTTTGATGGAAAAGAATTGAAGGTTTCTTCCCTGCAATGAAGAATAGTCAGATCCTCGGATACAAGGAAAAGAAAAGCAAAATAACATTTTTTCATAGCTGAATTTTGTATTTAGTTAAGCAAGCTTATAGAAATAATATCCTGATTTCATCTTAAGTTACTCGAACTTGGGTGTGTGTGTCAGATAAATATTGTGCCTAACATATGTTCAAAGTTTTATAATGTAATTAGAAGGTCATGGCCTCAGCCCAACAATATCCCTGTACAGCCTTATACATGTCAAGGAATGCATTGGACATGGAAGTTAGACATAGGTAGAAAAAGTTGGAGCAACATAGGTTTCATCACATGCACATTTTTTAAATGTTAGGTAATTTACTTTATATTTATTTTACATCTGACAACTTTTAAGTTACTGCATTGAGAACTTCGTGAGAAGAAGTGATGCTAGAACAAATAACTTGGGATGCACGAAAAAACCAGAACCAAAGTCATGCATAAAACATTAAACAACAATTGTAGAGCATGGCTAAAGACACACCAATTGACAGGCGTCCAGTCTTTCGAGATCGCAATTTCTTGAGTCTTGAGTACAAAATATTGATACGCTTCTTTAGCAGTCATGTCGTGGTCGTTGAGCCTGTAATTAGTTTTGATCGGATTAGTTTATAAGATGGCACAGCTTGAATCAAAAAGTTACAGCTTAATCCCCAACATCGATGAATGGCTGAATTAGTATTATTCTCGTCAAACTCAATTGGTGTAGAAGTTACTCCGAATGTGAATCAGCATATAAGCAGTATTGAACAACGAGTAGAGTTAGGCATGTACCACTGTTTTATGTGTGGAGTAGAGGTCCAGCAATCTGTCAAAACAATTGGTGTCAGTATTAATAAATTCTGTTAAGGCAGAACTAAATGCATAACCAAGCATAAGAATAACTGCAAAAAGGGTAAATGAGAAATCCACTCATTTATTTAAAAATGAATACACATGTATAGTGAAATAATGATGATTTATCAATCTAAAAATTTAAAGTAAAGGGTAAATTTTAAAAGCTTTCGACGACTTTACAAGCACGCGTATAGTCCAAGGAACCTTCAGATACATGAAAAAACTTAGGAAAAATTGAACAAGCCCATGTTAGACACATACCCATTCCCGACGAGTCTAAATAACTTAGCAGACAGCACGCATAATCGAAAGGAGAAGCTCAGTGAAAATACTTCCTTTCAATCTAAAAAATGGGAAGAACACAGTCGTGTTTCTAACAAAGAGATAATGGAAATGTCAGTTATCAAGAAGAGATCGAATCTACCAACCTGTATGAACCTCATCGCCACCTAAGTGGAAGAGCTCAAATGGGAAAATTTTTCTTATATCTGTAAAAGAAAATTTCAATTATAAACCATATAACAAATGAGAAAGTGATTGTTGTTGGTTAGTGGCGTGTTGTTAGTGTTTGTAGATAAATAAGAGTTGTAAATATATCCTAACTAGTAGTTTAAATTTTAAATTAAATCTATCTTGTATAGGATAAGTGATAAAGAGATAAAATTCTATTCTAGAAGTTAACTACCTAGTATAAACCTCTTTGTAAAGAGTCTATAAATAGACTCACCTATTGTACATCGAAACACACAGAGTTTATAAATCTCTTACATTTTCCACATAATTCTTGGTGGAAATACCTATTTTCTACATGGTATCAGTTTAGGTTCGATCTAGTCACATTAGTAAGCAATGGCTCGTAGAACTTCAAAAGTTTTTCACCTAAATGTCTTCTAAAATTCAACTGCAGCCTTTCACTACCACCCTGAAGGTAGTATTTCGTGTTTGACTACTTTGTATTCCCATAACTGGATTGTAGATTACGGTGCCTCGATCATATGACAGGGAATCTAAGCTTATTTACGGACTATAAGCGTTTACAATCTGCCTCTTCAATCAAAACAGTGAGATGGATCTCTTTGATCGTAAAGGGAGTGGTTCTATTCCTATAACCGAGTCCTTAGTATTATACAATGTTCTCTATGTGCCTAACCTCACCTGCAATCTACTCTCTGTTAGTAGGATGGTTAGTGAATTTCAATGTAGTGCTAATTTTGGGCTACATGGTTGTGTTTTTCAGGCACAGGGCTCGGGGATGGTGATTGGCAGTGCTAGGCTAAGTAATGGTCTCTTCATCCTTGATGGATTCTCACCTTATCAACAAGCTGTTTCGAGTTGTCTCCAGTCTACTTTTTCCAATCCTTTGTTATCTAGTGAAGTCATGCTGTGGCATTTTAGGTTAGGACATCCTAATTTCTTTTACCTTGCTAAATTGTTTCCCAAACTATTTCTTAGTAAAAAACCATCTTCCTTTCATTGTGATACATGCCATATTGCCAAACACACAAGACACTCTTATGTTTCATCTCCATTTAAACCTACTTCTCCTTTCTCTATAGTCCATAGTGACATTTGGGGCCCTTCTAAGGTCAAAACCATTAATGGGTATAGATGGTTCATTTCTTTTATAGATGATCATTCTCGAACTACTTGGACTTACCTAATGAGAGAAAAATTTGAGGCTGCAACAATATTTAAGAACTTTTATACAATGGTGGAAAATCAATTTACTTGCAAGATAAAAATTCTAAAAAGTGATAATGGGACTGAATACCTTAGTCAATCTCTAGGGTCTTTTTTCCGAGAAAAGGGTATCTTCCATATTACATCATGTGTCAATACTCCACAACAGAACGGGGTAGCTGAGAGAAAAAATAGACACTTACTTGAGGTCGCAAGATCTCTTTTATTTTCCGCCAATGCGCCTAAATATCTTTGGAGGGAAGCTCTTTTGACTACTACCTACTTGATAAATCGTATGCCTAGTAAACCAATTGGGTTTAAAATTCCTAGGGACATTTTGTCATCTTATTTTCCTCATTTTAAATCCCTGTCTTCTCTTCTTCCTTTTCGGGTATTTGGTTGCGCAGTTTTTGTCCATGTGCATGAACAACAAAGAGGAAAGCTTGATCCTAGGTCAATTAAATGTGTGTTTGTTGGATACTCTACTAGTCAGAAGGGCTTCAGATGTTACTCGCCTCTTACACATAAATTTTATGTCTCTTGTGATGTTACATTTTTTGAAACTCAACCCTATTTTACTAGTACTGAAATTCAGGGGGAGAATTTTAAGAGAATTTCAGCAATCTAGCTCACTATAGTTCCTCTCTCCTATTTCTTTCTTACCTACTGTTGATAACACTTTGTTGAACCAAAACCAGGCAATTATAACTACTGAAAATCCAGTAAGCTTGTCTTCACCAGCTCCTAAAACTCCTCGCTCTCATACTACACCTATTTCTACACCCGAGTCTACACCGAACGCACCTCAGCAACCTATGACCTCACAACCTGAAAGCAAACCTCTGAGTGTTTATACAAGGAAAAGAAAGACTATCACAGAAGCTATTACTCACCCTATTGCTTGCCGAGAACTGGAACTTAGTCCTGCTGTCATTGAGGATGAAACAGGTAATGATCCCTCTCAAATTCCTGTCTATTGATATCGATGATCTTCCCATTGCCCAAAGAAAGGGAGTGAGAAAATGTACTAGTCATCCTATTGAAAGATTTGTTGCCCATGGAAAACTAATGTCTAGTTTCAAGGCATTTACAGAAAATATTGACAGCATAAGGATTCCAAGGACAGTTAATGAGGCGTTTGAGAATCTAGATTGGAGAAAAGCTGTTGAGGAGGAAATTGGTGCACTGCAGAAGAATAATACCTGGAGCCTAACCAAACTACCTGAAGGGAAAAAGGTGATTGGGTGTAAATGGGTATTCACAGTGAAATACCACTCAGATGGGAGCATAGAACGATTCAAGGCAAGGCTGGTGGCAAAAGGCTTTACTCAGTCATATGGAGTTGATTACCAAGAAACATTTGCTCCTGTGGCAAAGATAAACACCATTAGAGTGCTATTGTCCCTAGCTGTAAATCAGGACTGGAAGCTGCACCAATTGCATATTAAAAATGCCTTTTTAAATGAAAATCTCAAGGAGGAGGTATACATGCAAATCCCACCTAGATTGGAGGCTCAGGAAACAAACCAGAAGGTTTGTAAATTAAACAAATCGTTGTATGGACTAAAACAGTCCCCAAGAGCATGGTTTGACAGGTTTGCAAAAGCTATGGTAAGGAACGGTTACAAACAATGTCAGACAGATCATACCCTTTTCAAGAAGGTTACATCAGATGGTAGAAAGACTTTTCTAATAGTCTACGTTGATGACATGATTATTACAGGTGATAATACTGAAGAAATCGGAAAGCTGAAAGCCGATCTGGCAAAGGAGTTTGAAACAAAAGACTTGGGAAGTTTAAGATATTTCTTGGGGATGGAGGTGGCAAGATCATCTGAAGGGATAGTCATAAACCAAAGAAAGTACATCTTGGACCTACTCTCAGAAACTGGAATGCTTGGGTGTAAGCCAACAAACACTCCAATGGACCCGAACTTGAAGTTCAGTAGAGAAGATGGTGGTAGTCTAGTTAATAAAGAATCCTACCAAAGACTTGTTGGTAAATTGATCTACCTGTCACTTACAAGGCCTGAATAGCATACTCTGTAAGTATAGTGAGCCAGTATATGAATAATCCCAAGGAAGAACAATTAGAAGCTGTTAATAGAATATTGAGGTATTTAAAGTACACTCCTGGTTTTGGGCTTATCTTCAAGAAAAGTCAAGACAGGTCAGTGAAAGTTTACACTGACTCAAGCTGGGCAGGAGAATTAACTAACAAAAAGTCTGTTAGTGGCTATTGTTCTTTCATGTAGGGAAATCTGGTCACATGGCGGAGCAAGAAACAGACTGTGGTGTCAAGAAGCAGTGCAGAATCAGAGTACAGGGCTGTGGCACTTGGAATCTGTGAAGGCATGTGGCTAAAAAGGCTTCTAATTGAGCTGGAGCTAGATGAAGATAGATCCTTCGAAGTGTTTAGTGACAGTCTATCAGCAATTAGTATTGCGAAAAACCCAGTCCAACATGACAGAACTAAGCATGTTGAAATTGACAGGCATTTCATTTACGAGAAAGTTAATAGTGGTACCGTGAAGTTACACTATGTGCCTACAGAGAACCAGCTTGCAGATATATTAACAAAGGCACTACCAAGAGTGACATTTGAGGAGTTCATATCCAAACTGAGAGTGTACAATATATACTTTCCAGTTTGAGGAGGAGTGTTGGTTAGTGGCGTGTTGTTAGTGTTTGTAGATAAATAAGAGTTGTAAATATATCCTAACTAGTAGTTTAAATTTTAAATTAAATTTATCTTGTATAGGATAAGTGATAAAGAGATAAAATTCTATTCTAGAAGTTAACTACCTAGTATAAACCTCTTTGTAAAGAGTCTATAAATAGACTTACCTATTGTACATCGAAACACACAGAGTTTATAAATCTCTTCTGTTTTCCACATAATTCTTGGCTGAAAATACCTATTTTCTACAATTGTCACATGTTAGAGCATTTGTGTCTGATGTGTATCTGTATCATGTAGGGTATACATGCAGCTAATAGCAAAACCTTGGCTCAAACTCATATTTTATAATTTCAGAAAAACCCGAAATGCGGATTTGCTTCAGTTTCCATTATCTTTAGGGTTAGTATTTTGGCAATTATTTTTAGAAAGGAACTGAACATGAAATAATTATGTAAATAGTTCTATCGAGGGATATAAGATGTTTCAGATTATCAAGATCCTGCATGAAGTTATTCTCATACATGGGATGCCAGACCCACATTTGAGGCTGGACTGTATTTTATATTGCAAAACTTCTTTAGAATATTTTTTTCTTTAAAATGATTCGACTTAGTTGACTACAAATGTTGACAGTTAACTGCAACTTTACAAAAAACTAGCCATCTATGCCTACATATGAACCAATAAACTAACCTGCTGTGTAAATATCTACGCACTGAGATAAAGTTCAAAACCATGATTCTTAATATTAGCACATCGAAAAGATTGTTGTTGTTAGATTACCCGATAGAGTTAGAGTCCTTATGTAAATAGTAGTTTAAATTAAAGTTTAAAGATAGAGTTAGAGTCCTCATGTAAATAGTAGTTTAAATTAAAGTTTACTTCCTAAAAGATAGAGTTAGATGTCTTATGTACTTAGGACTCCTAATTGTAACTAAAGTCCAATACTTGAGTCTATAAATTCACTGTAAAGGGATGTAATTTTTTGAAAATATTCAATAATGTAAAATCAATTTGCATTTTCTTTCTTCTTTTTCTGCAGAAACTTAAATTTTGCTTTATTTTTATCGTTAATTAGTTTTTCCTAAAGCTAGAAAATTGTTTTTCTACATGGTATCGATCTAACATCGATCCTAGTTAGAATTCTTATGGGATCTCCTTCGACAACCTTTGAGATGCTATCCATAGCAGAGCAGTCTTTGGATTTGAGTTTTTCCGAAATTTCAGTTCGACAAGAACCCGTGAAGCGATTTAGCCCTCGTGGAGGATACAAGCATACATAATACTTGTTCTCCCTCGCACTTTTTCTACTAAAAAGGTGCAAAGCATGGATCATCGACTGGAGCATCCGATCATATGACCGGTAACAGGAATTATTCCTTAGTTTTTGATTCATCTTCTACAAGTTCTATTAAAGCAGTAGATGGCTCTTTCTCTCCTATCAAAGGAAGTGGCTCAGATCCTCATTAACGATAATTTGTTGCTTGAAGATATGTTGTTTGTGCCTAATCTACTTTGCAATCTCATCTCTGTTAGTAAACTCTCCAAGAATTTGAAGTGTTCATTCTGATTTCATCAATCAGTTGTTTTTTGCGGTGCAATGAATTCGAGGAAGATGCTTGGCAATCGCTAGCTTGCAAAATGGTCTTTATGTCCTCGGAAATCAACCATCTACCCTACCAAATACTTCTTGCTCTTTGACTTCTTTTTAGGGCAAATTGATAATATAATGTTATGGCATTTTAGGTTAGGGCATCCTAATTTTCATTATCTTGCTAAATTATTCCCTGAATTATTTGTTAATAGAAAACCAAGTTCTTTTAAATGTCATATATGTCCTCTCGCTAAAACAGACAAAAGCATCCTATTTACCATCTTCCTACAAACCTTCCCAACCTTTTCATTAATTCATAGTGATGTTTGGGGTCCTTCTCGAGTGAAGAATGTAGCGGTAGTAGGTGGTTTGTCACTTTTATTGATGATCATAGTAGAACAACTTGGGCATATTTGTTAAGGGATAAATCAAGTAGACTGCTTTTGAGAAATTTTACAATATGGTTGAAACCCAATTTGAAGTAAAATTCAGATCTTCAAATCTGATAATGGGAGTGAATTTTTACCAAGTCCTTTGGGGGAATTTTTTAACAAAAAAGGGATTGTTCAACTTAGCACTTGTGTGGATACACCACAACAAAATGGGGTTTCGAGAAAGGAAAAATAGGCATTTGTTGGAGGTAACTAGGTCTTTGATGTTCACTAGTAATATTCCTAAGTATTTGTGGGGTGAGGCTTTGTTAATCGCAACCTATCTCATTAATCGAATGCTTGATGAAGGTTTTGCAATCTGAGAACACCTAGAGCTGTTTTTTTGGAGAGTTACCCCAATTTTAAACCTTTGTCCTCTATTCTCCCTTTCAAAGTTTTTTTTTGGTTGCACTTTGTGTTTGTGAAAGATTATGTTCCCTCTAGGTCAAAACTCGACCCCAGATCCTTGAAGTGTGTCTTGGTCGGGTATTCTTCACTTAAGAAGGGCTACAAATGTTATTATTCTCCTTCTCTAAATTTTTTACTTCCTTGGATCTCACCTTTTTTGAACAGAACCTTATTTCCCCTGGTTTGCAAATCGGGGAGAATTGTGATGTTTTTCACCTCCTACCACAATCAGGTTTATCCTTCTTACCCTTGAGTTATTACCTACTAATAATCCTTTGTTATTTGAACCTCATACTCCTTTAAACCCTTCTACTTCTTCACCTATTATTACACCTACTGACTTCCCATCCTTCACCTATTGTTACTACTCCTCGAATTCACCCAAACCTTCCTCAAAACCCTCACCTCCTAAGCAATTGAAAGTTTATACCAGTAAAAATGTAAAACTATTCCAGACTGCTTTTTGTAATCGACACTTGCCGAGAATTGGACTTGAATTGATTTGCCAATGAAAATGATGGAGGTAATGTTCTAGCCGAGATTCCCTCTCATTTACTTGAATTTGATTATTTGCCTCTTGCTAAAAGGAAATGGGTAAGACAATGTACAAAAACACCCATTCAGAGGTATGTTGCTTATGGTAATCTAATGCCATCATTTAAGGCTTTTCTGACTTGCTTAGATAAAGAAATGATACCTAACACTATTGAGGAGGCTCTAAAAGATTCTATGTGGAGAAGGGTTGTTAAAGAGGAGATTGAAGCACTTGAAAAGAATGATACTTGGACCATTACAGATCTTCCACAAGGCAAGAAACCAATCGGATGCAAATGGGTGTTCGCCATAAAATACAACTCATATGGCAGTATACAGAGGTATAAAGCAAGGTTGGTGGTCAAGGGTTTTACTCAAACCCATGGAATTGATTATAATGAGACCTTTGCTCCTGTAGCTAAACTAAATACAGTTAGAGTTCTCTTAAGCTTGGCTGTAAACAAGGACTGGAAGCTTCATCAACTTGACATTAAGAATGCCTTTCTTAATGGAAAATTGGAAAGAAGAAGTGTACATGAGAGTGCCTTGGGCTTGAAGTCGATAAAAGGAGATCAGAAAGTTTGCAGACTTAATAAATCCATCTATGGTTTGAAGCAGTCACCTAGAGCCTAGTTTGACAGATTCACCAAGGTGATTTTAGAAAATGGATACAAACAATCCTTGGCAGATCACACTCTCTTCATTAAGGTAACCTCTAACAATAAAAGGGTTATTCTAATAGTATATGTGGATGACATTATTCTGACAGGTGATGATGATGAAGAGATAAGTAACTTGAAAGGGTTGTTAAATACACAGTTTGAAACAAAAGACCTAGGAAAGCTCAGATACTTTCTAGGCATGGAGGTTGCTAGGTCGAGCAATGGTCTAGTGATAAACCAGAGAAAATATGTTCTTGATCTACTTAATGAAGCAAGAATGTTGGGATGTGTTAGATTATCCGATAGAGTTAGAGTCCTTATGTAAATAGTAGTTTAAATTGAAGTTTAAAGATAGAGTTAGAGTCCTCATGTAAATAGTAGTTTAAATTAAAGTTTACTTCCTAAAAGATAGAGTTAGATGTCTTGTGTACTTAGGACTCCTAATTGTAACTAAAGTCCAATACTTGAGTCTATAAATTCACTGTAAAGGGATGTAATTTTTTGAAAATATTCAATAAAAGTAAAATCAATTGCATTTTCTTCTTCTTTTCTCTGAAACTTAAATTTCGCTTTATTATTATGCGTTAATTAGTTTTTCCTAAAGCTAGAAAATTGCTTTTCTACATGGTATCAGTCTAACATCGATCCTAGTTAGAATTCTTAATGGGATCCCCTTCGACAACCTTTGAGATGCTATCCATAGCAGAGCATTTCTTTGGATTGGATTTTTTTTTCGAAATTTCAGGTTCGACAAAGAACTGTGAAGCGATTTAGCCCTCGTGGAGGATACAAGCATACAAAATACTTGTTCTCCCTCGCACTTTTTCTACCAAAGGTGCATCAAGCATGGATCATCGACTGAGCATCCGATCACATGACCGGGTAACAGGAATTATTCCTTAGTTTTTTGATTCATCTTCTACAAGTTCTATTAAAAGCAGTGATGGCTCTTTCTCTCCTATCAAAGGAAGTGGCTCAGTCCTCTATTCTCCCTTTCAAAGTTTTTGGTTGCACTGTGTTTGTGAAAGATTATGTTCCCTCTAGGTCAAAACTTGACCCCAGATCCTTGAAGTATGTCTTGGTCGGGTATTCTTCACTTAAGAAGGGCTACAAATGTTATCATCCTCCTTCTCAGAAATTTTTTACTTCCTTGGATCTCACCTTTTTTGAACAGAACCTTATTTCCCTGGTACTGCAAATCGTGGGAGAATTGTGATGTTTTTTGACCTCCTACCAATCAGGTTTATCCTTCTTTACCTTGAGTTATTACCTACTAATAATCCTTTGTTATTTGAACCCCATACTCCTTTAAACCCTTCTACTTCTTCACCTATTATTACACCTACAGACTTCCCATCCTTCACCTATTGTTACTACTCTCTCGAATTCACCCAAACCTTCCTCACAAACCCCTCACCTCCTAAGCAATTGAAAGTTTATACGTAAAAAATGTAAAACTATTCCAGACTGTTTTTGCAATCGACACTTGCCGAGAATTGGACTTGAATTGGTTGCCAATGAAAATGATGGAGGTAATGTTCTAGCCGAGATTCCCTCTCATTTACTTGAATTTGATTATTTGCCTATTGCTAAAAGGAAAGGGGTAAGACAATGTACAAAACACCCCATTCAGAGGTATGTTGCTTATGGTAATCTAATGCCATCATTTAAGGCTTTTACTGACTTGCTTAGATAAAGAAATGATACCTAACACTATTGAGGAGGCTCTAAAAGATTCTAAGTGGAGAAGGGTCATTAAAGAGGAGATTGAAGCACTTGAAAAGAATGATACTTGGACCATTACTGGATCTTCCACAAGGCAAGAAACCATCGGATGCAAATGGGTGTTCGCCATAAAATACAACTCGATGGCAAGTATCTGAGAGGTATAAAGCAAGGTTGGTGGCCAAGGGTTTTACTCAAACCTATGGAATTGATTATAATGAGACCTTTTGCTCTGTAAAGCTAAACTAAATACTGATTAGAGTTCTCTTAAGCTTGGCTGTAAACAAGGACTGGAAGCTTCGTCAACTTGACATTAAGAATGCCTTTCTTAATGGAAAATTGGAAGAAGAAGTGTACATGAGAGAGCCTTCGGGCTTGAAGTCAGTAAAAGGAGATCAGAAAGTTTGCAGACTTAATAAATCCATCTATGGTTTGAAGCAGTCACCTAGAGCCTGATTTGTGATTCACCAAGGTGATTTTAGAAAATGGATACAAACAATCCTTGGCAGATCACACTCTCTTCATTAAGGTAACCTCTAGCAATAAAAGGGTTATTTTAATAGTATATGTGGATGACATTATTCTGACAGGTGATGATGATGAGAGATAAGTCACTTGAAAGGGTTGTTAAATACACAGTTTGAAACAAAAGACCTAGGAAAGCTCAGATACTTTCTAGGCATGGAGGTTGCTAGGTCGAGCAAAGGTCTAGTGATAAACCAGAGAAAATATGTTCTTGATCTACTTAATGAAGCAGGAATGTTGGGATGCAAACCAGTTGATACTCCCATGGAAGCGAGCTTAAAATTCAATAGAGAGAACACAAGCCCTAAAAGCGATAAGGGTAAATTTGAGGTTAGTGGGAAAATTGATTTATTTGTCATTAACTGGACGGACATTGCTTTTTCGATTAATATTATCAGTCAACACATGGTGATCCAAGGGAAGATCACATGGAAGTTGCAATTAGAATTTTGAGATACTTGAAAGGGACACAGGGCATGGATTGCTATTTAAAAAGACTCAAGAAAGGACTGTTCAGATTTATTGATTCAAGTTGGGCAAACGAATCGATTGAGAAAGGAGATCAACTAGTGGTTATTTGCTCCTTTGTTTGGGGAAATCTAGTGACTGGAGGAGTAAGAAACAAACAGATTGTATCTAGAAGCGATCTTTGAAGCGAGAATATAGGGCTTTAGCATTGGGAATGTGTGAAGGAATTTGGTTGTTAAAGCTATTAAAGGAGCTAAATGTGAACCAAGATGAGAAGTTTGAGATTTTTTGTGATAATCAGTCCACCATACAAATTGCTCAAATCCAGATCCCGGCATGATAGGACTAAACATGTGGAGATTGACAGACATTTTATCTCGTAAAAGATTACTAGTGGGACAGCTTCTTTATCTTATGTTCCCTGAGAAGAACAAGTGGCGGATGTACTTACAAAAGCACTACCAAAAGCTTCTTTCGACAAGTTTCTATTCAAGTTGGGATTATACAATGTATATTCTCCAACTTGAGGGGGAGTGTTAGATTACCCGATAGAGTTAGAGTCCTTATGTAAATAGTAGCTTAAATTAAAGTTTAAAGATAGAGTTAGAGTCCTCATGTAAATAGTAGTTTAAATTAAAGTTTACTTCCTAAAAGATAGAGTTAGATGTCTTGTGTACTTAGGACTCCTAATTGTAACTAAAGTCCAATACTTGAGTCTATAAATTCTTTGTAAAAGGATGTAATTTTTTGAAAATATTCAATAATGAAAAAATCAATTGCTTTTTCTTCTTCTTTTCTGCAGAAACTTAAATTCTGCTTTATTTTTATGCGTTAATTAGTTTTTCCTAAAGCTAGAAATTTGCTTTTCTACAGTTGTCAATCCACTAAACTAGAGCAGTTGCGGAAAATGACAAATACTACCAAGAAAAAGGCTTTTTGCGAATCTTAACCTGATAGAATGCCAGAAATCAATTCAAAAGTGAAATTTTTTGAAACGTCAAGTGGCTCTTTGCAGGAAGAAGAAGGCCAAAGATCAGGATACCCAGCTCCCCTACAGAAAACGAAAGTTAGTTTATATCTGGGTTTAATAAGTGAACCCAATAAGAAATATAAAACTCAAAATGCAAATTAAGATAAAACGTTTTCATTTCTTTTATTGAAATGAAAGAGTAAAAATCGAGCATCTTTCATATTGCCTGCCATTCAAGATATAGTTGGATATGTTTAGCTGAGAAACTAAGTCCTTCTCACTGCAAGATTATGGGGTGGGAAAGTTAAGAAGATTCAACTACCACACAATGAACTTTGCAAATAAAATTACTCAAAATAAAGTCTCATGCACTTGGAGCCTCTCAACCTATGAAAATATTGGCATTACAAAGCAACTTACCATGACTCTGCATGACCGGGGACGTCTACCTCTGCCATTACATGGATGCCTGCCAAACATGGTGCGAAGTAATAAGTTACCCCCGATGCAGAGAATGAGACGAGCAGTGTTTTAACAAATTAAACTATGCTTTTATCGTTAATCCCATTACATGACTACAAATCTAGAAGGAAAACAGTGGTGAAGGGAAGAGCTATGCTGCTGCAACTCTTTATTGTTATTATTATTATTTTTTAAATACTTGTGTTTGACACATATCCTGACATAGGCATAGGAATATGATCCTTCAAGGACCCTCCAAACCTCAGGAAACATGGAAAAACTGAACATACTCATGCTGGGCACATTTCGTATTTGACTCTCTCGAGTCCAAGCAATATAGGGTAAGAGTTAGAGACCACTAGAAAATGGGTAAAATATTTATTAAACAGGCAATAAACGTGAAAGATTCTCACCTCTCATTTTTGCAAAGCTTCACCATTTGTCCATGAAGATAAGAAATAGAAGCACATAATTAGCAAATGTCTGAGCAAGATGCATGAAATAATATGCACATGAAAATTTTCTTACTTCAGATATATAAATAAGCATAAAAATCAAAGGAGCGTTTAGAAGTTGCGTAGCAGGGAATGTATTCCATGACTTATATGTATCATACCTAACAATTTCACTTGCATCCTCAATTGTATAGCGTTCCCATTTTGTATAAGCACCATTCCACAATTTTGGATATGAAGGTACTTCTAGAGGAAACGACTCTTCGTCTATGATGTGCCAATGAAGGACATTCTACTGAATGCAATCCGCAGTATCAGAATGACGTGTAAAAGACCGGAGAAATAAAGATGGCACAATAGTCCCGTAAGCGCTCAAATGAATTTCAACTGTGAAAATATAGGATTGAACAGAAAATAACAGGTAGTAGCATTTCTTACAAGTTTAGCATAAGACATGGATTCAATTATCTGCTTAATGACATCGATAGGTAAATAGTGTCTCGATGTATCTGTAACAGAAAAGCGTATACAACTGAATCAAGTACTTCTCCGGAAACTGTTTTCTAAAAGGAAAATAACGGAAGTGAGGCTTACCAAGCAAAAGCCCACGAAATGCAAACCTTGGGTTATCTTTGATGTACCATGGTGCTTTATATATTTGCACCGACTTAGTCTCGTAATTGAAAGCACACATTTGGCTGAATGTCTGCAACATTGTAAAAGAGAAGAACATGTGAAGAGACATATATAAGACTTCAATCTAATGCATCAGAAGCATGTGGCTTAAGGAGCAGATAATTCAGAGAAAATTTCTGAAAAGGAGCTAGTAACTCATGTCATCAATATACACAGTATGGTGGTCCAGACATGAGTTAGGGAGGATTATATTTCACCCAACTATCAGTATGCTTTTGATCAACATTTAAAGCCATCACTTACAATTGCGAACAATACAATCAAAAGATCATATACATACAATAAACGGTATATGAGTAAAGGATTGATCACAAACCTCCAGCCCTCTTAGTGCACCATAAACGGTATTTGCCTGCCAAAAATACGAAGAGAAAGATAGAGCAGTGAATATCAGTTGTCATTGCACAATTACTTAAATGCAAGATTTCAAGTTGACTAATCCTCCGAAATAGTTCAGTTTGGTAGAAATGAATTTTAAACTTTAAATCAGAAAAATCAAAACTAAACATACATTATCAGAACCTTCTGAAGAGACTAGCAGTAAGAAAGTGCATCCCCGTAGTATACTCTAAGAGCACCACTAAGGAGACTACTAAGTGTAGGCCAAATATACCGACACAACTTAGAGGCCATGTTATTCCAGATTTAATGGCGAGCGTTGGATGCATGTCAGACATCTGAAAACAAAATTGTAGACATGCAACTAACAAAATCTGCAATAGTCATGAAAACTAGGTACAAATTCTTTAAAAGATCATGGATATAACAAACCTAAAAAACTCCAAAAATCAAACTTTACCTCAATTGTTGCCTCTCCAACAATAGATTTCCCATCATTCTTTGCCACAAACAAAGCATAACTCTCATCCACACCCAATTGAAGCTGCCATAATTAGACCCTCAAAAAAATCACCAATATACAGATGCGCACACATATATATAAACTTTTAATTGAACTAGAAAAGGAAAAAAAAAAGTTTTCAACATACCTCTTCACTGTCTGAATTTACAATGATTCTCAGTTCACTAATATCATAAACAGATCTTATCCCTCTCAATTTCTTAAAAAGGGAAATCCCAGAAGCATGTTTAAATATAATCTTCTTATACCTCTCAAATCCTTCCTTCACAATCTTGGAGTACCCTCCTTTCCCCAAGACAGATAAAAATAAAGTTGGGTCCACAGTCAAGGTTTGATTGCCAGAAGTGAACTCAGATGGCAAAGGCCAGATATAAGTCAGCGACTCATCTAACTCAAACCCAGAATTTGAATCGACAAGCAGAGAAAGCCATAATAGCGATACCAAGAAAGTCAATTTACAATGGGGTTTTAGAGAAAACAGTAGCATCTTGATTGGTTTTAATTTCTTTGGGATTTTCTGAGAGAGAAAATGGTGAACCAAGAAGGGGTTGGTGCTTGCTTGGTAGTTGACAGAAAGAGTGGACAATTATTGTGAATTGTGGAGTGAAGTTAAAGTGCAGCTTTCATTTTTCAATTTGTTTCTTTCACTGTTTTGTTTTTCTTATGCTCCTCCTGTCCTTTTTTTTTTCTTACCGGTGGATTGCTTGGACACGAGAGATTGATTTTTTTTTATGGGTAATCTTTACTTGTGGTCTTTTTTATTTAGGTTTTATTTTATTTTGGTCACTTAAATTAAAAAATATTATTTTGTCATTTACGTTTGGAAACGTTTCTGTTTTGATCATTAGACCGTTAGTCTCTGTTAATTTTATTTTTTGTCTGTTTCCTTTTTGGTCACCGATTTTAAATTTTTTTTGTTTAAGTCACTTACGTTATCGATTCGTTCTATTTTGGTCACTGGGCCATTAATCTCCGTTAATTTGATGATGTGTCACATTAATAAAAATGAATAATTTTTAATTTAATCCCTAAACTTTTAAACTTTTATTTTTTCACCATCTTCAAACAAAAAAATTCTAGAATCTTTTTGTCTCCCAAAATTTATCTCTTCCACCGAACGAGCTTGTTAACTCTGGGTTACATTGGAACCATGCAAACGCTTTGTTTGTCTTTAATTTTTTGAATGATTTTTTCGTTTTCTTTTATTTATTGAAAGGAGTAGGGGTGTGCATTCGGTTAACCAATCGAACTGAATTATCCAAAATCCATTAACCGAAATTTTTCCCTTCTAACGGTTAACCGAACCAAATTTTTTTCAAAAATTTTTAACCGAACCGAAAAAATTTGATTAATTCGGTCAGCTTTCAAATTAATTGAAATTTGTTATAAAATTTTGTGTAAATTACACAATTGGTCACTAAATTATGCTAAAATGATCTTTTTAGTCACTGAACTTTCATTTTATGCTAATTTGATAAAAGTTTAATGCCCATTTTATAATATATCAAAAAAATTAATGATCATTTTTATAATTTTTAAAAGTTTAATGGCCAAATATATATATATATATATATATATAATATAATAATTTTAGTTAATTCGGTTAATTAACTGGTTTCGAACCGAATTAACCGATAACCGAAGTTTGAAAAAATTATTAACTGTTAACCGATTTTACCTAAATCAATCGACCGATTAACCAAAAAAATTGGTTTGATCGGTTAAAACTGAATAATGCACACCCTTAGAAAGGAGCCATCGCATAGCGAACGAGAATAACATAATTATTCTAACTGTCTTCTTTGGTTAGTTTTGTATCAGAGTTAACATCAGTTGTTTTTTACTATTTCAGTAGACGTTTGTAGCTGATGGTAGCTAAGGCAGCAACAACGGTTGACGACGGTGACATCGGTAAAAATGAAGGTTAAGGTTAAGGTTGGAGAGGAGAATTTTTTAGGGTTTTTTGTTTGAAAATGGTAAAAAAATAAAAGTTTAAAAATTTAAGGATTAAATTAGAAATTACTCATTTTTATTAACGTGACACATCATCAAATTAACGGGGACTAATGACCCTATGACCAAAATAGAACAAAACGATAACATAAGTGACTTAAATAATAAAAAAATTAAAATCGGTGACCAAAATAAAACATGCCGAAAACAAAAGTAATGGATACTAATGGTCCACTGACCAAAACAAAAACATTTTCAAATGTAAGTGGCAAGAATAGTCTTTTTTAAATTTGAGTGACCAAAATAAAACAAAACCTAAACAAAAAAGACAACAGGTGAAGATTACCCATTTATATATATATATATAATCACAGTTATTTATTCATTAATTTATTTCTCATTTGACCGACGTTTATTATAAAATACTTTTTAATTCAATTTATTTTATTTATAAAATAAAATTTTAATATGATTCTTGTTGATAGATGGCCGATAAGGATGTAACTTTTATTTTAATGTTTGCTAGAGATTACCATCAATAATGATCCTAATTTGTTAATGATCTAATAACACTTTTGGCCCTCGGATTTTTTATAAATTAATATATATTTTATTTTTTACATTTACATTTTTATTTTTTTCAAACAAAATTAGAGGGAAAGAGAGAAATCTAGGGAATAAATCTATAATTTATGACCTAAGGAAAATGAAGGAACAAAGATGAGCAGCATGACCAACCGACTAAATGTATGCTCTTCTACTTTTATTGTTAGGTGTTTTAATTTAAGAAAAAAATAAAAGTTTACAATCCAAATTTGATAAAAAAATGATTAAAATTCTAAAACATTTGACGGTAAAAGAATATCATTAGGAGTTACTAATGAATAAATTTTTTTTATCTCTTTTTGGTATTTTTTTATACGCTCAACACTAAAAATTAAATTTTAAGTTTGTCTCTATATTTTAAATCTAAACTTTAAACCATAAACTTTAAAAATATATTCTACCCCCAATTCTATAAACCTTATAATCCTAAATTCTAAACCTAATTTTTTAGTTTGAATACATAAATAGAAGCAATAAAAAAGAGACAAAAAATTTCTATTCGATATTAGTATCGTATGATATCTGGCTATCTGATTCACGTTGTTAATTTAGCAATATTATCTTTTTGGAGTTTTAATGCATTAATATATTGCATGATATCTGGCTATCTGATTCACGTTGTTAATTTAGCAATATTATCTTTTTGGAGTTTTAATGCATTAATATATTGCATGATATCTGTTTTCCACGCTGTTAATTAATTAATGTTAGTTTTTGGAGCGTCTTTTAATTTTAATTTTTGGCTTAACTGTAAAATAAGTGCTCAAACTATGTCTCTTTTTTGCAATAGGTGCCTAAAGTATTTTTTTACTGAAATAGGTGATTAAAGTTTCATTTTTGGCTGAAATAGGTGCCTAAAGTATTTTTGGCTGAAATAGGTGCCTAAACTTTCATTTTTTTGTTGAAACAGGTGTCCAAGTAGGTGCCAAAATTGACTTTAAAACAAGCCGGAAATGAAAGTTTAGGCACCTATTTCAGCCAAAAAATAGTTTAGGCACCTATTTCAGCCAAAATGAAAGTTTAGACACCTATTTCAAACAAAAAATACTTTAGGCACTTATTACAAAAAGAGACATAGTTTAGGCACTTATTTTGTAGTTTAGCCTTTATTTTTTAGTCCATTTCAACAAAAGGTAGATATATTATTTTAGTTTTTTACTAAGAACGATAAATTGGATTTTATTAAAACAATGAAAGGTACTGTAATATCCCAATTTTTGGCTAGTGATCAAATTGTAAACTTTGAAAGTTTTGGTGGTTAAAGTATAAACTTTGGAAAAGTTTGGGGACTAAAGTGTAAATTTCCCCAATAAGTAATTTTATTCAGTATAAGAGTGAACCGGATCAAAATAGGTACCTTGATATCGGTTTTAAGAATTAAGATGCAATAAAAGGTACTGAATTTGGATCGAATAAAATTATTAAGCGTGCTCAGGCCAGAGAAATACAAGGATGGGTGACCTTCAGGAATGTCCCATAAAAGTGTTTCTGATCGATATTTTGGACTCAGTAAGAGTAGAGAAAATTCGTATGGATTATAGATAAAGGAATTCTAAGAGAGATTTTATTTTATGAAGATTTTTTATAAGTATTGGAAAAATAGACTAAGTTAAGAAAATTCAGTCTAAGTCCTTGGAAAAGGAATATTTTATGGGATAATAGAGTTTATTTCTTGAATATAGAAATATAGAATTTTCTGAATAAATCCAATAGCCTGGAAAAGGTAAAATCGCAGTAGAAGTATTTTATGAATATCGAGAAATTAGATCGAACTGGAATTTCAGAGGCTGATCCAAAAGCCATAGAAAAGTCATAAAATACTAATTTATGAATATTTTATTATATTTGGTTGGATTCCAACTAGACTTAGTTGAATTTTTACAAGAATGGCAAACTAGTAAATAAAAACTAGTTGGAGGGCAAATTGGTCATTTGGCCCCAATGGCAATTTTGAAATATTTAAAAAGTTATAAGGGCAATTTTGTAAATAGGAAATGGAAGATTAAATCTTGGCCCTTGATTGATGTTAAAATCAATTTCAACCATTGGATAAAAAGGGCAAAATTGTAATTTCACTATTAAATAAATTTAATATTCATTTAATAGATATATGTGTAAAATAATGGTGAAAAGATAAACAAAAATTTTCATCTTTTCCAGCCATAAACGTGAGAGCTAGGGAAAGAAAGAGAAAATTTTTCCAAGCTCGATTCAAGCCCCAAAACTCGGTTTTCAGGTAATCTCTTCAACTGCAAAGTTGTGCTACTCTTCAAGCTCAATCTTTTGATGTCAATAATTCATGGAATTCATGCTTGATTGATGAGAATTTACATGAGAAAGAAATTAGGGTTTATGGATCAAATTGGGGGTTTTGAGATTTTATGATTCCATGATTGAATTTAAGTTGAAATCAAGTTAGTATGATGTTAAAATCATGATATTGAGTTGGGATTTAAGTTCTACATGTTTAGATTATTATGAAGATGATTAGGGTTTATGGATTTAAGTTTAATTTAGGGTTTGTGATGTTGAATTAATGATTTAGTAATCTTGATTTGTTGTTTGGAAGCAAGACCCTAAGTTAATTTGATAGAGACCAATTCGACAATCTTAAAAGTTAGAGGACCAAATCTGAATTTGTATGGATTTGGTGTGCATTTATGTTATTAAGGATTTTGGAGATGTGAAATTGATGTTAGAATGCTAAACCGATGTTAAATTGAATTAGTGACCATTTTGACAATTTGTCAAAGTTAAGTGGCCATTTTGGAAATGAGGTTTTGGATAAGGATTAAATCTGAATTTTAGTTGAAATAATAGAATTAAGGTAGTAATATTGAATTGAGGACTAATTTGCAAAGTTAAGAAGCTTAAATCTTTATCTTTGCATTTTAGTGACTTTCGGTAAAGGAGGAAAATTAAAAGGGATTATTTTAGAATAATTACTTGATGAAGATGGTGATAAGTTTGTGGTTTAAAGCAAGTAATTGGACTAAATTGAAAAGTAGAGAAGTAAGGAGAAGTTAGTATAAAGTTTGGAGTTATTTATGGAAGCAGTGTAGAAAACTAGATTATAGCAGTAAGTTCGAAAATTCACCATAAATTCTACATAGATGGTTAGATGGTGAATTTTATACCGATGCAATATTTGTTTGTCTAGTTTCGTTTCCATCAAACGAAAACTGATTTCGAGTTTCGAGTTAAAAGATATGAATTTTTAAGTGACGAAAGGTCAGAAAACTGAACACCAGTCTGTTCTGAATTCCAGCATTGTAATTGACTTTGAAAATTCACCATAAATTGTACAAGTTGAATTTGGGCTATTAGTTTATATGGTTGAAAATCTTATTAAATCTAGTTTCTTTTAGAACAAACAGAATCGAATTCCGAGTTTTAGATCATTTTATAGAAATAAATCTTTGAAGGTAGTGCAAGCTGCCAAAAAATGGAAATTGAGACATTTTGTATCTATGTTAGTTAGCAAGCTTGGAGGAATTATTTGAAGTTCAAAATGGTCATTAGGGACCAAAAATAAGTTTTGGACAGTATAAGAAAGGGAGGAAATTTGTATATCCGAATGATTAGATTTGATAGCATGTTGAGGAATTGTTAGATTTGAATCTAACAAATGTTGTTTACATTCATGTGATTAATGAAGTTTGGATCCGAATCAAAAGAAGGTTCGAGGTACTATGAAAGAAAGGATCGAATAGAGCTTACTTAGTGAGGCAAGCTAATAAATGGCCCAGGTGAGTGCAATTCCATGCATATCATAATACATTAATATTTATGTCATTGAACATATGATTGATATAATATTAATATGTCAAGTTTTGGAAAATAAAATGCATTGATCATTTGATTATTTATATTGACAAGGTTGATATGCTTATGCATAATATTTCGGGTATGAACTGCCCAAGTTGAATTATGTTGATATATATATATATATATTGCCATGGATGAAATGATTATGGAATATGAAATACTTGCCCAAGTAAGTTATTAAGGGACATGATATAGTTGGCATGCCATAGAGTCCAACAACACGCTGAATATACGATTTAGCATTATGGAGTATATAAAGGATAGTGCGGATGGTTAGCACAACCTTATGTGCAGATGGTTAGCACATCCTTATAAACGTGCGGATGGTTAGCACTGCCTTATAAATGTGCGAATGGTTAGCAGGTCTTACGTGCTGATGGTGGGCACAACCTTATGTGTCTGTATGATATCGACACTCATGTGTCTATATGATGCCGATACTTATGTGTCTATAGGTTACCGACACTTTATGTGTCTATATGTTTATCGTCACTTCGGTAACTAGTACTCTGGGAGTACCGATCTCGCATACTTAAGTTTCTCTCTCTATATAAAAGTTAATACATTGGCATATATCATGCTATATAAATGTAGCCATAAAGTTTAATAAGTTTAAATTATTATTAATTTTGTTTATTGCCTCACTAAGTGAAAACTTAGCTTGTGTTTGATTTACACGTAGGTTAAGGTGGAGTACTTGGAGAGGAGTTAAGCATGTTGATCAAGCTTCAATATGCAAAAAATCAGTAAGATATTCTAGCTTATGATAATCTCTAATGGGCATGTAATTATTTGATTACTAGTAGAGTATGATGCATGAAATTAAACTAAAAATATAGAGAATTAATCAGTTTAATGATGAAACGTATATGGATAAAACAAGATAAGGCATTAGTAATGTGACATCTCTGACTCGTATTCAGTACGGAAAATGGGTGTTATAGGTACAACATGAATAACGCAACCAAACAAAAGAGAAATTTGAGGACTAATTTTACTAAAAACTTATACATATAAAAATAATATGAAAATCCAAAGGTGCAATGAAAAATCGATACCTTACTTTGAAATTGACGTGGATAAACGCTTAAAAGATGTAAACAACATTGCAGGCTGGTTCACTAAACGTATCTGAATGCAACAACAAACAATGTAAATCCCAAAATCCAGATTAGGAGTTTTGAGTATTCGAATCGGACCGGTTTAGAATTAACCAAAAAATTTGATTAGTTGATTAATTCTGGATAATTAATTGGATTTAGAATAAATTGAATTTGATATTTTTTATGAAAATAATTTGGAATTATTTAATAGTTTTATTAAATAATGAGATTTTATTCGAAAGGCTTTTATTAAAGTCAAATTGGGTTTTAATTAGGAATGTGGCTACTTTATATATATGACATAAATGATTTTTAGTGACTACATTAAAAAGAGGAACAAATTAAGAATCCTTACAAAACAAATCAACCATTTTATGCTTTATTTCCAAACTCCCTCTTATTTTACTAAAACCAACTACGGTTATTCATTTTCTATGAAAATATGATTTTTTTTTTTAAATTTTCTCTCAATTTCTCTTTTTTTCCGAACATCATTTAAGAAATTCTTGATTTCCAATCCTTTTATACTTCAATATCTTCTCCATTGATTTCTAAACAATTGTAAAACCTTTGATTTCGATTCTTTCATCTTTCTCACCATTTTTCGCGCCAACTACAAGAGGGGAGCTCATCTTCAAGTTGATTTTCATCTAGCAATTTGAACTAAGGTTTCTTATTGAAATTTCAAATATTTTGTCTCTCGAATCTATTGTTTTAAATGGCTTTTGGAATTAAAATGAGATTTAATTGGGTATATTGGATTTATGGGTAATTCAGTGCTGGATTATGATTTCTTTGATTAAAACTAAGTGTTTCTATTGGATTTTGATGTAATCTTAATGGTTGTTAATAATCTAAGGATAATTTATTGTGTTTAATCTCATAATTAAATTAATTGGTTAATTTAGATTGGGTATTCTTGAGGATTTTGTTAGAATCATGTTTGAATTGATTATTGGATGTTAGCTACTATTATGGGTAGTTGATTGGTGATATTATTGATGGAATTATAATAAGAATGATGAAAATTATGTGGAATTAAGTTTAGGAAATATGGAAGTATAGTGTTGGACGATTTTAAATTGTTAATGAGGATTTTAGTTAAGGAAACAACTTTGTTAATGTTGTTGGAAGTTTTTGGATATAAATTGATGAGGAAATATGTTATGATTCAGAAGTAGACAATTCAGAATTGAGTATGAAGGTTTAGCTTGCGTTTTGGATATTTTTGGCTATCCGGAGAAGCTTCGGCATTTAGGCAAAAGCTTTTGTGGTGACTGCGTATTATGAACGCTTTTAAAAAAGGTTTGAAATAATGTTAAGATAGTTTACTAAATCCTAACAAGTTTTGTTAAAACTCAGAAGTAAGTGTTTCTAACTCTCTTAATTTCATATTGGATTGTTTCATGGATTTATGATTATACGATTTGTTTTGAGAAAACCAATATACTTAACTTACTATTTTTATGCATTTAAATTGATATGCCGTGTTTTAAAATAGAATGAGAGTGCTTGATTGCATCGATATAAGTTTCCAATATGATATGCATTGGTTAATTTGGGCAATGCCTTTTTGAATATGTACATTTACACTTTGCATAAGAAAAACAATAAGTAAATGTGGTTTAATGGATATATTGGCTCGTGACAAATAAAATATGAGATTAGATATAGTTGGCACGCCATAGGATATAAATAATCGATATAAATGTGAAAATAAGACATGAATAACTTATTAGTCCAATCGATCAATTATCACCATATTCCTAGGGACTCGTTAGTCTAGCAATGGTGGGTTCTAAGGTAGTCTAGCAATTATTTGTTGATTGTGAACCCCAAAGATGGCTTAGCTCAGATGGTTAAAACTTGGGCTCACCAAGCATAAGCCACGGGTTCAACACCCCATTGTAGTAGTTTCTCTTTTTTTCTTCCCATTTACCTTAAGCTTTAATTAACATTATCAAAATATTATGGGTGTTATATATATTCCCTGAGCTAAGAAGCCCTTCAAAAGTTAGGGAAGGGAACCTTCTAGAGATTGAACCAACAGATCCTCCAAAGGTTGAGCCGAATTGCCTTACGGAGTCTGAACAAGAGGTACCTTTAAGAGCTAGATCAATGAGTCTTCTAGGGACAAGGCCTCCAAAAGCTGCATTGAGTAATCTCCAAACACTGATCTAAGGAGTTCCCCGAAAGTTGAAACCCTTGTATTATAGTGTAGGGTTCCTTGTAATTTTTGGTGTGTTAATGAAATTGCTAGTTGATTTTAGGCATACTTTGCGATATATTCTTTCAAATTTTGTGTATATGTTGACCAAAACATTTGTTTGTCTATTATGTGTCATTACTTGTGCCCGCGTCTTGCTTCAGGAGATGGCCGCATTTCAGCAAGCTTAGTACACATAACCATGCTCTTTTTTCAAAATAGCCTCTCTTATGATTTGGCGGAGGTTGTCTCCATATAAGCCTAGAGAGTCATTTCAATGTTTTGGAGAATCGAACATAATATGGGTGGAGGTACCTCGACACCCTTGGCGAGTCAATCATAATATGGGTAGAGGTATTGTGACACCCTTGGAGGATCAATCATAATATGGGTATATGTATCTTAACAGACTTGAAACTAGTATGTAATCAGAGCAAGTATACTTATAGATCAAGTAATAAAGTGATAAGTAGATTGTCGAACTCAGAGGTATTGGAGTGACAAGCAAAGATTCTAATGATTATGGATGATGGGTTTATTGCTTAAGAACTATGCCAATTTCCATTTAAATGCTATATCGATGAGGTAACTCTTATGTATTCGACAGGGTTTTCTAATTAACTTATAAACTCTCTCGATATCTAGAAGTTGACAACAAGATGCTATGGCATTACATATCTGCGTAAACCCTAACAACTTATTATCTATTCAAGTTCCCCTTATTAGTCGTTGAAATCCTAAACTTATGTTTAAGCCGGATTAGAACCTAAGTTAACAGCTTAAGCTCTACTGTTCACGTTTGTATAACTTAACCCTCTCGATATTAAGTCACAATTCATTAATTAATGGCCTCTCTTGATAGCTTTTACATCAATTAAGCATTAAGAACAATGAACAAAATAGATAAGAAACTAGTACTATAACATTAAACGATAATTAAAACATAATATCTCAAAAACAATAAATCCAACAAAAAGGTATTTAGCTCATGTTTAAACAAATATCATCCATAATAATAATAATGTAAGTCACGGTAGTTTTATTAAGTAAGAAATAGAGAAAAATATCAAGTATCCTCGAGCCTCCCTCGATAGCACTCGTCATGTGGAGGCTCCTCTTGACCTTAAAAATGGTGGTTCTCCGATAGTTGAAGACAAAGGGCTATTTTGTTGGACCCAACTCTCTTGAATTGTTGCCCAAGTTGTCTTTATATAGAGGCGGTCAAGGCTAGGGTTGGGAAACCCTAAAGTACACACAATTATTTAATAAGGATCTAATTTTTGCGCCATTCAATTAAGTCCATACAAGAGAGGGGTCAGCGCAGATTGGTCATCTGAGGTTAAAGGTTTGTCTTCATCCTCACAGTAATGTTGTGGCATCACGTCCATCATGAGAGATGCAGCTCCAATGCTCCATGGCTTCCTTTCACTTCACTGCTTCCTACATAAGCACCACTAAAACGACTACCTTTTCCATTAAAAGCATCAATATATATATAAAAACATTAAGCTTAAGCACCATTAACTTCATAACTACATGTAAACTACTCCTAAATACAACTAAATAGACTCGAACACATACAATATGCCAAGAAAAAGGGTCTAAAATATATGTTTTCTGTGTAGTCATCATATTTTGACACCTTTGGAGAATCAATCATAATATGGGTGGAGGTATCTCGATACCCTTAGATAATCAATTATAATATAGATAGAGGTATCTCGACACCCTTGGAGAATTAATCATAATACGTATAGAGGTATCTTGACACCCTTAGAGAATCAATATTAAGCAGAGCGAATGGGTCTCATGCTTTTATTAAGGTAGGGGTAAGTTGCGCGGAGGCGTCTCAATGCAGAGGATCTAATACCATTGGAGAGACAGTCGTAGAATGGGTTAAGGCAACTCTCACCCTTGGAGAAACAAACACTAAGGAGTGGAGCTATCTCGACACTCTTATAAAAATAAGCACAAAGTAAGCTGAGGCATCTCTATACTCTTGGACCAGCATTCTTAAGTAGGGCGGAGGCATCTCTCATTGGAGGCAACCATATGTTCGTAGCAACCACATAACCCAATTGGTATAAAATACAGGCATCTCATTATTTTTGAAGAATCATAATTCAAATGTCATTGAATGGATAGAGGCATCCCCGTTCTTCAAAAATCTTCAATTGTTCGTAGCGATTGGGAGAAGAAATCGGAGGCATCCATGTGTCCGTAGAAACCACATGCCTTAGTTGGCATGAAACATGGACATCTCGATGTCCTTGAAGAATCACAAAGCCGATGGCATTGAATAAACAAAGGCATCTTATTAATCTTTATGGAAGTAGTTACAAATTGAGCGGAGCCATCTCGATACTCTTGGAGAAATGATCTCATTGTAGGTGAAGATATCTCAACACCTTTGGAGAAATAATTGAATAAATGGGTGAAGCTCTTCTCAACACCCTTGGAGAAAACATATATAGAACGAAGTGAAGCTTATCTCAACACTTTTGGAGAAATCAGTAGTGAGTAGTAGGATATTGGGTGAGTGGAGAATTGACTCAATATGCATAACAAAGTAATAATATTTAGGAATTAAATGATTCACCGATATTCGTTCATACACTCAATTATTCATAAATTAGACATCCGTTCATTCATTCCAGCTTCATGCAGTCATTCAAACATTCAAACGTCCATACACTCAACTATTCATAAATTTTCCCTGATACATGAAGGATTAAAGGAGTGTAAGTTATTGGTGAGAAACATTTGTGGAGAGATTGATGTTGTACCAATTTCGCTTTCATTCTATTGTTGGGGAACCTCAAACCTGCACACATAGGCAGCTCAAGAGATGAGGTTACCTTTTAAGTTATATGATTTTACATGTACATTAGAGGACACCTACTTTAGAGGTGTCTAAAGCCTAAGCTGCTCAAAGCAACATACAATATATATTTATTACATGTAAAATTTTTATAAAATAAATAGGAAGTCTTCAGCTGGTGGTGTTTCTTATGCATGCTAGGCTCGGCTGCCTGCAGAACTTTAGGTTGCCCAATTGGTCCTTACGGCTTCTATTGATGCTCCTCCGACCTTGTGCAGGAGGCATCTTTCATGAGATATGGGTTTTGTACCTAAGGTTATGCTATAGGCCCAGAAAGACTTACCCTAAGCCCAGTGGGCATAGGAGCTTAACAGAAGGATTTACTAGTTGGATCAGGGTTGTACCTGCATACTCTTCAAATCATATCCCAATAGTGTACCCCAAATAAATTAATATACAGAGTCATCAGAAATTAATTTACAGATATGTATTTAACTAAATAAAATATGAATCATAAATTTCAAGTTCAGATCAGGCATATGGGATATTTTCACAGATAAGATATCATGCTCTTATAACGAATAAATATTTATGTTCAAATCAGAAAGCCATCCAGTACTACATACGTATATATATATTCAGAGAAATCATTTTTAACAGATATTTAAATCGATAATATAGCACACACGGAACACACCTCAAAAAGCTGATCATGAGGGTCTACTGGGCACCTGTCTCACCACGATTTGTAGCGGTGCTAGATCCTAAAATATTACGGTACTAGGTTACAACAGAGAAATTTAAATTCTACATAATTTAATTTACTGAGTTCAAGGTCATACGAGTAACTATAGGGGCGCGCTGATGAGCGGATCAGGAAGAACTAGGCTGAGCTGACGAACGATCAAACGAGTCTCGAGTACCAAAACTATTTGATCTCCGATGAGGGCCTGAACGACGACGGTTGGCGGCCAGTGGCTAGGGGTTTGTTCGCCTTCGTACGATGAGCACGCCTGGATCCACGACGTGTCCTAACGGCGACAGGAACAGCCAAAAAAACAAAGAACAAAGGGTTTCCAAACCCTAAAACTAACAAAGCTTTTGATTTCGATTGTCGACGATCTGCGCGGCAGTTGTGAGAGTGCGTTGAAGGGTTTTGGTCGGACGGTTGAGGTGAATCTATTGGTGCCGGTGGTGAGCTGCACGGCACGGTGGTGAAGGCGGATCGAGCGGTGGCCGAAATAGGTAGGGGAGGATTTTTGGAAGAATATTAGGATAATTGGTTTGAACAAATGGAAATATGAAGAGTCATATTTGGTTTTTAATTATTTTCAAAATGCTGGGCTGGAAATGGTTTTAATTTAAATTTAGAAACCCATATCAGATATCAGCTTTAGCTCAACTGGTTACCACTCCCTTCCAATGTAGCCAAGGTCACGGGTTTAAACCCATTTGGCTGCAAATTTCACTATATTTTTTTTATTTTAACAAGTGTCACAACTCTCCCCTTAAAAGAAATTTCGTCCTTGAAATTTACCTAACTTGAATAGATGTGGAAACTGATCTCTCATTGACTCCTCGGTCTCCCAAGTAGCATCCACATGACTACGGTTTCTCCATTGGACTTTAACCATAAGAATACGTCTGTTCCTCAAAACTTTGTTATCAAGATCCAGAATCTGTACAGACTCTTCCTCATACGACAAGTCTGGCCTCAGTTCGATATCTTGAATCTGAATAACATGACTCGAATCCGGATGATACTTCATCAACATAGATACATGAAATACATCATGGATATGACTAAGCTGAGGAGGCAACTTCAGCTTATAAGCCACTGGTCCCACTCTTTTCACAATACGATACGACCCAATAAATCTCGGACTCAATTTACCTTTGCGCCCGAACCTCAGAACTTTCTTCCACGGAGATACTTTTAAAAAGACCTGATCACCAACCTCAAACTCGATATCTTTCCTTCTCTGATCAGCATACGACTTTTGTCTATCAACAACCTCTTTCAGGCGATCACGGATCGATTTGATGGTCTCCTCAGTCTCTTGGACCAACTCTGGACCCAAAGTCTTCCTATCATATAACTCAGTCCAGTAGATAAGGGTACAACACTTACGACCATATAAAGCCTCATACGGTGCCATACAGATACTCGCCTAGTAACTATTATTATAAGCAAACTCAGCTAAAGGTAAGAAATCTTCCCAACTACCACTGAAATCAATCACACATCCCCGCAACATATCTTCCAGAATCTGAATCACCCTCTCAGATTGACCATTTGTCTGCAGATGAAAGGATGAAATAAAATTTAGACGTGTACCCAAAGCTTCCTGCAATGCCTACCAAAAATGGGAGGTAAACCTCGGGTCTCGATCAGAGATGATGGACAAAGGTACACCGTGCAGTCTGACAATCTCAAAGATATACAATCTAGCCAACTTGTTCAGAGAGTAGTTAACCCGGACAGGAATAAAATGAGCGGACTTGTTGAGTTAGTCAATAAAAACCTAGATAGAATCATTTTTAGGAGTCAAAGGTAAACCGGTAACAAAGTCTATCATAATACGCTCTCATTTCCACTCTGGAATCTTAATGGGCTGCAAAAGACCAGACGGATGTTGATGTTCTGCCTTAACATGCTGGCAAGTTAGACACCTCGACATATAATCAGAAATATCCTTCTTCATGCCCTCCCAACGATACCTTTATTTCAAGTTCTGTTACATATTATCACCACAATGATGCATAGCATAAGGGCTACTACGAGCCTCACTGAGAATAGCCCGTTTCATTTCTACGTCGTCGGGCACACAATAACGAACCTTGAAGCACAGAACCCTATCCTGATCAAAAGCATAAACCGAGGTAGATCCCTGCTTAACCTGTTGTATGACAGGAAGTAAGGAACTATCCAGAAGCTGTTTGGCCTTGATCTCCTCGGCTAAGGTCGGTTTAACTTGTAATTCAGCTAGTAAACTGCTATCCTCATAGATACTCATCTTGGTAAATAGAGATCTCAAGTCTGAAATGGTCTTACGACTCAAGGCATCAGCAACCACATTAGCTTTTCCCGGATGATATTCGATCTCACAATCATAGTCCTTAAGGAGCTCAAGCCAATGACGTTGTCTCAGATTCAACTCCTTCTGGGTAAGGAGATACTTCAGACTCTTGTGATCGATATAGATATAGCACTTCTCCCCGTAGAGATAGTGCCTCCAAATCTTCAAAGTAAACACCACAACAGCTAACTAAAGGTCGTGGGTAGGATAATTACACCCATGCAGCCTCAATTGTCGTGATGCATAAGCAACCACTTTCCTATCCTGCATCAGAACACAACCTAGTCCAGAGTGTGAAGCATCACTATAAACTGAGAAATCTTTTCCAGGTTCGGGTGAGTCAAATCTGTTTTCAGTTTCTCAAAGCTCTCCTGCTGAGCATCAGACCAAACAAAAGGAACATTCTTCCTCAATATCTTAGTCAAAGGGGCAACAATAATAGAAAACCCTTGACAAAACGTTGATAGTACCCGGCTAAACCCAAGAAACTCCAGATCTCCGAGACATTCTTGGGTTGCTTCCAACTGGTGATAGCCTCAATTTTACTTGGATCCACCTGGATACCTTTAGCAGGCACAACATGCCCCAGAAATGTCATTTCCTTGAGCCAAAATTCACATTTACTCAACTTGGCATACAGACAATGCTCTCTCAAAGTCTGCAAAACAATCCTCAAATGCTCAACATGTTCTTTTTTTGTCCGAGAATAGACCAGAATATCATCGATGAATACCACCACAAACTGATCTATATAAGGCTGGAACACACGGTTCATCATGTCTATAAAGGCGGCTGGTGCATTCGTTAAACCAAACGGCATCACTAAGAACTTGTAATGACGTATCTGGTACGAATGGCTATCTTAGCAACATCAATGCCTTTAATCTTCAACTGATAGTACCCGGATCGAAGATTAATCTTTGATAAAACTATGGCTCCCCGAAGTTGATCAAACAAATCATTAATCTTGGGCAATGGATATTTATTTTTCACTGTTAACTTATTTAACTTCCGATAATCAATGCATAACCATAGCGAACTATCTTTCTTCTTAACAAAGAGAACCGGAGCTCCCCAAGGTGACGAGCAAGGTCGAATGAAACCTCGATCAAGCAACTCTTTAACTGAACTTTTAACTCTTTAAGCTCCTTAGGTGCCATACAGTAAGGAGCCATAGATACCGGTCCAGACTCCGGATAAGTCTTGATCTCAAACTCAACATCTCTATCAAGGGGTAAACTAGGCAACTCCTCGGGAAATACACCAGGAAACTCATTAACTGTGCGCATTTCCTCAATCTTAGCCAGAGAACCCTTCGTATTCAAGAAGCAAGCAATGAAGGTCTCATATCCTTTCTGGATCATCTTATTAGCGGTTAAAGCAGATACCATATTGGACAGGTAACCACGACGCTCACCAACTAAAACCACTGATCGCTCATCAAAAGTCTTCAAGATAGCGCTCTTTGTATCACAATCCAGGCTAACCTAATGTTCAGACAACCAGTCCATACCCAGAATTAGATCAAACTCCTCTAAAGGTAGTTCCATAAGGTCGACCAAAAAGATTTCTCCTTGAACCTCAAGGGGACAACGCTTAAACACCTTATATACAGTCATTGATTGACCCACTGGGCTCATAACTGTGACTACATTCTCTGTGGCTTCAATCAAAACCTGAAGATTCTGGGATACGGATCTCGAAATATAGGAGTGGGTGGAACCGTTTTCAAGCACTACAAAGTATGTAATAGAATAAATGGTAAATGTACCTACAATAACATCTGGCTCGTCTCAGTCATCTCGGCGTCTAGTAGCATACACAAGAGCTGGCTGCCTAGCATTAGATAAAACTAGTCCCCCGCTTTGATGTGGTCGAGCTCTACTATCCGACCTGGTAGCAAACCCAGAAGGTTTACTCTGGTTACGACCCCTAGCTAGAGTCTGGACAAAAGCTTGAGAAAGAGAAGGAGTCTGGGATGATGCTCGATACCCAGAAGGTGGAACTGGGCAGCTCTTCAGGAAATGATCTCCAAATCCGTAACAGAAACAAGTACCTGCCATCTTCCTACACTCTCCCCGATGTCATTTACCACAATGCTCACATAATGGCACCTAAGAGAAATCTGATGATCCACCTCGACTAGCAGCTGGGGTGGAGGGGTTGTAGACCTAAAACTGGTATTACTCTTCTGAGGAGCGGTGTAACGAGCCTTCTTACCAGTACGTGCAAAAGACTCTGTACCAGAATACCTCTTAGGTCGATCTCGATTGACCCTATCACCATCAGTGGCTAAAAGCTCAACCTCTTCTAAATCTTTTACCCTCTCAACCACTTTATCAAAATTCACATCAAGATGACCAATTACGCGCACATACAAATCATACCGGAGGCCAAGGGCAAACTTACGGCACTTTTCTCTCTCAGTAGGTACCAGGCTAGCTCCAATTCTCAGCTTATCCAAGAACTCTGACTCATATTCTGATACGGTCATACCCCCTATGTCAAAGTCCTGAACCGCTCTCTCATCTGCCTCATAAAACGCTCCCCGATAAAATGACTCTTGAAGCGTTTTTTGAAGAAATCCCAAGTTAACTGAGTGGCAGGAACACTACTCACTATAGACTTCCACCACGTACGGGCATTACCATACAACATAGAAATGGCCCCTAAATATCTCTTGGGTGGCTCGAAACTCAACTCATCCATCCGTCTCTCGATATTATGAAGCCACTCCTCAGCTTCAGTCGGTGCTCCACCAGAAGGGCCTTCAAAAGTCCTTGCCCCACTAGAGATCATGGTCTAAGAGATGGGAACCTCAGGTACTACGCCAGATGCTCTGGCTACACCCTGGATCAACTATAAAAATTTCCTGCTAAGAGTCTCATCAGTCACCACTGTCGCTGGCTCAAAACTGGACACATGTGCTACTCTAACTGGAGTCGTCATCCCTATACCCGAGGAAGGTGGCGGATCTAAAAAAGCTGTAGAAATAGGGGCGAGAGGATTTATAGGGGCTGGAGAATCTATAGGAGTCGGAGGATCACTAGGCATATCCTCAACCGGGTTAGAAAATCTAGCAGAGCGACCTCGCCCACGGGCAGGTCGACGCCCTCTTCTAGTGCTCATTAGATTGTCTCAACTCATTACACAGAAGTAAGATAATCTAAGATTAGAACTGGCACTAGAGTACCGCATATAATTAATCATATAAAGTTTGGTGACATGGCCCCCTTACAAAAATATTTCTAAAATGTTTTATTAAAATTATTTTATTTAAGACTCATTCTCGGTCTGAGGTTTATAAAACCAAAAGCTCTGATACCAACTAAATGTAACCCCCTAGACCAACCTATGCGTAAAGGCTCAATCTAGGAGATCACATTACATATTAAAGACTTTTTTCACATAAATGCTTAAACGTTTAAAAGGGGATTAATGTATTAAAAATAACGGTTAATTTAAGCATAAGTTAAATTAGTTATTCAAAATAAACCATATTCAGTAATACTATATCATAATCCCCATGGGGTAACATAATAAATCGAACAATAACAAAATATGGGCTCATGTCACCGTAGAGAGACAGTCTGGAAGATGGAAATATTACAACAAAAGTCAAGTACAAATATGTCGATCATCCAAGTGCCAGATCCGGAGAGTCTATCCAAGAGTATCTGAAAGGAAAAGTTTAAGGGGGTGAGCTAGGGAGCTTAGTGTGTCCCGATAAGTGCAAATAAACATATAATATATTACAAATATGTGCAAAACATTTCAGTAAATCATATAATATACCATTCAAATTGTTATTTCAGACCTAGCTCCCTCCAACCGAACACCAATGTACAGTCCCCCCCATAAACTGTACCCAGAAGGTCTTACCCTAGACCCGCAGGTATAGGAGCCTACCTAAGGTTATGCCTTAGGCCCAGAAAGACTTACCCTAAGCCCAGTGGGCATAGGAGCTTAATAGAAAGATTTACCACCTAGATCAGGGATGTACCTGCATACTCTTCAAATCATATCCCAATAGTGTACCCCAAATAAATCATTATACAGAGTCATCAGAAATTAATTTATAGATATGCATTTAACTAAATAAAATATGAATCAGATATTTCAAGTTTAGATCAGGCACATGAGATATTTTCATAGATAAGATAGCATGCTCTTATAACGAATAAATATTTATGTTCAAATCAGAAAGCCATCTAGTACTATATATATATATATATATATATTCAGAGAAATCATTTTTAACAGATATTTAAATCGGTAATATAGCACACACGGAACACACCTCAAAAAGCTGATCAGGAGGGTCTACTGGGCACCTGCCTCACCACGATCTATAGCGGTGCTAGATCCTAAAATATTACGGTAGTAGGTTATAATAGAGAAATTTAAATTCTACATAATTTAATTTACTGAGTTCAAGGTCATACGAGTAACTATAGGGGGCACTGATTAGCGGATCGGGAAGAACTAGGCTGAGCTGACGAACGATCAAACGAGTCTCAGGTACCAAAACTGTTCAATCTCCAACGAGGGTCTAAATGGCGACGGTTGGTGGACAATGGCTAGGGGTTTGTTCACCTTCACACGGTGAGCACGTCTGGACCCACGACGTGTCCTAACGACGATAGGAACGGTCAAAAAAACAAAGAACGAAGGGTTTCCAAATCCTAAAACCAACAAAGCTTTCAACTTTGATTGCCGGCGATCTGTGTGGCGGTTGTGAGAGTACGTTGAGGGGTTTTTATGGACGGTTGAGGTGAATCTATTGGTGCTGGTGGTGAGCTGCACGACGCGACGGTGGAGGCAGATCTAGCGATGGCCAAAATGGGTAGGTAGGGGAGGATTTTTGGAGAATATTGGGATAATTGGTTTGAACAAATGGAAATATGAAGAGTCAGATTTGGTTTTTTAATTATTTTCAAAATGTTGTGCTGGAAATGGTTTTAATTTAAATTTAGAAACCCATATCAGATGTGAGCTTTAGCTCAACTGGCTACCACTCATTCCTAATGCAACCAAGGTCACGGGTTCAAACCCCCTTGGCTGTAAATTTCACTATATTATTTTATATTTTAACAGGTGTTATATAAGCTATTGGTGAGCATACTCAAAGTGTCGCTGCTTGCTTGTGCCGGTAGCCACACCAATGGGTTGGCTTTGTAGAGCCCGATGAAGGGTATAGCTTCTTTAAGCTAATCACATCCCTTGGTTTTAAATGGTTCTGAGCTTTCTTCAGATAGCATACATTCACCCGCCTCTGGCTTGTTGCTGTCAGCATACATGCTGAGATATTGTTGTCTCGTCAGTTCCACAGTACTGGCCCTAGATGTTGGTGGTGAGATATTGCTAACCCATCTTCTTTGTGGCTGGAATAGATTGAGATGAGAAGATATCATGATTGATTCTTTTGGTCGAGAAGATGTCCACACTCACTGCACCAATTATTGATGTCTAAAATGTCAGACACTAAATAGGGAGGTAGAGATGGAGACGAAGATGAGGATGAAAGTGGTGGTGGTGGTTCACCTATTTTGAGGTAGGCAGAGAGCTACTGGTGATGGTGGAGAGAGAAATGGAAAAGGCTTTAGTGTGAGAAGTTTTCACTTGGCCATTCCTTTCAGATTATAGGGTATTTATAAGAGAGTGGTATTGTTTGATGGGACTGAGCCAGCTTTAGTGACAGCTACTGATGGGTTCAGTTGATAGGCTTTTCAGTTTGGTCTCGTGGGTTGGCAGATTAGGCTTGACTAGTAAGTCAGAAGACCTAATGACTATCATGTCAACATGACCCAAATGATAGTGGCTCTAGAGGGAGGAGGTAATCGTTATGGAGGTGTGGACAAATAGAAGCATGATAACTGTAGGTTGTTCTAAGCGAGGGAAAACAATTTTAAAATGTTTTATTTTGGAACTTGCATTTCCTTTCTCTTTATGTGTGACTTATTTGTTAATTCACCATTTTTTTCTTTTTGTATGAAATAAATATTTGTTGAATAATTCATTTGATGTTATCTATTTGCTTATTTTAAAATTCTAATATTGAATTAAATATTAGTCCTAATATTATTTAAAACAATTAACTTTTTTTAAAATAACTTCACATTTTTATGGTTAAATGCAACAATGACTATATTTGAATATATAATGCTTTTTAGTTAATTTTTATTAATTAGACAAGTAGCATATACCCAATACAAATGTTTAGATTTGAACCCATACAAAATGCATCTTGACCACAAGGTCAATTAATGAATCTCTAGTTAAATTTTTATTTTTAATTAATATAATTTTCTGTTATTGGATTTTCTAGCAACTTTTACGTATGTAGAAAGTAAGTAGCATATTAGTCTTAATGGTAATGTTTGGATTTTGAAAGTGGAAATCTTTTAATTTATTTTTTTGAAAGTTAAAGGCCTTGTTAAAAACCCCATCAAAACCTAAATAGGGAAAGTAGTGCCCAAATTTATTAATCGATAAAGGGATACAAGTCATACACTAATAGAACCAGAGCATACAAGAATCTCACCACAAAATCAAACCAGAACCAAATGCAAAAAAGTAGCAAACCCTTTCCCACAAGATAACATCATTCACCTACCCACAACATATCAACTAGCCTATATACCCCTTGCAGGGTAAGTTCATGGGCAGAGCAAATGAGCAATTAAGTTCCCTAAAGGCAAAGGAAATTCTCTAGTGCCCATTTGAGAGATAGGACCTTGTAACACCTCGGTTTTGGGCCTAGGATTTTTTTAGGTTGATTAGACGGTCTGGTGGATCGAATTAGAGGATTTGAATCCATTTCAGGATTAATTGGAGATAAATATTTTTATAAGAGATGAAAATATGGAAAAATATCCTAAAATCATTATTTAATATGTAAATGATTTTGGTAAAATCAATTTTGGAAAATGATATTTTGAAATTGGACATTTTGGCTAGTGATCAAAATGTAAAGAATGAAAACTGTTTTTAGTGACTGTTTTGTAAAAGGGTTAAAACTTAGAATCTTTAAGGAGCTATTTGGCCAAAGTATAATATCAGACTTTTCTCCTTAATTGGCTATTTTAAAAAGTGTTTTAAAATAGTATAAATAAGTAGGGGATTTAATTTTATAATTAATTTTCTAAAACAAATTCAACGTAACTAACTTTTCTCCAAAAGATTTTGTAACACCCTTAACGTATACTCGTAGACCGAATATACATTAAAGATGTTACGGAGTCGTTTAAAGAAATCCTGTCTTATAATAATTTTTTTGTACATATCAATCTTGTCTTTATTAATCTAACCTTTTTCTCGATTTTCTTGAAATCAGAACTTATGTGTAGTTGGCTAATTTCGACCCTGAATTAGTTTGTAAAACATATTAGTCAGTTATTAAAATGATAATGCAATTCGGGGTGAAAAATAGTTTCACATCCTAGGCCCTTTCTTGATTTTAAAATCCTTATGCAATTACCGATAAATAAAAATTTAAACTAATTAAACACGATTTACTACCTTTTTAAGCTTACCGATTATTCATATTAACAAAGTAAGCTTCCTTTCTACTTTAGTTTATTCTTTCATATTACTAATACCTTATCTTGCTTTATCCATATATGATTCATCATTAAAACTGATCATTTATCTATCGTTTAATCTAATTTAATGCATCATATACTACAAGCAGATAAATAATTACATGCCCACTAGAGATTATCATAAGCTAGAATATCTTACTGATGTTTTGCAGATTGAAGCTTGATCATTAATTCAACATTACAAACCTTAAATTAAACTTGAATTCATAAACCCTAATCATCTTCATAAAAATCAAAACATGTAGAACTTAAATCCCAACTCAATATCATAATTTTAACATCATACTAACTTGATTTCAACTTCAATCATGGAATCATAAAATCTCAAAAGGCCCAATTGATCCATAAACCATAATTTCTTTCTCATGCAAATTCTCATCAATCAAGCATGAATTCCATGAATTATTGATATCAAAAGATAGAGCTTGAAGAGTAGAACAACTTTGCAGTTGAAGAGATTACCTGAAAATCAAGTTTTAGGCCTTGAATCGAGATTGAAAAAAATTTCTCTTTCTTTCCCTAGCTCTCATGTTTTGGCTGGAAAATATAAACATTTTGTTCATCTTTTCACCATTATTTTACACATATAACTATTAAATGAATATTAAGTTCATTTAATTATGAAATTACAATTTTGCCCTTTTTATCAAATGATTGAGATTGATTTTATCATCAATCAAGGGCCAAGATTTAATCTTACATTTCCTCTTTCCAAAATTGCCTTTATAACTTTTTAAATATTTCAAAATTGCCATGGGACCAAATGACCAATTTGCCCTCAAAATAGTTTTTATTTACTAGTTTGCCATTCTTGTAAAAATTCAACTAAGTCTAGTTAGAATCCAACCAACTGTAATAAAATATTCATAAAATAGTATTTTATGACTTTTCCATGGCTTTTGGATCAGCCTCTGAAATTTCAGTTCGATCTGATTTCCCGATATTCATAAAATACTTCTACTGCGATTTTACCTTTATCGAGCTGTTAGATTTATTCCAATAATTCTATATTTCTATATTCGGGAAATCCAAAATATCATCTAATAAAATTTTCCTTTCCAAAGATCTTAGACTAAATTTTCTTAACTCATTCTATTTTCCCGATACTTATCGAAAATCTTCATAGAATAAAATTTCTCTTAGAATTCCTTTATCGATAATCCATACGAATATTCTCTACTCTTACTGAGTCCAAAATATCGATCAGAAACACCTTTATGGGACCTTCGCGGAGGTCACCCATCCTAATATTTCCCTGGCCTGAGCACGCTTAACAATTTTATTCGATTCAAATTCGGTACCTTTTATTGCATCTAATTCTTAAAACCAATATCAAGGTACTTATTTCGATTCGATTCACTCTTATACTGAATAAAATTACTTATTGAGGAAATTTACACTTTAGTCCCCAAACTTTTCCAAAATTTATACTTTAACCCCAAAACTTTCAAAATTTTCATTTTTATCACTAACCAAAAATTTGGGATATTACATATTTTCTCTCAAATTCTCTACAGCCAAACACACTTTTCTACTTCAATTTTCTCAGGTAACTACTTGAATTCAACATTCTTTTATTTTCAAACGAGTTCTTAATGATTTCCTAACAAACCTTATTGATTTGATTTTGTTTTCTCAAGAAAACTCATCCAATTAAGGGGAAAGCCAAGGTTAGAGATGAGCTTCATTCTTATCCTCTGATATAAGTTTTTTTACTGAAATTCCCAAGTTATTGATCCTTTATATATGATTTCTAATGAGTTTTAGTGACTTAATTATGGAAAAATGGTTAAATCAAGGTTTAATTGATGTATTTGATTGGTCTTTGTTATGGATCTGTTTTGCTGGGTTCTTGATTTGTTTAGGACATGATTTTGATGTTTGATAATGTTAATAAGTTGGTTTTAACATTATAATCCTGAAACTAGGTGAATCTTTAATTTCCTAGGTTGATAGGAGTTTTTGAGGAGTTGTGGATGTTTAATGTATGCTGGAGGTATAAGACGTGGTAATTATGTTTTTGGATGCTAATTGATGTTAAGTGAAGTTTGAGATTCGTGGTTTGTGGCTGGGTTATGTTTGTAATTGTTTTGGTGTTGTTTTCGGTTGTTGTGGTTGGGTAATTGAGTGAAAATTGATGAGGTTTGATATAGAATGTTGTTGTTGGGCTATGAATGCATTTTTAATGCATTGGATCCTCTGTTTTGCTGTGGAAAAAGCAGGGGAGGTTGAACCTCAAGCTTGAACGAAAGTTTCAGAAGCTTTGGAGGCGTAATTACCACATTGGCAAGCTAGGCTTTGCATGTCGGTGAGTGAGAATGTGTTTTACAACTTTTCAAAGGTTTGGGAGTTGTGTTGGGAGTTTAGATTAAGCTTGAAACACATGTCTAAGCTTAAAAGTAAGTAAAGGGCGATTCTCTCTATTGTTCTCAGTTGGGCAAATAGTTTTGATACACTTGTTTTAATGATTTGACTACTCACTATTATATGCATGATTTGAGCATGGTTTAATGCTTGAAAATGATTATATAATGATGATGATGCATTTAGAAGTAATGCATGTCTTGGTAATGTCGTTGAACATTGGTTAATGCATTGGATAAATGGTTTTGTTTAGTGCATATGAAAATAGTGAGTTAATGATAATGAAATGAATTATATTGGCAAGTGATGGTATGAAAAGGGTATGGAAATGTTATCGAATATAGTTGGCCGGCCACAGGATTTAAAGTGCACTATAATAAGTCGCCCATGGTTCGTAGAGATGGTATTTCAATGGCATTTACTCTAGGGGAGTCCGTAAAGGTGATGTATTGAAAGTATTTACTCCGACCATATGAACCCCAATATTGTTGAGGTAATACTTCTATGGCATTTACTCCGGCTGCGACCGTAGAGGTGATGCATTGGAAATGTTTACTCCAAATTGGAGGATGAGCCTTGGTAGTGTAGAGGTGATGCATATGTTGCATTTACTCCATGCCATTGAGCTGTTAAGTGATTGGGATATCACTTGGGAAATCTGTGTATCCGATGTGGTTTGATGAAAATAATGAGATTTGGAAAGGATCACTTGTAAGCCAATATAATGAATTGATGTATCATATATGTTATTATGCATGGGAAGGCTTAAATTGAGGGTTGCATATGGGATTATGCTGTTGAATCCATGATACATGTTGCATATGGTTTAATATGCATGGTTTGGAAAAGGTTAAGTGCATATTTTGAAAGTAAGGCATGGTGGTTTTTGAATAAAGACGTATGTGAATGGTTTTGGAATAAATCTGTTTTAAAATGCATTGGATGATGTTTTGTGTTTCGAGCGCTCCTCACTAAGCATTGTGTGCTTACGCTCTCTTTTATCATCGATGCAGATTAGTGGATTGAAGGGCAACAAGCAAGCAAGAAAGGATATCCAAGGACTTGGTTGCAAAGTATGGTTTGAAACAATATATAGTAGTAATAAGGGCAATGTGTTAATTGTTGTTTTAGGAGGGCTGTTTGCTAGACTCCTTGTTTGTGCAAGTTTTAAATGTTGCTTTGGACTTGTATGTGGCTTTATATGTTTGATATTGCTTTGGATTTATGTTTTAGATGTTGAGTAGGAAGCATGCCTATATATGTGGTGGATGTTTGAGTTAGGTTGGTTTGAGTTGCTTTAAAATGCCGATATGATTGAATAAAGTATGCCTTTGTTGATATATGATGTTTAGGTAAGTGTTGGATATGTTTTGAGTGAGCTATAGTGTCATATGATGGACTTAGAGGTCATTACAGGCCTTCCCGTACCGGTACGAGCACCCAGAGTTCGATATACGGGGGTCTGAAATGGCTTCGTTTTGAGGGTAAAATGCATAAAGGTACCAATACGGTTAGCCGAGTATCGGTACACCCCTTGGGATTTATACATTAAAATCGGTACACGAGCTTGAGTATCGATACAACCCCTTCATTTTAAAGCATCACATCGATACGCGGGGTACCGTATCGGTACACGTTGTGGTTAATGGAATCTGAGATTTTAAAAGAAAGAGGGGGACCAGTACGAGAACTATGTTGTATCGGTATGAGTTACTTTATGCACCAAATTGGTATGATGGCTAGTGTATCGATACACATGGCGGTTAAGTCTATTGAACCGTATCGATACGGGCTCGCCCGTATTGGTAAGCATTATTGTTTTCCTTGAGTTTTTTCCTGTTAAAGTTTGAAAATGTGCAATCTAGTCCTTGAATGTTATTTATTCAATTGTATGAGTTTACATGCTTATTTTTAGCTGTAAATTGGCAAATGAGCTTGAAACCTGACTAATTGAGGTTTGGTAAATTAAAAGTTGGTCCAGTCCTTGAAATTTGTGGAAAATTACATTTTGGTCCCTAGAGTGCATGTATAAGCAATTGAACCCAATTTTGTAATCTAATTGCATTGCTATTGAATCCGTTGTTATATGTTCATCTTAGATTAAAACCTATGCATTTAGAAAAGATAAAATGAAAAAATAGACTCGATTTAGGTTATTAGCTCGAGTTTGCTTCAGTAAACCTAATATGACCATGTTAGCTTGATTTCGGCTAGATCGGGTTAAGGGGGCTACATTTGTTGGTATTAGATCCAAGTTAAAAAATTGAGATGTTGATGATTGTTCATTGTTGTTTTCTATGCACGGTGATTATTTATACGTATGATATTTGATATATGCCATGTCGGGTTATTGCTGGGACACATTGCCTTATTACTACATAATTGAAATGATTTTGGTTTATAATGGAAGTCTTGAATCCTTGTTTGAATCTGACCACGTTAAGATCGAGCATGAGTGCTGCTACCGGAGGCAGTGAGTTGAGGGTGAGATAGTGCATCCTGAGGGATTGCCACCTCTACCACCTAATCCACCTGAGGGAGTAAAGCAAGTACCACCTGCACCACCTGGTATGGTGTATGGTGATATGACGCCTTTGGTTCAGGCGATGACTGAAGTGTTTCACGCCGCGATGGTTGGAGTACATGTACCCGCACCGGCTACCGTTGTTACTCCAGGGTTGCCGTTGGAGCGTCTGTGCAACCTTAAAGGAGTTAAGTTCAGAGGGTCGGCACTCGAGGCATTCGAGTAGTGGTTTGCCAGTACATATCAAATTCTAGATCAAATAGGGTACAATGTTGCCCGAAAACTGGGATGTGCGGTGTCCCTATTGCAGGGTAATGCTTACAGTTGATGGATTACTGCGATCATAGGTATAGAAACTGGTGATGTGACATGAGAGTTTTTTTATGCTACCTTCAGGAAGAAGTATCTGAGAGTTAGATACTTGGATGAGAAGAAACATGAGTTCATGGCCTTAGTTCAGGGCAGTATGTCAGTATTTGAGTACAAGGTACAGTTCGTGAGGCAAGTCAGCATGCGCCTGAGTTAGTGCCGAGTGAGAGGCAGCATTGTGACCGATTTTGTTACGAATTGGTATAGGATATCAAGACAATTATGTTGGCTGCTGAGTATACAGATTTTGATGTGTTGGTTGCACGAGCTAAGGATGTTGAGCATAGTTTGGGTTCGACATCTCGTGCTGGAGGGTTTGGTTCTGGTAAGAGAGCCCCTGAGTTTAGTTACAGTGGTGGATGGTACAAGAGGCATCGTGATCGAATGCATCGACTTGAGTTTGGTCATGGTGAGGGCCAAGCTAGGAAAGGACAACTACCCGAGTGTGCTCAGTGTGGGAAACGACACTCAAGGGTTTGTTGGAGATCGTTAAAAGTCTGTTAGGGCTGTGGATCAAGAGATCATGTTAGACGTGGTTGTCCACAGGTAGGACGAGTTGGTCCAGCTCCTATGCTTGCTACGGATATTGCTTGTTGGGGTTGTGGGTCTTGGGATCACGTGAGGCGTGATTGCCCGATGTTAGCTAGAGGTGTGCATGCTCCTACACCTACTGTTATTGCACAAAGAGGTCGTGGCCAAGGACAATATTAGCTTAGAGATGGTGGGCGTAGGATCGTGTCTCACACTGTTGCTATTTAGCCTGAGGGTGGTGAATCTGCAAGAATCTATGCACATCATGAGGGGAAAAATAACACGGATGTGATAGTAGGTACTTTTACCTTGCAGTTTATGTCATTACTTTCTCTGATAGATTCTGGTTCTACGCATTCATATATTTTACATAAGCATGCGTATTTGCTTGATATACTGGTGGAAATGTTAAATGTGGGTATGCAAGTAACAAATTCTTTTAGAGAGATGGTTGTTACGAGGATGTTGTATATGAGATGTTCTTTGATGGTTCAAGGTCACGTGTTTGCGGCTGACTTGATGGAGCTGCCGTTTCATGGTTTTGATGTGATCTTGGGTATGGATTGGTTGACTGAGCATGGGGCCGTGGTCAAATTTATAACCAAGCAAGTTCGTTGAAACTTGCCGATGATTATGAAGTGATGGTTGTGGGTGAGAATGTTAAGTTCACATCCAATGTGATTTCAGCTATGAAAGCACAGAAGTTGCTAGAGAGTGGGTGTTAAGCATATCTGGCTTATGTTATGAACCTGAATGTGTAAGAAGTGTGGACTAAGGATATCCATACTATTTGTGATTTTTAGGGGGTATTTTCGGAAGAGCTGCTTGGGTTGCCTCTAGATAGAAAAGTGGAGTTTTGTATTGAGACGTATGCTGATACGGCTCCAGTGTCAATCGTACCGTATCGCATGGCACCGAAAGGGTTGAAGGAGTTGAAGACGCAACTCTAGGAGTTATTGGACCGTGATTTCGTCCGACTTAAATTGCTGGAGTTGTTGGACCATGATTTCATCCGACCTAGTGTGTCACCATGGGGAACACTAGTTTTGTTTGTGAAAAAGAAGGATGGCACTTTGAGGATTTGCATTGATTATCGACAACTGAACAAGTTGACGATTAAGAATAAGTATCCTTTACCGCGGATTAATGATTTGCTTGATCAATTCTGGGGTGCTATGATGTTTTCTAAGATTGATTTGAGATCTGGATACCATCAGTTGAAGGTTAAGGATAAGGACGTGCCAAATACCGCTTTTCGTACGAGGTACAGACATTATGAGTTTCTGGTGATGCCGTTTGGATTGACGAATGCGCCTGTAGCTTTCATGGATATGATGAATAGGGTATTCCATGAATTCTTAGATCAATTCGTAATGGTGTTCATTGATGATATTCTCGTGTACCAAGGAAGATCATGATCAACACTTACGTATTGTATTGCAAACCTTGTTGGATAATCAACTTTATGCCAAGTTGAGCAAGTATGAGTTTTGGATTAAAGAAATGGTCTTTCTTGGCCATGTTGTTTGGGCGGAAGGTATTCGGGTGGATCCGCAAAAGGCTGAGACGGTTGTGAATTGAAAGCAACCTAAGTCGGTGACAAAGGTCCGTAGTTTCTTGGGGTTGGCAGGTTATTATTGTCCCTTTGTGGATGGGTTCTCAAAGGTTGCTGCTCCATTGACGAAGTTGTTGCAAAAGGATGTTCGTTTTGAATAGACTGATGATAGACAACAAGCTTTTGAGAAGTTGAAGGAAGCTTTGACGCAAGCTCCGATCTTGATTCAACCTGAGTCAGGAAAAGAGTTTATGATTTATAGCGATGCATCCTATGTGGGTTTAGGGTGTGTGTTGATGCAAGATGAAAAATATGTGGCTTATGCATCAAGGCAGTTGGACGTGCACGAGTGTAATTATCCACACGAACTCACACTGGAAAAGAGGTGGTTTACCGTTTCAGGGGCCTTTGAGCAAAGCACACAAACAAGATTCTCTAAATTCGAAACACCACGTTTTGCAAGCTCCAAAAGGGTAGGAATTCTGTTTTGAACGGCTCTCCAAAAAATGCTTCCACCTTGGGAGGAGCTAGGTTCTGCCAAACCAACCTCCAAAATCTATCAACAAAAGAACCCAAGGCTGACACATTTTCACAAAAGGCCTTAGGCTTGTATAGTCCACTTGAATCTTCGCTCCATTTCAAGCAATTTCTCGAGCCTTAACCCTTGGCAGCACGATCCAAAAACGTTCACAAAATCTTCTCACAATTCAATTTCCCATTCAAAGAGGCGTCATCTTAACTCAATGTTCCACACCCAAAATCCCAAATCTTTAGACCCAAACTCACACACCAGACCTGTCTTCTTTTCTACTACTCCATAAATCCTTGGGAAAAACAGCTTTAAGGAAGGGAATCTCAGTCCAAAAGTCATCCCAGAACTTTATCAACCTACCACCTCTGAGGACAAAGTGGAGATTTTGCATGAAGAAATCGTCGGGACTAGACAAGGGTTTAGTAATGTTCTTTCAGATCCATGAAGAATTCCTATTTTGAGCACCACACGGGATCAGACTGCTTTGAGGATATCCATATTTTTCATGAATAACTTTGCGCCATAAACAATCTGGCTCAATACTATATCGTCCCATCCACTTGTTAAGGAGTGAGCGATTTCTCAATTTCAGACCAAAAAATCCCAATCCACCATAATCCTCAGGTCTGCATAAATTACTCCATTTGATCCAATGAATTGGCCTATCAGAGTTCGGTCCCCAAATAAAAGAAGCGATGTGTTTATTTAAGATATCCGCAACAACGCCTAACATCTGAAATAAGCCAAGAAAATAAATTGGTAAATTACTAAGCACTGATTTTACCTGTGTGGTGCGACCACCAAAGGACAAGAGCTTTCCCTTCCATCTTTCTAACTTAGTTAAAAATTTCTCGATAATTGATTTCCAGAGAGATGTTGAATTTCGATCATAGCTCAAAGGTAGCCCTAGATAAACAGTAGGAAGAATATCCTTGCTGTAATTAATCATAACAGCCCATTCATATAGTACACTATCCTCTAAATTTAATCCATGAAGTTTAGTTTTCTGCATAATGAGGCAAAGACCAGACGGCACTTCAAAAATTCTTTGCACTCTTTTAATATTCCTCACATTCTCCACATCAGCCTTCCCAAACAATATAAGATCATCTGCAAATTACAGATGGGAGATAGAGAAGTCGTCGTTACCCACAAATACGCCCTTGACTACTTCCAATTCCACATCTTTATGAATTAGTGCATTTAGAGCCTCACCAATGATGTTAAAAATAAGTGGCGAACGAGGACAACCCTACTGCAACCTTCTTCCAATAGAAAATAGATTAGTTTACAATCCATTAATCAAAACTGAAATCTCAACCGACTATAGACACAAAGATATCCATTTTCGCCATCTGAGGCCAAACCCCATCCTTTGAAGAATAAAGTCCAGGAACGAGCAATCCACTGAGTCATATGTTTTTCTGAAGTCTGCCTTGATCACTATTGCTTCTCGCTTGTTTCGCCTAAGATCATCAATACCTCGTTTGCAATAAGAGAGCAATCGGATATTTTCTTGCCAGGGGTAAAAGCAAATTGATTATCGCCGACAACTTCGTTTATGCAAGACGAAAGTCTTTTAGATAAAACTCTACCCATAATCTTATATAAGTTGCTTACTAACGAGATAGGCTTGTAGTCATCGATGGAAGCGGGCGAAGCGGTCTTTGGGATTAAAGTAATGAAGGAAATTGTTGATTGACTTATCCTTCAATTTTCCATTGTAGTAATTCTCAAAAAATTTTAACACGCTACCTTTGAGAGACGGCCAGAATTTTTTTGTAAAACTCCAAGTTAAATCCATCTCGACCAGGAGCCCTATTACCATCCGCAGATTGAATAGCTCCCCAAATTTCTTCTGCCGTAAAAGGGGCTTCAATTGCCATTGCAAAGCTGGAACTAAGCTGATTGAAATCACACTTTTAACTGGGAGAGTAGTGGATTTGTTATAATTGTCTCGAAAGTGATCCTTAATCGCATTGGAAATAAGCTTCTGATCTTTTAGTGTAGAGTTACCCACTTGAAGAGATACAATGTTATTCCTACTTCTTCTCATGGAGGCTGATAAGTGAATTTTTTTTTTATATTTTTATCGCCTTCGTTAAACCATTTGACCCTGGATTTTTGAGTCCACTCCCTCTCCTCTCTCCTATATCTGGCCCAAAGAGAAGACTTTAGCACTTGTATTTCAGTAAAAATTTCTGAATTAAATCCATCGGAGCAAGGCTATCTTCTGGAGATGTTTTTTTTTAGTTTCAACGCTTTATTTGACTCGGTTTCCTTAGCTCGAAACTCCCTCACCCAGCCTTTCACAACAACTTTGACTACTTTCAGAGTAGAACACATACCCTTCCGAATCGAATTAGACACGGTACCTTTAACCATTTCCACGAACTCATGCTCATCATCCTAATACGAAAACCACTTGAACGGCCTCAGCCCCCTCCATAGCTTCTTTCAAGATTACAGGTTTGTGATCGGGTAAACTTTTGGGAGAGATCTTTGTAAAAGATTTGGGAAGCATGAAACCACTTCAGGGGATAATAAGAACCTATCCAATCTACTCGCAGAGACACTAGTTCCACCCTAAAACCAGGTAAACTGACTACTCACCAATGGCAGATCAATCAAGTTATTCCTTTGAATAAAATTTGAAAAATAGTTCACTGATTCCGAGTTAAAATCAACCCCAATTACATTAAAATCCCCTCCAAGAATAACCAGGATCTGCAGAGATTCAACCCAGTTCGATAACACTTTGAAGAACAACTACCTATCTATCAGATGGATTGTTTGAAGTACACCTCAGTCTATTTTGACGAATTTTGCCTTTGATAAGAACGACTCTTTCCTTAATAATTTTTTGATCGACTGAGAAGAAGTTGGAATCCCGTAACGTAATAAGACCCCAACACCTAACGAAGGAGAGAACTCAAGTCCCCCATAGCTCAACCCTTTTAAGTGATTCGACACCCATGGCTTCAAGATCGATAGTTTTGACTCTTGAATGAGAACAACCCTGGCTTTACTGGATGAAATAACTTTAGCCAATGCTCGCACTTTTTCAGATATACCCAATCCTCTTACATTCCAAGACAGAAACAAGCAACTCATAAAAACAAAGAAAATAACACGATGAGTTCAAGAAAAACGCACATCCTAAATCAAAGACCGGCACCACCCTCCAATTCTTCTAGACGAGCGACCACCACATCATCAGGAGTATCAAATTTAACCCCGAGACTTTTGCCGAGCATCACAACACCCTCTCAGAGAAGGGGAGGGTATATATTGAAAGAAAGGCTTATTCCTCACAATGAATCTGGCCTTGAATCTTCGAATTTTCTTTTCCACCATTTAAGGGTTTTTTGGGCTTCGATTTACCTTTGGATCGATTAGCCCACCAATTGAACTTGTCCAGCCCAACTCTTAGGATCAACGGCCCGTTGCCTAGGAGCCTACTTGCTCTATCAAGTTCACTCTGAGATGCACTATTATTAACTCCTTGCTCAGAATCCTACTCCACTGGAACGTCCTGTAGATTTGATCTATTAGAAATACTCTTTAGAGATTAACCTCCTATCAAGCCTAGACGCATTTACAGGCCTGTTAGGTACGCCCATAACAACAACGTTGTCAGAAAATATTAGAACCTCATGGAGTCCCCCTCCACTTGAACAAGACTGGGCTCTTTTATTTGAAGGATCCACGTGGATTGTAGGATCACTAACTGGAACCCACTCCTAAAAATCTTCAGCTCTAACGTCTACCTATTGTGCATAGAATTTTTCTCGAAAATTGGAGAAAAATTACCACCATCATTATTGCATGGGTCGAAATACGAAGTGTTTCCCTCGTCAGCCGCATGCTGGTCAAACGAAGATTCGTCGTCGATGAACACTCTTTCCTTCTTCAAGCTCCTCCGTTATTATCTTAATGTGGTTCAATACACCATTAACGACAATGGAGATTCGATCAGGGATTAAAGGCACTCTCTGCAATTGCACTTTAGCCTCATCAAACCACTTAAATTCCAACGTATCCTCGTCAATTTTAAGGATCGTTCCCCACCTACTCCCTAAATTAGTAAAAAAGTTACTATTCCAAACTTGAAGAGGAATGTCGAGAAATTTAACCCAAGTCTTCACTCTTCGTTTTCCTTCATAACCTTCTAGAAACTCCATCAAACCAGAGTTTTAAGAGCTCATCTCTTAACGTCCAACATCGGTTTCTCTTTTGTTTCCTTTGAAAACGAATGACCACCAGTAAACCAGACCAAGGACATGCTGTTGCAGAGTCCATCCGAGGTTAATGCTTCATGCCCAGGGATTTAAAAAGCGTTCGCGGTCACGTTTTCAGTCGCGTTTATTGCGGTTACGGACATAACGGATGCTATTACGGTCACTGCGGGTGTCGCGGTCGTAAATTTTTTTAAAATTCGCACAACTTGTCTAAAAGCATTATAATTATAATTATAAGGACTTATTTTTAATAAATTTTAGGGTATTTTCTAACATAAAAATTATAATTATAAACATGAAAAGTTAGATTATTGAAATTAAAGGACTAAATTGAACAAAAAATTAAGTTTACACTCTAAATTTAAAGAAAATCAAGGATTAAATTAACAAATCTAAAAGTGGCTTTTAAATGTCACAACATATTTAATGGTATATAGGTCAACCAAATCCTATGTTAATCGGTACAATAATTAACTAGTTTGCATATTTAAAATACTCTTTTTTCAAATCAATAATACATTTTTTTTTAAATTTGCACAAACTTATTGTATAAAAAATAATTACAATTGTAATTATTTAAAGTTACTTCTAATGATTTTTAGAGTACTTTCCAACACTTACAATAACACATTACCAAAATTAAATGATTAAATTGAATAAAAAGTAAACTTTACACTCTAAATTAAGAAAAAAAATCAAGTACGAAAATAATAAAACTAAAATATGTTATAGCTGAAATGAAGATTTACCCATCCCTAAATTGGGGGTGGATTTTTTCAAAATGATTTAAGGACTTAATTGAATAAATATGAGAATTTGATGGTTTTATAATGTAATTTTGATGTAGGAATTTAGTTGAATGCGGTAGAATATTTAAAAAGATCTGGTCAAATTATTCGTTTTCATCGTTATTATTTCTAAATTTCACACAAATTATTATAAAACATAATAATTATAATTATAATTATAATTATAAAAATTACTTTTTATGATTTTTAGAGTGTTTTCCAACACTTATGAAATGGTTTAATTGAAAGGAAATAAGACTTAGAGGCTCAATTGGAAGTTTCATTATGGATTTAAAGACTTAATTGGAATAAAACAAAACATCCTAATTAAACTAAAAATCTAAAAGGACTAATTTGTAAGCGGAGTGAAACTTTTAAGTCTTTCCAAAAAGTCACTAAAACTTGAACTCCCTCCCCGCAATTTACCCTTTTTAAACTTCATCTTCTCCTTCCCCCTCCCCGCCCGACTCTGCAAAATTTTCCCCCTCCCTATTTTTATCTCCGGCCATCAGGCACAACCGCGATTGTTCTAATAACGGGGATATCGTTCCGTTATCGCCGTGACAACCGCAATCACGTTTTTCTCGCGTCAGCAACAGGCGTGATTTCGTTGCTCACCGCGAAATTCGCCGAATGCGGTTTCGGACGGCGGCGCGACCGCTATTTCGCGGCCGCAATCACGGTAGCGGTCCGCGATTTAAAACCCTGTTCATGCCCTATATCCAGGTTGTACATTCGTTTTATTTGCCCTATTAGACAGCAACTCCTTCATACTATCACTGTTTTTGGAATAGAGATGGTCTTAGCATGATCGAGCCCCAAACTTGAATCATGACAAGTCACATTATCCTCTGCCACTACCACTGTTTCCTTTGCAGGACACCGTAACCCATCATTTTCCAAAACACGGGTTTCACGCGCTTGAACCGCTGGATCAGTTTTGCCTCTACCCAAGAGAGCATCTTTGAAAGATTTGGAATCCCTTAGAGTCCAAGGGCGCTTTGGAGGACACTCAAAATCTCTGCTAGGTGTAACTCGATTCATCGGCTTATGTTTCACGACGAAAACCCTTCTGCGAAACTCGTCCATAAGTCTGTTGTTGCCTTTAGCAATAGCAAACTTTGCTTCTTCAATTTTGCTAAATCTCACGAAGGCAAACGTAGTCGGTTTGTTTCTTCTCTTCAAGGTATTATGTGCAATAAAGGCGTCCACGATAGTCCCGTACATCTGGAAAACTTCACGGAGGGTCAACTGATGGATCCTCTTACTTACATTGTCCACGAAGACCGAACACCTTAACCAGAGGCGAAGGCTGACGCGTGTTTATGAAGGCGACTTCCCCTTTTCTCTCAACATCCCAAAAATCGACTTCCTCTAAACCCAACTTTTTTAATTTAGTGGTTGAAACATTTTTCTTTTAATTTATTTAAAACAAGTTTGAAAATATGATCCCTGATTTCCTTTTTTTAATAAAAACATTTTGCTAATCGTTATAATGCACAGAAAAAGAAAGAGGAAGAAAAAGCCAGAGATGAGTTAAAGGATTTGTTTAAAATTGCTGTTACACAACCACAAGTCCCCCTGGAATGCATACGTTTAATTTTGGAGCTAAATTATTTCTTGGTTTTGTGTTTTACATTAAAAAGATGAGATCGGATGACAGAATTTGGGGTATTGGATAGGTGTGGATCCAAAGTCGATAGTGTATGAATTTTTCAAAGCAGGACAATGTACGAAAGGTTTTAAGTGCAAGTTCTCTCACGATTTGAGTGTTCAACGGAAGGGTGAGAAGATTGATATTTATAGTCATAAGCGTGATCAAGGTAATCGATAGTTAGTATGAAATGCTTTTGAGTTTTTTCTGAACCAATGTAATTTTGATTTCTTTTTGGGGTTTTCCTTTAGGAACAATGGAGGATTGGGATCAAGAGACACCGGAGAAGGTCATGGAATCAAAGAAAATAAAGTATAACTAGAACAAGCCCACTAAGATTGTATGTACCCTTTTTCTTTCTCGATCTATTCTTTTTATAAGGCGTTGATAGGGGTAATAAGCATCATTGAAGGATAGTATTGGTACCTGCGAACATCCACCGCCACGTGTCAAGGAGTCACTGCCTTCATGACCAGCTAACGCATACCACGGACGATCAATGGTAACCTACTCCTACAAACCTTCCGTACAGGCGAACAAGTAGAAGCAATTCAGATAAACAAGTGAGTTGCAAATGTATCCAGGCGAACGATGTTTAGCAACCACATGTCAGTGCACGTGACCGCTACGATGACAAAGCAAACTTGGTACGCCAAGTCATAGCCAGTCCAATCACGCTGCCATGACAACCCTATTGTGACACCTGTCTGGATAGTATAAAAGGACGCATGCAACAAGGAAAACCCATGATCTTCCACTCTAAGAACACCTACACCCTACAAAAGAGACTACAATTGAGCTCAGACCAATGACCACCGCCAGGACCACCACCGAACCACCGTCTTTGAACCTTGTTCACTTTACCGTCAACAATTGGTGTGATGAGCATCGACACACGCGACCTTCAGTTTCTTCAGATCTTTCAATTTCCCCAAATTCTTTAGATTTTTTAGGATGGGTGGAGACCAGCTGGATGTCACGAGCGAAAAGAGTACGGAAGATCTTAATCCACTGTACCCATTAACAGATAGCAATGAAATAATGACTTTGGAGGTAGAATTTAGTGTAACGAGGAGCAAAAACTTAGAAGCTAGAAAATTATGTTGGCAACTAGGTTATGTTAAGTGAATTCAAGTTTTTGTAGTAATGATATTACTGGGTGTTGTTCTTAATATTATTTTGGTTGGTATGTGCTTGAACGGGTGTGCTTAATTTTTTCTAAATTTCCCATCTATTTAGGGAACACTTGGAGGATCATATCCCCATACCATGTTAGACACGGGCACTTTGAAAATGTTTGAAGAGTCAGAGCAACATTTTTAAGAACTAGTCAATCAACAACTATGTAAACCTCCAATATCATTCTTTTGATCTTAATAGTTTTAGGTGATTTTCGGCTGTGATTTTTCTCAAGAGTTCACAAGCCATTCTTAACAGATTCCATTTCTTTGTGTGGTTAGATATGCACCATTTCATCAATACTTTTATAACCTTTGCACATAAGTTTGCAAATACTTTCTGGAAGCTGTAGAAAAGAAACAATATGGTTGGTTATGGGTATGCCCAAATGGTGGGAAGGATTGTCACTGCATACATGCCCTTCCTTCAGGATATGTTTTGAAGTCTTAAATGAAGGCACTTTTGGAGGAAGAGAGTGATGTAGCACGTCCTAACTCTTCTTAGATGTTGATGAAGATGGCTACCTTTTATTGTAGGATATAGGAAGGCAAGAAGTATTCATGCAAGTAAGATAGGCTATAAAAAGAATGCTTAAAGGTAGGTGATGAAAAGGTAAAAAGGGTGGGTTGAAAATGGAGAAATAAGAGGGGTGAATTTGTAATATGTTGATGGTGTAAAGGATGTTCGGGTATGGTGATGAAAGGGGCTGAAAAATGAAGATAGTATTTAAAAGAATTCAAGGAAGATACTATGCTATAAAGTGCATAACCCCGGACCTTATAAGAACCCGATTGAGGGCGATAATAAAGACTTTGACCCACCAGATAGTGATCCAGGAAGCAAAAGTATCAAGGGGAATAGATGAGGGTGATGCCACAAGTACAAGTACTTGATAAGTTAATAAAGTTCAATGAAGAACTTGAAGAGAGAAAATTCCCACAAAAGGAAATTTTATAAAAATGTATGAGATGCCTTACAAAAGCCAAGGCATTGGCTATTTATAGTTTTCCAAGGGACATGGATGAATGGTATGCAATGGTTCGGCTAGTGCTTGTGTCCCTCTGAAAATACACGATTTAAATGAAAAAGGGTTACAAGGGTCATGACTAAAGAGATGGTGTTGGTTTGGCTAGTTTGGGTGCCAAAATGAGGGGCCTTGATGCTTTAGCCGAATGAATGTGTTAGTTTAGTTGGAGTGGAACCAAAGTTAAGGGACTTGATGCATTTCCCTCCTTGGCCGAATAGTTAGGTGACTGACCATGCTAGCCAGCTCTCTTAGGTCTTTAGCTAGGTGCTTAGTGACATTCTAGCTCATCATCTCACACTCCAGCTCCATCTAGCTAGCTTCACTCTATTGGTCAGCTACCTGGTCCTTAACTCCAATTTATCTACTTTTAGCTCCCGTACCTAGCTAGCCTCCTTATGTCTTGAGCTATCCTTGAGCTACTTGAGCTACCATCTTAAGTCCTTGAGCTGCCCGAGCTTCAATTTCCAGGCCTTGTACCTAAAGAAAACATAAAAACACTTCAATGAGCTAAACTGTAGCTATGAACTTAGGTACGGATATGCTAAGTATGTAATGCAAACATAACTTAATATAAAGATGTAGATTATAAATTCATTCATGTAACTTATGTAATATATTGATTAAAGTGCTCGAACATAATCCCTAATATAAGATGCATGTTATAAAGTATGCTAATGACATGATAAGACATGTTATGCCTAATATTATAACTTAGTATGGCATGGATGAAACAAATAACGTAATAAGTAAAAGATGTGTAAGGAATTTAAAAGCTCCCTCTTCTCTTATCCCTATGATTTGAGATGAAAGGATAATGATGAATAGGTTCCCAAGCAGGATTGTATCATCCCCCTTCTTTTACGCAATTTTTCTTCAAATCGAAGTTGTTCTTCAATGAATACTTCCTTGATGTAGGGGTGGTTGAATCCTCATTCTTTTCTTCCTTTGGTAGATCCGGCCTTCCCAATTTATCCTACAAAGAAAAATAAGAAAAGTTTTCAAAAATGGTGTTAGCATAAGACACATTGATCATAGGCCGTGTCAAAAGACACTTCCTAATCATCTCCCATGTTGAATAGGCTCTTGTCTTTCAGGTCCTTTCTTTGGACTCATTTGAAGCAACATGTCCTTTTGTGAAGGGTGGTGACCTTTTGGATCCTTCTCCACATTTTTTGGCACCTTTTTCATTCCTTTTGCATGGCCTCTATGCTCTTCCTTATGTGCATTTGATGCCTTTGCACTTTCTTTGGTGTTAATGGAACCAATACGAACTTCTTTCCTTCATTCTCAAAGGAATAATGATTAGTGTAGCAATCATGGATCATTTTCTTATCCTATTGCCACGACCGCCCAAGCAATAAATGACCTGTATGCATGGGAACAACATCGCATAATACCTCATCCTTATAGTTTCTAATAGAGAACGGAATCAATGCTTGCTTTGTAACATTCAAATCGCCACCATCATTCAACCACTGAAGCTTGTTTGGTTCGAGATGTTTCATCATTTTTATGCCCAACATCTTGATCATGATAGTGCTGGCTACATTAGTGCAACTTCTGCCTTCAATAATCACAAAACATACCTTCCTATTGACGTTGCACCTTGTATGAAAAATGTTTTCCCTTTGCTGCTCCTCGGTGGTAACTTGGGTATTAAAAAGTCTCTTGACAACGAATATTTCTCCATCAGCAGCAGCCGCAACTTCTAGTTCTTCTTCTTTTTCTTTAAAATCTTTTTCATTTTTATCCTCATAATCGGATGCAACCTCATCATTGTCTAATAGAAGCATGGTGTTTCAATTTGGGCATTGGTTTTCCATTTGTCCCCTTCCAAAGCACTTGAAACATTTGATGTCTCTTGTGTGTTCATTGGTGGTCACTTGCTTTCCTCGGCTAGTTTCTACAACTGCTTGCTTCGATTTTCAAGATTCTGTCAGTTCCTTAATTTGTACAGGTGTAGACTTTCGGGCATTATTTTGAGTCCACTTAGAGGTATTAGGATGGCTGCTATATAGTGTGGATTGTCTCTTTTGCTGTCATTCAACCTTCATGGCCATATACACCATTTCGTCTATTTCAACGTAATGTTGCAACTCTACCGTGTCCGTAATCTCTTGGTTAAGTCTTGCTAAAAATTTGGCCATGGTTACCTCTCTATCTTCATCTACATTGGCACGAATCATGGCAACCTCCATCTCCTTGTAGTAGTCTTCCACACTCTAATTACCTTGCTTTAAAGTGGATGTTGGTAAAGACTACTCCCTTTGAATGTAGGATCTATGAAGGCAGCATGTATTCCTGCAAGAAGATAGGCTACAAAAATAATGTTTAAAGGTAGGTGATGAAAAGGTGAAAAGGGTGGGTTGAAAATGGAGAAATAAGAGGGGTGAATTTGTAAGATGGTTATGGTGTAAAGGATGTTCGGGTATGGTGATGAAAGGGGTTGAAAAATGAAGATAGTATTCAAAAGAATTCAAGGAAGAGACTATGCTATAAAGAGCATAATCCCAGACCTTATAAGAACTCGATTGAGGGTGGTAATAAGGAATTTGACCCACTAGATACCGATCTAAGAAGCAAAAGTGTAAAGAAGAATAGATGGGGGTGATGCCACAAGTACAAGTACTTGATAAGTCGATAAATTTCAATGAAGAACTTGAAGAGAGAAAATTCTCACAAAAGGAAATTTTATAAAAATGTATGAGATGCCTTACAAAAGCCAAGGCATTGGCTATTTATAGTTTTCCAAGGGACATGGCCGAATGGGTATGCAATGGTTCAGATAGTGCTTGTGTCCCTTTGAGAATACATGATATAAATGAAAAGGGTTTACAAAGGTCATAACCGAAGAGATGGTGTGGTTCGGCTAGTTTGGGCACCCAAATGAGGGATCTTGATGCGCTGGCCGAATGCATGTGTTGGTTTGGTTGGAGTGGCACCAAAGTGAAGGGACTTGATGCATTTCCCTCATTGGCCAAATAATTAGGTGACTGGCCATGCTAGCCAGCTCGCTTAGGTCCTTAGCTAGGTGCTTAGTGACCTTCCAGCTCATCAGCTCACACTCTAGCTCCATCTAGCTAGCTTCACTCCATTGGTTAGCTACCTTGTTCTTAGCTCCCATTCAACTACTTTCAGCTCCCATACCTAACTAACCTCCTTATGTCTGTAATGCCCCGGTTTTGGTCCTAGGAGGTTCCTAAGTAGTTTAGACGATCCGTTGGATCGAATTAGAGGATTTGAGTTAGTTTCAGGATTTAATTCGAAATAAATATTTTTAGATGAGATAAAAATATGGACAAATAATCTAAAATCATTATTTAATATATAAACAATTTTTGCAAAATCAATTTTCCATAAAGGGGTCTCAAAATTGGACATTTTGGTCAGTGACCAAAATGTAAAGTTTTAAAATTATTTTTGGTGACTGTTTTGTAAAAGGGTCAAAACTTTGAATCTTTAAGGAGTTATTTACCCAAAGTCTAATATCAGAATTTTCCCCTTAATTATTTATTTTAAATGATTTTTAAAGATAATATAAAAGGCTTGAAGAATTAATTGGATAATTAAAAGGTTAAAAATAATTTGACGTAACTAACTTTTCAATAAAAGCATTTCTCTCAAATTCTCTCCAGCCAAATACTTTTTCCACTTCAATTTTCTTAGGTAAACTCATGATTTCAAGGCTCTTTTGATTTTAAATTAATCTTTGATGGTTTTCTAATAAAACCTACTTGATTTGATTTTGTTTTCTCAAGAAAATTCATCTAATTAAGGGGAAAGGCAACCATTAGAGATGAGGTTCTTTCTTCTCCTCTAATACAATGTTCTTTATTGAAATTACCAAGTTATTAATCATTTACATATGATTTCTAACTTGATTTGATGATTTAATTATTGAAAATTGGTTTAATCAAGGGTTAATTGATTAGATTGGTGGATTTTTGTATAGGCTCTGATTCGCTGGGTTCTTGATTGATTTTAATCATGATTTTGATGTTAAATAATGTTAATAAGTGGGTTTTAACATTGAAATCCCGAAACTATGTGAATCTCTAATTTTCTAGGTTGTTAGTTATAAGTTTTTGAGGAGTTGTAGAGGTTTATTGAATGATGGAGGTTTATTGAATGCTGGAGGTATAAGGATATGATTGCTGTGTCTTTAGATGTTAATTGATGTTAATTGTTGGGTTAAAATGTTAGATTGTTGATGGGTTAAGTTTGGAAGATGTTTGATGTTAATTTCGGTTGTTGTGGAGTGGAATTGAGTAGTGAATGTTGAGGATTTGTGTTACTGTGTGTTGAATGCATTTTGATGCATTGAATCCTCTATTTTTGTGTGGATAAAATAGGAGAACTTGGTCTTCAAGCTTGAAGATAGTTTCAGAAGCTTTGGAGGTGTGGTTATCGTATCATCAAGTGAGGCTTTGCGTGTCAGTGAGTGAGAATGTGATTTACAGCTTTTCAAAGGTTTGAAAGTTGTGTTTGGGAGTTTAGATCAATCTTGAAACACTGGTCTAAGCTCGAAAGTAAGTAAAGGATGAATTCTCTCTTGAACTCGATTTGGAAAATAAATTTTATGCACTTGTTTTTATAGATTGATTACTCGCTGTTTATACATGATTTAAGCATGGTTTGATGCTAGGAAATGATTATGAAATGATGTTGACGCATTTGGAAGTAATGCATGATTTTATAATATTTTTAAACATTGGTAATGCTTGGTTGAAAGCATTGAGAAAATGGTTTTGATTGATGCATATAAAAAATAGTGAGTTGATGTTAATGAGATGGATTATATTGGCAAGTGATGGTTTTAAAATGTTATAGAAATGTTATCGGATATAATTGGTATGCCATAGAATTTAAAGTGCACTATAATAAGTCGCCCATGGTTCGTAGAGGTGATGTGTTGAAAGTATTTACTCCGACCATGTGAACCCTAATATTGTTAAGGTAATACTTTAATGGCTTTTACTTTGGCTGCGACCGTAGAGGTGATGCATTGGAGGCGTTTACTCCAAATTGGAGGATGAGCCAAGGTAGTGTAGAGGTAATGCATGTGTTGCATTTGCTCCATGCCATTGGGCTGTTAAGTGATTGGGATATCACTTGGAAAATTCGTGTATCCGATGTGTTTTGATGAATGAAATGAGATAGAGAAGGATCACTTGTAAGCCGATATAATGAATTGATGTATCATGTTGATGGATTGTTGTATATAGTGATTTATACATGTGAATACTCTTTAAGCTTTGCATATGGGATCTTATACATGGGAAGGCTTAAATTGAGGGTTGCCTATGGGATTATGCTGTACAATCCATGATACATGTTGCATATGGTTTAATATGCTTTTTTGGAAATGTTATGTGCATGATTTTGATAAGGCATGGTGTTGAAATAATGATTTAAAAGTGTTTTGGAAAATGGCTAACAAAAGATTGGTTAAACGATTTATAATGCATTTATGGTCGTTGGTTTTTGAGCATTCCTCACTAAGCCTAGTGTGCTTACGCTCTCTTTTCCATCAATGCAAAGAATTAAAGGTTGCAGGCAGCAAAGAAGCAAGGAAAGAAAATCCAAGAACTTGTTTTCAAGTATGGTTTGAAACGTTTAATAGTAGTAATAAGGGCAATGTGTTAAATGTTGTTTTGGGAGGGTTTTTGGTGAACTCCCTATTGGTTCAAGTTGTAATTGTTGGTTTGGACTTGTAAGAGGATTAAAGTGTTTGAGATGTGGTTGGATTTGTGTTTTGGATGTTGAATAGGGAGCATGCCTATAGACTTTGTGTTTGATTGTGCTAGACTTGCTAAGATGCTAGTATATAGATGTTCAAGCATGTTTCTGGTGTTATATGTTGATTAGAAATGTGTTAAGGTTGTTTAGATGAGCCAAAGTGTCATGTCTTGGACCTAGAGGTCATTACACATCTCTACGTACCGGTACGGGTACCCAAGGATTGGTATACGGGGTCCTGATCAGGCTCATTTCATCGAAATAATGCATAGGGTATCGGTATGCTTAGCCAACGTATCGGTATGCCTTGAGGAAAATTATGCACTGGTGTCAATACACGAGTTGACGTATCAAAATGATCCCTTCGATTTTAACCATCTGTATCGATACACAAGATACCGTATTGATACAGGCTCTAGCTACTGGAATTCTAAGTTTTGAAAGAATAAAAGAGGGATCGGTACGGGGTCAAGGCCGTATCGGTACGGGTGGGTTAACACACCGGATTGATACGATTAAACGTATATAGGTAAGAGAAGTTGTTTTTTTAGTTAGGTTGTATTGGTACGGGCTTGCCTGTATCGGTACGCCCTATTGAATTTGTGTTGAACTGTCTGTTGAAGTTTAGAAATCTTGCAATTTAGTCCCTGATTGTTATAAATGCAATTGAATGAGTTTAGATGACCATTTTGAGATGGAATTTAATAAACTAGCATAAAAATGGTTTAATTAAGGTTGGGTAATCTTAATTGTGTTAAAGACCCTGTAATTTACAAAAATTATGTTTTGGTCCCTAATGTGAAATGTGGAGCAAATGAACCCTGTTTAGCATTCTAAATTTAATATGATGTTTTCGTTGAAGCATGTTCACTTAAGATATAAATAACATGCATCTAGATAAGATAAAAAAGAAAAAAATGGACCAGTTTAGGATTTAGCTCGGGTTTGCTTCGACAAACTTAATATGATCCGTTTAGTTCAGTTTCGGCTAGGCTGGGCTAAGTGGGTTACATTTGGTGTTGTTAGAGCCAGGTTTGCAAGAAATTTGGGATGTTGATGATGATTGATCAATGTTGTTTGCTATGCATGGTGATTGTTTATATGTACGGTGTTTGAAATATGCCATGTTGGGGTATTTTGGAGGACACATTGCCTTATTATTACAATTATGAAATGATTTTGGTTTGAAATGGAAGTCTTGGATCCTTTCTTGAAGCTGGCCTGATTATTTTTGTTTTGGTGTAATTATCATGCGTTAGATAGTTTTTATATGATACCAGCGAGGAAAGAATTGCGATCTAGAGGAAATGCTACTGTTGGAGGGTAGAGAACAGAGGGAATGATTGTACATCCTGAGGGATTGCCTCATCCTCCACCTAATCCTCCCGAGGGAGTGGAACAAGTACTACCTGAACCACCTAGTCTAGTATTTGGTGATATGACGCCTTTGGTTAAGGCGATGACGGGAGCATTCTAGGCTGCAATGGCTAGAGTTCATGTACCTGTGCTGGAACTTGTTGCTGCTGTTAATTTGAGGTTTCCATTAGAGCGTTTGTGTAATCTTGGAGGAGTTGAGTTTAGAGGGTTGGCACTCGAGGCATTCTAGGAGTAGATTGCCAGTACAGATCAGATTCTGGTTCAGATAGAGTGCAATGATGAATGAAAGCTGGGATGTGCTATGTCCCTGTTGCAGGGTGATGCATACAGTTGGTGGACCACTGCAATCGCGGGCATGAAACCCGACAACATGACATGGGAATCTTTTAGGCTGCCTTAAAAAAGTATCTGAGAGTTATATACTTGGATGAAAAGAAATATAAGTTCATGGCCTTGGTTCAGGGCAATATAACAGTATCTGAGTATGAGGTGCAATTTGTGAGGCTGAGTTAGTATGCGTCTTAGTTGGTACCGGACGAGAGGCATCGCTACGATAGATTTTGATATTGGCTAGAGCAGGATGTTAAGACTTGTATGTTGGCCACTGATTATACAGATTTCAATGTGTTGGTTATACGGGTAAAGGATATAAAGCAAAGCTTGGGTTTATCTTTTCATACAGGAGGTTGTGGCTTTGGGAAGAGAGCTATGAATTTTGGTCTTGGTGGTGGCCAGTATAAAAGGCACCGTCATCGATGGCATCGTCCTGAGTTAAACCGTGGTGAGGATCGAGCTGGAAAATGACAGCCACCCGAGTATGCATAGTGTGAAAAATAGCATTCAGAGGTCTGTTAGAGATCATCAAAAGTCTATTAGGGCTGTGGATCAAGGGATCATGTTAAACGTGATTGCCTGCAGATGGGACGAGTTGGTCTAGCTCCCGCGCCTGTTGCGGATAATGCTTGTTAGAGTTATGGGTTTGGGGATCACATGAGGTGTGATTTCTCGATGTTAGCTAGAGGTGTACGGGCTATTGAACCTATTGTAGCACCATCGAGAGGCCGTGGGCACAGTTAAGGTAACTTCTAACAGAGGGAGGACGGACAGAGGACTATGGCGCATATAGTGGCAGTTTGACCCGAGGGTGGTGGATTGATAAGGATTTATGCCCATCGAGAGGGGAGGAATGACACAGATATAATAGCAGGTACTTTTACCTTCCAGTCTATGTCATTACTTTCTTTGGTAGATTCTGATTCTACGTATTCATATGTTTTGCATGAGTATGCGCATTTGCTTGGTATACCGGTAGAAATGTTAGATGTGGGTATGCAAGTAATGAGTTCTTTTGGGGAGACGATGGTTACAAGGAATTTGTATAGGAGATGTCCTTTGGTGATACAATGTCACGTGTTTGTGGCTGATTTGATGGAATTGCATGGCTTTGACGTGATTTTGGGTATAGATTGGTTGTTCAAGTATCGAACTGTGGTTGATTTTGAGACAATTCGAGTTTTGTTGAGGCTTACTGATGTTTATGAAGTGATGGTTGTGAGTGAGAATGTCAAGTTCTTGTCCTATGTGGTTTCAGCCTTGGAGGCGCATAAGTTGTTAGAATGAGGGTGTCAAGCATATCTAGCTTATGTTATTAACCCAAATATGGAAGAAGTATAGATGAACGATATCCATACTATTTACGACTATCCAGGTCTGTTTCTAGAGGAGTTGCTTGGTTTGCCACCGGATAGAGAAGTGGTGTTTTGTATAGATGTATGCTGATATAGCTCCATTGTCGATTGCATCGTATTGAATGGCACCAAAAGAGTTGAAAGAGTTGAAGACGCAGCTCTAGGAGTTGTTGGATCATAGTTTTATCTAGCCTAGTGTTTCGTCGTGAGGAGCACCAGTGTTGTTTTTGAAAAAGAAGGATGGCACCTTGAGGATATGTATTGACTATCGACAACTGAATAAGTTGACAGTTAAGAACAAGTATCCTTTTTCGCACATTGATGACTTGTTCGATCAATTTCGAGGTGCTACAGTGTTTTCCAATATCGATTTGAGATTTGGGTATTATCAGTTGAAGGTTAAGGATAAAGATGTGTTGAAGACTCCTTTTCGTACGAGGTAGGGCCATTATGAGTTCTTGGTGATGCTGTTTGGGTTGACTAATGCACCTTCAATATTCATGGATATGATGAATCGGGTGTTTCATGAATTCTTGGATCAATTCATAGTAGTGTTCATTGATAATATTCTTGTGTACTCTGGTACCGAGAAGGATCATGATCGACACTTGCGGATTGTGTTGTAGACCTTGTTGGATAACCAACTTTAGTCCAAGTTGTGCAAATTTGAGTTTTAGATTAAGAAAGTGGTTTTTCTTGGACATGTGGTTTCAGCTAAAGGTATTTGGGTGGATCTCAAGAAGGTTGGGGCGGTTGTGAATTGGAAGCAACCTAAGTCACTGACAAAAGTCCATAGTTTCTTAGGTTTTGCAAGTTATTATCGTCGTTTTGTGGATGGGTTTTCGAGGGTTGCTGCTCTTTTACCAAGTTGTTGCAAAAGGATGTTCGGTTCGAGTGGACAGAAGCTAGACAACATGCTTTTGAAAAGTTAAAGGAAGCTTTGACACAAGCTCCAATCTTACTTCAACCTGAGTCAGGAAAAGAGTTTGTGGTTTATAGCAATACATCTTATGTTGGTTTGGGGTGTGTGTTGATGCATGATGGGAAGTTGTAGCTTATGCATTAAGGAAGTTGAAGTTGCACGAGCGCAACTACCCTACGCATGATCTTGAGCTCACTGTAGTAATGTTTGCATTAAAGATTTGGAGATATTACCTTTATGTGAGAAATGTATTGTATACACGGGTCATAAAAGCTTGAAGTATTTGATGACACAAAAGGATTTGAATCTTAGGCAATGTAGATGGTTGGAATTGCTTAAGGATTATTATTTGTCAATTGAGTATCATCTGGGCAAAGCATTGTGGCTGATGCTTTGAGTACAAAAGATGTTGTGGAGTTGAGGGCAATGTTTTGAGAGGTTGAGTGTGACCCGTAATGGGGGTTTGCTGGCAGAGTTGCAAGCGAACCCATCTTTATCGTAGTTGATTAAGGAAAGCAGCCTTATGATGAGACATTGGTACTGCATGTCGAAGACATCATGGATGGAAATCATACGAATTTTCACTTTAATAGAGACGAAATATTGTGCTTTAAGGATCGGATAGTGGTGCCTAGTGATGTGGAGTGGAGGCGAATGATTTTGACCGAGGCACATGATAGTCATTTTTCTATGCACCCTGGTAGTACCAAGATCTATCGAGGTTTGAAGGAAGAGTACTATTGGATGGGTTTGAAAATGGATGTGGCTGATTTTGTTGCTAGATGTATGGTATGTCAGCGTATGAAGGCTGACCACCAGTTTCCTTCTGGGTTGTTGCAACTGTTGAAAATTTCATAGTAGAAATAGGAGAGGATCACCATGGATTTTGTGTCGGGGTTGCCTTTGACACCGACTAAAAAAGATTCTATTTGGGTGATTGTTGATCAATTTACAAAGTGTGCACATTTTCTGCCAGTGCATACAATGTATACATTGGATAAGTTGGCGAATGTTTATGTTGTTGAAATTGTGAGGTTGTACGGAGTACCCAAGTTGATTGTTTTGGATAGGGATCCGCAGTTTATAGCGAGGTTTTAGGGATGTTTGCATTGAGCTTTGGATACTCGCTTGAATTTTAGTACATCGTATCATCCTCAGACGGATAGCCCGTCTGCACGTGTGATTCAGATTTTAGAGGATATGTTGAGATGTTGTATCAGTGAGTTCCAAGGAACTTGGGAATGGCAGTTGCCTTTGGTTGAGTTTGTATACAATAATAGCTATCAAGCAAGTATAAAGATGGCACCATATAAAGCCTTGTATGGAAGGAGGTGTCGTATGCCTTTGTGTTGGGCTGAGGTTGGGGAAAATTATGTTTCCATGCCTGATGTGTTGAAAGACACGAATAAGAAAGTGAAGCTTATTTGTGATCAATTTAAAGTGGCCTCGGATAGGCAAAAATCTTACGCAGGTTTAAAGCGTAGAGACGTTGAGTACGCTGTTGGTTGAAAGGTTTTCTTGAAAGTCTCACCTTAGAAGAAAGTGTTGCGTTTTGGACGCAAGGGAAAGTTGAGTCTGAGGTTTATTGGACCATATGAGGTGTTGGATCGTATAGGTCCTGTGGCTTATCGGTTAAGGTTGCCTTCTGAGTTGGAGAATATTCATGATGTGTTTCATGTGTCCATGTTGTGGAGATACCATTCGGATCCATCGCATGTAATGGCGGTTGTAACCCTTTGAACCAGTTTTGTCGTAAAACCGAACCGAGCGAGCTACCTGGAAGATTTACATTGAAATGGTCCATTTTTTCTTTTATCTTATCTAAATTCATTTTTAAGTCCTAAGGTGATCATACTGATTATGGAGTGGATTACAACTTAATCAGACGTCGAATTGACATCCAATTGTTCGAATTCACATTTCAGGGACTAAAATGCAATTTCTAACAATTAAGAGGATACTTGTGAAATTAAAGTTACCAATCCTTAATTAGTCATATTTCATAGTATCAGGTTAAATCCCAGCTTAAAATAACCATCCAAACTCATTTAATTGCATAAACAAGAAATAGGGACTAAGTTGCAAAAAATACAAACTTCAGAAAGCATCATAACTGATTTAACGACTGGCATACCGCTACAGGGCTATTCCGTATCGCAATGGTGTCAAAATACAAAGGTGTACCAATACGGTCCTCAAGCGTATTGGTACGGGCATGTGTTCTCGAAAATGTGGAATTCTAGTAGCTAAAGGCCCTACTGATACGGCTACCCGTGTACTGAAATTAGGCTTATTTATCAGCTATGCGTACCGATATGGTTATCAGGCTTCCCGATACACCTCGACAATTTTTCCCAGATTGAGCTGAGATAGGTCCCCGAGTACCAATCCTTGAGGACCCGTACCGGTACAGACTGACATGTAATGACCTCTTGGTCCAACATATGACACTTTGTCTCAATCTAACACACTCCAAACAACATATAAACATCATATAACTTTGTAAACAACAATTACTCAAACATAGCTGCATGGTTGAAGATTATTCTCAACATGTCATACTCAAGACAAATCCCTATGGAATGATTTCTACCCGAGCATGCATAATGTTTCCCAACCCTTCAAACCAAGTCTTAAGCATCATACAAGTCCAAAACATCAAACCAAACTTATACAAACATGGAGTATCCGAAATAAACCTCCCAATTACAACTTGGACAAATTGCCTTTTATTACTACTTAGTATTTATAAAACCATACTTTGAAATGTCTCAATTCTTAGATCTCTCTTGCGTGCTTAATGTCCGCAAAAGCCTATTTCTCTACATTGATAAGAAAGGAGAGCGTAAGCTATAAGCTTAGTGAGGGAATCACAAAAACACTAATCAATTCAATTAAAATCATTTTATTCCAAACCAAGTGCAAGTGTTCATGGCAAAATCATCTCATGCTTCTACAATCTCTTTCAAATGCACAATTAAATCCTTTGCAACACGTGTATCGTGGATTTCATCTCTACCATAATTTAAGCTTCAATTGCCAGTATCTACATAGCAAGCTTAAAGAGCATCACATGTATAAACCATATTATACAAAATCATAATCCATTTCTCATGATATATCATCTCGTATAATGGCATTCAGGAGACTCAAAACAAGTTTCTTTCTAACTTACAAAAACACATCAGATACACGGGTTTCACCAGTGGTTTCTATAACCACTTAACATACATCTAACCCGAGCATACAGAACATTTAACCCATCACCGGTTACGATATAAACTATCAACAATGGGAGAAAATGACACATTTAACCCATCAACCATTATGATCCTCAATCCTCTAGGGGGAGAATACGACACATTTAACCCCTCGACAATTACGGTTCTCATGGTCGAGAAAATGACACACTCAGAAACCCTCGACACACATGAGGCGTGTCACACCCCGAAAATTGGTCTAGGCAAAATTAGGTTCCGGTGATCGGAAATTTTATATCAAATTTGTCTAATTGATGTAATAGCCAAAGCCTTGCACTCAATTTCGATGTAATGGATTCCAATTGAGCCTAATTGATGACGTTGGACCTTTTTGAGAGAATTGAAAGTCATTTTAGTGACTAAATTGTAAAAATTAAAAGTTTAGGGGTAAAAGTGCAAACTTTGAAAAGTTGAGGGATCACCCTCGTAATTAGACCATTTTGAGGTATGAGTCACCTCCTTGGCTATTCAATCCCACGTGAAGATGAAGGAAATTGTCATACAATATGACAATTATAATGGAAAAAGAAAAGGGATTTTAATGATAAGATTTTAAATTAGAATAATTGGTTTCCTCCCAAGCTAGGAAACCATTTCATTGGTTGCTTGGGAGGCAACCATTATGAGGGGCTAAAACAACACGGTTTAGATTGTTAAAGAGGGGGAAATGAATTGTTAAAATATATAGCAAGAGTGGAAGGTTAAACCAAGAACTCATTTCCATTTCTTCATCTTTTCCACAAACTCATTAAGCAAGCACCACCATTGTCATCCCTAACCTTGAGCTCAAGCAAGCATCCTTGGAATTTCTTTGATTTATAAATACCAATCGAAAGCTCTCGGATTGGTAAGTTTAATCCCTCAATCAATTTAAGAATTCCACAGATTCTTGAAGTTTAATTTCAAGATTAAAGTCTTGAAACTTCAAGTTACACTCATGTATTAGAAGCTCAATTTCATGAAGTTAATGTCGTCTACAAGCTTTAGTAAGCTTAAATGTTGTTTTTGAATCAATGGTTTTAATTCTAATAAGTTTCCTTAATTTTGGCTAGCGCAAGCTGTGGAAGAAAAACCACCATCACCATCCTCCAAACCAAGCTCATCTAAAGGCAAAGTAATCGTTGTTCGGGAGCCTCGAATTCCCAAAAACTAGGTGAGTGTAGTTGTGTCTCGAGAATGGCTAGGTGCCATCCCGGTTGCATTTTAATACATTGTTTATGTTACATCTATCGTAGGAAGCTCAAGTAGAGTATACATGTGTGGACTTACTTGGTAAGTATGGTAAGGTTACCATATTGATTTATTGATGCATATTGATGATTTATGTGCTATATGAAGTATGCCATTTATGGATTTATTACAAAATGATACATATATGTGAAACATGCTTTAATGTTAATTTGGTGTTCCATGTAATTTGATGTGATGTTAAATGATCTCATATGATATATGGAGCCAAGGCTCACCATGTAAATTGATGTGATGTTATATGGCCTAAGCGCACAAGGTTGATAAGTAATGAAAATACACTCTTTGGACACTTGTGAACTTTGGATACAATTGACGTGACATATGGTTATATGAGCTCTCCATGTAAGGGATTGGACTACAGTCCGGGGCTACGGCCTTCATGTGGTGTAAAGGTTGGATTGTGTAAGGGATTCGAACTACGGTTCAAGGCTAAGGCCTTATATATGATATGATTTGGTTTTTGGTGGAATCCACGTATCCATGGGTTGCTATGTCCAAGGAAATAATGTTAAGATGCTTATGAATTATAATATGAGTTATGTTGTAATTGATGATATGAAATGATATTTATATGCTTGTTGAATTGTACATGAAATAGATGCATGCCAATGTTTAATATTGCTAATTAAACCTCGATTATGGATTTGTTATGAACTACCTCACTAGGCTATGCAAGCCTAACATATGTGTGTCTCATGTGTTTCAGGACCTTGAAGAATCCTAGCTTTATCGTGTGGTTGAAGTTGCAAGTCACTCCAAGCAAATCACATGTATGCTATTTTTGTCTTTAAACTCCTAGCAAGGTGGCATAGGGCATGAACATGTTTATTTAGCCCTCTTTTGTGTGTGTCTATGTTATTCCCTAAGTTAATGTGGTAAAGGCTTAAGTTTTGGCATGTTTGTAAATGTGGAAAGTTGCCTAAAATAGCCTATAATGCATTAAAAGGTGAATTACTAATAAACGGATTCGTAATGTCATGAAAATTGGTATGTTGTTCGAAATGGATGATATTACCTTGCTGGTAAATTTTCATAACATTTGGACAAGGTTTGGTAGGTTAATTTGATGCAAAACTAGAAGAATTCTGTCATTACAGACTCATCCGTACCAGTACGGGTGATGGTGTATTGATACCGGCTTACCATATTGAACTTGAGTAAAATGACGTACCGATATTGAACAGTGCGTATCGGTACAAAAAATGGTCAATGGAATTTGTAATTTGGTACCATACCGATACGGCCTCAAGACGTACCGATACGCATTATCGAGTTTTAAAAATATGTTTTTGGTCGGACTTCGCGTATCGATACTGGCATCGGTACAGACCAACTATTTTAACGGTCTCAGTAGGTGTACCGATATGGCTTAGACTGTACCGGTACTGGAAAGTCAGCTAGAAACCTTTGCCCTTGACCCTCTGCCCTGCGTACCAATACGACGTGTTGCGTACCGATACGATCCCTCTGTCATAACAACCTTACCTACCTGTCAGCCCAACTGTACCAATACGGACACCAGGTGTATCGGTACGAGTGTCTGTTAAGTTAGTAAATAGTGTAAACTGGATCTTTCAATTTTTACAAATTAGTCACTGATTAATCAATGATAAAATTGGATGGGTAAATGACCTCTATTTGTAATGAAACTTCACCATATTAATATTGATAGGTTTAGTTTCAAATTAATAAATAAGATTTTAGTTAAGGACCTTTAAGTTGAAAAGTTTACAAATTAGTCCCTAAGCTTAAAAAAGTTTTAATTTGGCCCTTAAATTGCGTAAATTGATAATGAGACAACCCCATAACCATGTTATGACACTAGAGAATGTTTTGAACACTGTTGCAAATTTCAAATTAGTTTTGGTAACACATGCCGACTTGGTTCTCTACCAGGCCGGGAAGGGGGTGTTACAAGGCGACATTTTATTGTGCACTTTAAACCCTATGGCATGCCAACTATATCCGATAACATTTTACCACAACCACTTGCCAATATACTTATTAAAAACCACATTAGCTTACTGTTTTACATATGCATCAATTCAACTATTTTCTAATACATTAAACCATGTATTATAGCATCCTCAACATGCTACCATAAATCATTTTCTTTACATAAAGCTCAACATAAATAATCATTTGCAACATCTTTTGTTTCCAAAACATGCATATAACAGTAAGTAATCAAATCTATAAACATGTGCATGAGATTATATTTTGCAAAACAGAAAACGAGAGAGAACTCAACTAATACTTACTTTCGAGCTTAGATAAGTGTTTCAAACTTATTATAAACTCCCACAAATTCTTTCAAAACCTTTTTTGTAATGCCCCGATTTTAGGGTTAGTGATTTGGTGGTTTATTAGACAGTCCGGTGGATCGAAGTAGGGATTCGAGTCAGTTTCAGGACCGTATATTTTTCGATAAGATAAAAATGTGGAAAAATAGTTAAAAACCATCTTTTAATATATGTTGATTTTTGGTGGAATAAATTTTGGAAAATGGAATTTGGAAACGTGGCATTTTGGTTAGTGACCAAAATGCGATTTTTGAAAACTATTTTAAAGTGACTAAAATGAAAAAGGGTCAAATTCTTAGAATCCTTAAGGAGCTAAATTACCAAGTTTTTGTTGGTGGTTTCTCCCTTCAATTAAATCATTTTAAACATGTGTTTTAAAGGTGGCTTATGAGGGATTAAAATATCTAAGTTAGTTATTAGCTTTTAAAGAAAATTTACGTAACTTTTTCCTAAACCTTTTCTCTCAACTTCTTTTCTGCCAAACAATCAGAATTTCATCAAAATCCAGAGGTGAGAGATTCTTTTCACTCAAATTATTGATTTTAACTTGATTCTTTAATTTTGTTTTGCAAAATCTCATTGAAATCTTATGTTTTCTTAGCTTTTCACAAATCAATTGGGGGAGAAACTTCACAATAGGGGTAAGGTCCAAGATCTCCTCTATTGTATGGTTCTTTATTGAAATTCCCAAGCATTTGATCCTTGTTTTTGTGTTTCTAATCTGATCTTGATTATTTCCTAATGTTTAATTGAGTTATTTGGGGAAAATGAGTTGATTCACAGATTGGATCTAATTTCCAGTAATTAAGGATGCTTTGATTTGTATTTTGGATGTTTAATAATGTTGTTAAGTTATTTTTATCAATTGAATCCCGAAACTTAAGAATCTCTATTTGTTTAGGTTGTTAGTTTTGAGGTTTTGTGGTGTTTCTAAGGTTGTAAGGTTGCTGGAGGTGGTAGGTTGATTTGGATATGTTTTTAGATGTGTTTTGATGTTGAAAGTGTTGTTAGATTGATAGATGTTGGCTGGGTTGTGAATTGATGTGTTTTGGTTATGTTTTCGGTTATTGTGGAGGGTTAATTGTGAAGGTTTTGTGGAAATCCGAGAAAAATTGTAGTTGCTGTGTTTAGAATGCATTATGATGCATTAATCCTCTATTGTTTTGTGGTAAAAATTTGGGAGGTTGATTCGAAAGTGATTGGAGAAGCGTTGGAGGTTTTAGATACTTGATTTCGTGTCAGCGAATCGAGGTTTCGCGTATCGGTGTGTGAAAACGTGGTTTAAAGCGTATCGATACAGCATGGAGGTGTACCGAAACGGGGTATTTCAAGCCGTATCGATATGAGTTTACCGGTATTATTACGGATGACCGTTAATTATGTTATTATCACTTTGTGTAGTTTTGGCATCTTTACAATTTAGTCCCTGAATCTTGTTAATGCAATTGTATATGATAGAATGAATGGATTGAGTTGATATTTAAAATGAAAGATTGGAACCTGGCTAATTAATGGTTGGTAACTGAAAAGTGAGCTTTAATCCTAAAATTTTCTGTAATTGCAATTTGGTCCCTAAATTACAAATGTAATCAATTGGATGTCAAATTGATGCCCGATTGAGTTGAGGTGACACCTGATGTCTGCATGAGCATGTAGGGTTAATAATTGGAATCTAGATAAGATAAAAAGGAAAAAATAGACCGGGTTTTGTTGTATCTCTTCGGTTTGCTATGGCAAACCTAATGTAGCCTTCTTGGTTCGGTTGGACGTCTAGGTCGGGTCAAGGGGGTTACATTTGGTGGTATCAGAGCCAGGTTTGATTCGTTTGGGAGGTTGTTGTGTTGTTGCCATGTTTGATTTGTACGGTGATTATTGTATGTACGCTGGTTGATATGCACGGTGATTGATATATGAATGTTAGTTGTTGTATACTATGTTGGAGAAGTTTTGGGGGTACCCATTTGCTTATTATTATAGTCTGGAAAGTTTTGATTTTTGAAATGAAAGTCTTGGATCCTTGCTTGAGGCTGGTCTGACTGTTTTTTATTTTGAAATGATTATCATGCCTTAAATATATTTTAGCACGATGGGGACCGAGGAAAGAGTTGTGATCGGGTATGATTGTTGCTGCCACTGGGCAGGATGCTGAAGGAGATGTTGTACCTCCTGGAGGGTTGCCACCACCCCACCTAATCCACCGAAGGGAGTTGAACAAGTGCCACCTGCGCCGGCTGGTCCAGGGATGGGTGACATGGCACCGTTGATACAGGCCATGGCCGGTGCTTTTCAGGCAGCAGTTGCGGGTGTTCGTGTGCCAGCACCACCGGTTGTGGGGTAAGGTTTGCCACTTGAGCGTCTTCATATTTTGGGTGGAGTTGATTTCTGAGTTTGGTACCTGAGGCCTCGGAGGGTTGGTTGGCCAGTACTGAGAGGATACTAGGCAAGATGGGGTGCATTAATGCCCGTAAGCTGGGCTGTGTTGTTTCCCTATTATAGGGTGATGCTTATGCATGGTGGAATACCACGATATCTGGTATGGTGACCGAGGATGTGACCGATATCAGGACGAGAGGAAACATGAGTTTATGGCTATGGTGCAAGGTAGTATGTCTGTTACAGAGTACGAGGTGCAGTTCATGAGGTTGAGTCAGTATGCACATAAGTTGGTTCCTAACAAGTGTACTCGATGTGATCGTTTCTACTATGGGCTTGTGAATGATGTTAAGACATACATGCTTGCTGCTGATTACACTGACTTTGATGTGTTGGTTTCGCGAGCCAAGGATGTAGAGCAGAATTTGGGTTTGGCATCTGGATCGTGAGGTTCTAGCTCGGGTAAGAGAGCTGTTGATTCAGGTTATAGCAGTGGACAGGCCAAGAGACACCGTGATAGGAGGTTTCACCCAGAGCTGAGGCATGGCGGAGTGTTGTGGGACGTGGAGTCTAGGGGTAGGGTGCCCAGGTTAGAGCCCCGTTTAGCACTTGTTGGGTTTGTGGAACCTGAGATCATTTGAGGCGAGATTGCCTGCGTTTAGCCAGGGAAGGTCAGGCACCTGCGCCTGTGGTGGCTAATGCTTGTTGGATTTGTGGGTCAAGCGACCATCAGAGACGTGATTGTCCGTTGTTGGCTCAAGGCGGGTAGGGTGCTGCACTTGTTGCTCCGCAGCGGGGTCATGGTTGTGGTCACAGACCATTTTAGCATCAAAATGGTGGGCAGAGGACCGTGGCTCATACTGTTGCTATTCAACCTGAGGGAGGTAGACCGACTAGGGTGTATGCGCACTGTGAGGGTCGAAATGAAACCGATGTGATCACAGGTACTTTTTCCCTTCAATCCTTGTCGTTGTATTCGTTGGTTGATTCTGGTTCTACCCATTCATACATTTTGAGTGAGCATGCTGAGTTGCTTGATATATCTGCTGAAATTCTTAATGTGGGTGTTAGAGTGACTAGTTTTCTTGGGGATACAGTCGTGGTTAGGAGGTTGTATCGTAGGCGTCCGCTGATGGTTCAGGGATATGTGTTTGTTGTGGACTTGATGGAGTTGCCATTCTATAGTTTTGATGTGATTTTCGGTATGGATTGGTTGACCGAACATCAGGCTATGGTGGATTTTGAGACCAAACAGATATCCTTAAGGTTGTCAGATGTTTATGAGGTGGTGGTTGTTGGTGAGAATGCCAAGTTTTTTGTCTAATGTTGTTTTGGCTTTGGAGGTGAGTCAGATGTTGGATTCAGGATGTCAGGCTTATTTGGCCTATGTTATGAATCCTGGATCAAAGGAGTTGAGGGTGCAGGATGTTCGCACCGTATGTGAGTTTCCGGGTGTTTTTTCGGAAGAGTTACCAGGGTTGCCACCTGACCGCGAGGTAGAGTTTAGCATCGAGGTCTTTGTGGGTACGGTACCGGTATCCATTACTCTGTACCGCATGGCTCCGAAGGAATTCAAAGAATTAAAGATGCAGTTGCATGAGTTGTTGGATCGAGGCTTTATTAGACCCAATATCTCACCATGGAGAGCGTTAGTGCTGTTTGTTAAGAAGAAAGATGGTACGTTGCGGATATGTATAGATTATCGACAGCTGAATAAGTTGACAGTAAAGAACAAGTACCCTTTACCGTGGATAAATAACATGTTTGATCAGTTCAAGGGAGCCTTAGTGTTTTCCAAGATAGATTCAAAGTCGGGGTACTACCAGTCAAAGGTGAAGGAGGTGGATGTGCCCAAAACAGCTTTTCGTACGAGGTACGGGCATTACGAGTTTCTTGTGATGCTGTTTGGTTTGTCCAATGCTCCAACTACTTTTATGGACATGATGAACCAAGTGTTCTATGAGTTTTTGGATCAATTTGTGGTTGTGTTTATCGATGATATCCTTGTGTACTCCCGTATCGAGGAGGATCTTGATAGACATTTAATAATTGTGCTCCAATCGCTGTTGGCTAATCAACATTATGCCAAGTTAAGCAAATGTGAGTTCTGGTTTAAGGAAGTTATGTTCCTCGGGTACGTCGTGTTGGCCAAAGAAATACGGGTCGATCCGTATAAGGTTGAGGCTGTAATGAGTTGGAAGGAGCCCAAGTCGGTGATGGAGGTTAGGAGTTTCCTTGGTTTGGTGGGTTACTATCGAAGGTTTGTGGAAGGGTTCTCTAGTTTGGCGGCTCCGTTAACAAAATTGCTACAGAAGAATGTTCGGTTTGAGTGGGCGAAGGATAGACAACGAGCATTTGAAAGGTTGAAGGAAGCCTTGACGCGAGCACCAGTCTTGGTTCAACTAGAATCAGGGAAGGAGTTTGTTGTTTTTAGTGATGCGTCATATGTTGGGCTTGGTTGTGTGTTGATGTAGGAGGGTAAGATAGTGGCGTATGCATCTAGGCAGTTGAAGGTGCATGAATGTAACTACCCTACTCACGATCTTGAGCTTGCCGCAGTGGTATTTGCCTTGAAGATTTGGAGGCATTATCTTTATGGTGAGAAATGTGTGGTTTATACGGATCTTAAGAGCTTGAAATATTTGATGACACAGAAGGAGCTGAATCTTAGGCAACGTAGATGGTTAGAGTTGCTGAAGGATTATGATCTGACCATTGAGTATCATCCCAGGAAAGCCAATGTTGTGGCGGATGCTTTGAGCAGAAAAGCGGCTGTGGAGTTGACAGCCATGTTTGCTCGATTGAGTGTGACAAATGACGGGGGTTTGTTGGCCGAGTTTCAGGTGAAGCTGTCCTTGTTGTAGATGATTAAGGAGAAACAAGCGTATGATGGGAGTTTGGTACCTCATGTGGAAGATATCAAGGATGGAAATCCTACAAATTTTCATTTCAACGATGAAGGGGTGTTATGTTTCAAAGGTCGAATAGTGGTACCTGAGGACGAAGAGTTGAGGCATACCATTCTGACTGAGGCACATGCTAGTCCTTTCGCTATGCATCCCGGTAGTACTAAGATGTATCGAGGGTTGAAAGAAGAGTACTATTAGGTTGGACTGAAAAAGGGACGTGGCTGATTTCGTTGCTCGGTGTATGGTTTGTCAACAAGTAAAGGCTGGCAATCAGTTTCCTTTCAGGTTGTTGCAACCGTTGAGGATACCAGAATGGAGGTGAGAAAGAATCACCACGGACTTCGTGTCTGGGCTGCCTTTGACGCTGACCAAAAAGGATTCAATTTGGGTGATTGTGGATCAGTTTACGAAGTGTGCACATTTTGTGCCAATGCATACTACATATACCTTGGACAAGTTGGCTAAACTATACATCTCTGAGATTGTGCGTTTGCACGGAGTGCCCAAATCTATAGTTTCGGATAGGGATCCGTGGTTCACCACAAGGTTTTGGATAAGTCTGCATCGTGCTTTGGAACCCGGTTGAGTTTCAATACCTCGTATCATTCTCAGACGGGTGGCCAGTCGGAGTGCGTGATTCAAGTTCTCGAGGATATGCTGAGGTGTTGTGTTATTGAGTACCAGGGAACGTGGGAGAAGCAGTTGCCGTTGGTGGAGTTTGCTTACAATAATAGTTATCATGCTAGCATACATATGGCACCTTATGAGGCGTTGTATGGGAGGAAATGTCGTACGCCCGTGTGTTGGGCAGAATCGGGGGAAAAGTTTGTGTCGATGCCCAATATTTTGAAAGGCACAACCGAAAAGGTAAAGTTGATATGTGAGCGCTTAAAAGCAGCTACAGATCGCCAGCAATCCTATGCGGATTTGAAGCGTAGGGATATAGAGTACACTGTGGGTGATAAAGTGTTTTTAAAAGTGCTGCCCTGGAAAAATGTGTTGCGGTTTGGGCAGAAAAGGAAGCTTAGCCCGAGGTTCATTGGACCTTACAAGGTTATTGAGCGTGTGGGTCCTGTTGCGTATCGTTTGAGGCTACCTCCAGAGTTGGGAAAGATTCATGATGTGTTCCATGTTTCGGTGTTGCGGAGGTATATGTCGGATCCATCGCATGTCATGCCATTGAAGGAGATTGAGTTGAGACCGAACCTATCATACGATGAGGAACTTTTAGAGGTTTTTGATACCAGCAGTAAGGTGCTATGTGGCAAGACAATAGAGCTTGTTAAGGTGTTGTGGAAGCACCGCGGTGTTGAGGAGGCCACGTGGGAACGCAAGTCGGATATGTTGAAACAGTTTCCACACCTGTTTCCTTCAAGTAAATTTCAGGGACGAAATTTCTTAAGTGGAGGAGAGTTATAACGCCCCGGTTTTAGGGCTTAGCGGTTTGGTGGTTAATTAGACGGTCCGGTGGATCAAAGTAGGGATTTGAGTCAGTTTCGGGACCGTAAATTTTTTGGTAAGATAAAAATGTGGAAAAATAGTTAAAAATCATCTTTTAATAAATGTTGATTTTTGGTGGAATAAATTTTGGAAAATGGAATTTGGAAATGTGACAATTTGGTTAGTGACCAAAATGCGATTTTTGAAAACTGTTTTAAAGTGACTAAAATGAAAAGGCTCAAATTCTTAGAATCTTTAAGGAGCTAAATTACCAAGTTTTTGCTGGTGGTTTCTCCCTTCAATTAAATCATTTTAAACATGTATTTTAAAGGTAGCATAAGAGGGATTAAAATATCTAAGTTAGTTATTAGCTTTTAAATAAAATTTACGTAACTTTTTCCTAAACCTTTTCTCTCAACTTCTTTTCTGCCAAACAATCAGAATTTCATCAAAATCCAGAGGTGAGAGATTCTTTTCACTCAAATCATTGATTTTAACTTGATTCTTTAATTTTGTTTTGCAAAATCTCATTGAAATCTTATGTTTTCTTAACTTTTCACAAATCAATTGGGGGAGAAACTTCACAATAGGGGTAAGGTCCGAGATCTCCTCTATTGTATAGTTCTTTATTGAAATTCCTAAGCATTTGATCATTGTTTTTGTGTTTCTAATATGATCTTGATGATTTCCTAATGTTTAATTGAGTTATTTGGGGAAAATGAGTTGATTCACGGATTGGGTCTAATTTCCAGTAATTAAGGATGCTTTGATTTATATTTTGGATGTTTAATAATGTTGTTAAGTGATTTTTATCAATGGAATCCCGAAACTTAAGAATCTCGATTTGTTTAGGTTGTTAGTTTTGAGGTTTTGTGGTGTTTCTAAGGTTCTAAGGTTGTTAGATTGATAGATGTTGGTTGGGTTGTGAATCGATGTGTTTTAGTTATGTTTCCAGTTTTTGTGGAGGGTTAATTGTGAAGGTTTTGTGGAAATCCGAGAAGGATTGTAGTTACTGTGTTTATAATGCATTATGATGCATTAATCCTCTGTTGTTTTGTGGTAAAAATAGGGGAGGTTGATTCGAAAGTGATTGGAGAAGCATTGGAGGTTTTAGATACTTGATTTCGTGTTAACGAATCGAGGTTTCGCGTATCAGTGTGTGAAAATGTGGTTTAAAGCGTTTTGATGTTATAGGAACAAAGTTTTGGGAGTTAAGGTAGAGCTTGAAACACTTACCTAGACTCGAAAGTAAGTATAAAGTGGTTTTACTCTCTCGGTCGTGCTTGTTCGAATGATTTTATGCACTTGGTTTTAATGTTCATGTACGTACTGTTTAAACATGTTTTAAAGTATTCAATATATTGTTTTTAAGCATGTTTTGCTAAAGGATGCACAAGGTAAGTGATCCTTGTAAGTATGGTTTATACTTGTAATTTAAAGCATGGTTGTTGCTTTGGAAATGGCATGGTTTAATGCTTGTTAAAAACAATGAGGTAAATGTTATTTGGTTAATTATATTGGCAAGTGATGTGGTTTTAAAATTGTTACCAGATATAGTTGGCCTGCCATAGGATTGAGTGCACTGTAAATAAGTCGCATTTGATGTTGAGGGGTTTATACGGCGTACCTAATACTTCATCCAAGTACCCTAATGGTAGAGGGGTTAAACAGTACCGAAAACTCCCGTTAGTGGATTAAGCATCTAACCGATGATTGGGGTGGGTGTCCCCGTGGGTTGAAAGTGTAACCAGTTGTTATTGTACGCGATTGTGATTGTATTGCTATTCTGGTTGAGATGGCTGGAAGTGTTAGGTTAACACTTTTGGAATCAGTGTATCTGATGAACTATTTTGTTATTGGACTTGTTTAATGATCACTTGTAAGCCAATATAATTGTTAATGTATCATTGAAATGTTTTATGTTGTATAATGTGATTTATACATGTTTCTCCTTGAGCTTTGCATTTGTAGTAATGCATGGGAAGGCTTAAGTATAGGGTTAGCAATGTGATTTGTTGATGATTAATGATACATGTAGCATATGGTTTAATATGCTTGGTTTAATGGTGTAAAGTGCATGTTTTAAAAGGGCATGCTGTTTTCAAGGATGACATAAAGAAAATGGCTTAAATGCATTGTTGGTGTTTTGTTCTGAGCATTCCTCACTAAGCCATGTGTGCTTACGCTCTCTTTGTCCATCAATGCAGAGAATTGAAGTCCCAGGAGGCAGCAAGAAGCAAGGGGGATCTTGGCAAGACTTGTTTCCAAAGTATGTTAGAGACTAGACTATAATGAATAAGGGCAATGTGGTACTAGTTTTGTTTTGGGAGATGTTTTGTGGAACTCCCTATTTGAGCATGTTTCTTTAGTTGCTCTTGGGTTGTATATGGCCTTTAAGGATTGATTTTGGTGCTGGTTTATCTTTTGATATGTTGGTTGGATGCATATTAGGAAGCATGCCTATAGATTTCCTTTTTGATGCATGAAGCCTTGTTGTGTTGTTATAATTGTGATGTTAGTTGGCTTGTGATATGCTTGGCATGTTGGTGTTGTGTTTTAAGCATGTTGGAGTGGTTTGAGTATACTTTTGGGATGAAAAACCAGCAAAATGTGACATTACAGGTCTAGGCGTACCGATACGCGGAGGACCGTATCGGTACGGCTAGGGATTTTTGGGTTTGGGGGATCGGTATGCAGGTTGGTGTTTCGATACGCCTAGGCCATTTTGGTCTTAGCGTACCGGTACGACAATGGGTGTTTAGATACGGGTCTTAGCTTCTAGAAATCATCATTTTCGTCCCAATCCCGTGTATCGAAACGCCGTAGAGCCGTATCGATACGATCATCAAGGTTTTCAAAAGTTCGGTATTTCAGTTAGGCGTATCGATACAGCATGGAGGTGTAACAAAACGAGGTATTTCAAGCCGTATCAATATGGGTTTACCGGTATTGTTACGGATGACCGTTAATTCTGTAATTGTCACTTTGGGCAGTTTTGACATCTTTACAATTTAGTCCCTGAATCTTGTTAATGCAATTGTATATGATAGAATGAATGGATTCAGTTGATATTTGAAATGAAAGATTGGAACTTGACTAATTAAAGGTTGGTAACTTAAAAGTGAGCTTTAATCCTAAAATTTTCTGCAATTACAATTTGGTCCCTAAATTATAAATGTAATCAATTGGATGTCAAATTGATGCTCAATTGAGTTGGGGTGACACCTAATGTCTGCATGAGCATGTAGGGTTAATAATTGGAATCTAGATAAGATAAAAAGAAAAAAAATAGATCGGATTTTGTTGTATCTTTTCGGTTTGCTACGGCAAACCTAATGTAGCCTTCTTGGTTCGGTTGGGCGTCTAGGCCGGGTCAAGGGGTTACATTTTTAGAGCAGTAAAAAACATTTCAAATCACCGACAACCCAAAGTTCGCTATAGGATTCAACTCCCATGCTTTTCCCAAACAAAAATAGAGGATTAATGCACTTCCATGCATCTCAAATCCCCAGCAAACAACAAACACAACTTCGCTTCCTTTAGATCCATCAAAGCCTCTCTAAAGCATCCGAAAACACCATCAAACCTCAACTAAACAAAGCCCAACCAAAACCTATTAATTCTAACATCTTAACAACATCTATTAACATCCCAAAACATCCTAAACACGTCCTTATATCTCCAGCAACACCATAACAACATGATCACATCAAAAACCAACTATAAACAATCTAGAAAATTAACAATTCACATGGTTTCAGGGTTCCTCTAAGTAACATCTTCTTTTAACATTAAAACATGTCTTATAAGAGATCTAAATCCATTGGATTAATTACAAAATAGATCCAAATAAGTTTTATCCAATTTCCACTCAAAACTCAATTTAATTACCAAATCCTTGTTTAAATCATAATTCCATAACATAAATCAATAGAAAAGGATCAAGAACTTGGGAATTTCAATAAAGAACCTTTAATTAGAGGAGAGAAATAAAAATCACCTTTAACTACTAATTTCTCCCTTAATTGGCAAAGTTTGGTTGAAATCCAAATATATTTTGTTGCAAGAATCAAAGGAATCAAGTAGGTAATCAAAAGGAAATAAAAACGAACCGATTCCTGGGAATTTTGGAAAGATTTTTATAGTTTGCTTCTGAGAAAGTTGAGAGAAAAGTAAAAGCAAAGTTAGTTACGTAAGAAAGTGATTTTGTGAAAATAGAAATTCTTTTATTAAATCTATTTTCTTTTAATATTAAAACCATTTAAAAAACTTTAAAAATAGCCTAAATTAAGGGAAAATCTGATGGAAAAGTTTGGTTAAATAGCTCCTTAAAGATTCTAAGTTTTGACCCTTTTACGATTTAATCACCAAAAACAGTTTTTAAACTTTTCATTTTAGTCACTAGACTAAAATGTCCCAAAATCAAAATTATTTACTTCAAATTGAATTTACCAAAAATACTTAAAATATCAATGAAGTATTTTATAACATTTCCCATATTTTATTTTAACCAAAAACAATTTTATAAGATTTAATTCCTAAAACTAACTTGAATTGCCTAACTCGGTTCTCCCGAACCGTCTAATAGATCTGATTAGTTTCTAGGCCCAATTTATGGGCTTTACAACTCTCCCCCTCTTAAGAAATTTCATCCTCGAAATTTACCTGACAGAAAGAGATGAGGGAACTGCTTCAGAATATCCTCCTTGCTCTCCTAGGTGGCTTCCTCAACACCACGATGTCGCCACAACACCTTCACCAACTCAATGGTCTTTCCTCGAAGAACCTTGTTGCTTGAATCTAGAATTCTCATCGGCTCCGCATCATAGGTCAAATCCAGATTCAACGCAATCTTTTCGACTGACATCACATGTGAAGGATCCGATCTATACCTCCGAAGCATCGATACGTGGAAAACATCATGTATCTTTTCCAATTCATCAGGCAATCTCAATCTATATGCAACTGGACCGACACACTCCAACACCTCATAAGGCCCAATAACCTAGGACTTAACTTGCCATTCCGTCCAAACCTCATCACTTTTTTTCCAAGGCAAAACCTTCAGAAACACATGATCACCAACATCATATTCTATCTCCTTTTACTTCAAATCAGCATATGACTTTTGTCGATCCGAAGCCACCTTCAACCGATCACTTATAAGCTTCACTTTCTCATTGGTATCCTTTAACACATTTGGCAAAGAAACATACTTCTCTACTGCCCCACCAAACAAAGTGGCGTACGACACTTCCTACCATACAAAGCCTTATATGGAGCCATCTGGTACTAGTTTGATAACTATTGTTATAGGAAAACTCTACCAAAGGTAACTGCTTCTCCCATGATCCTTTGAAATCAACGATGCAATGTCGCAACATATCCTCTAACACTTGGATAACGAGTTCAGACTGACCATCCGTTTGAGGATGATACGAAGTACTTAAATTCAACTGCATACCCAAAGTCCTATGCAAACACTCCTAAAACTTCATTGTAAAACGCGGATCCCTATTCGATACAATAGACTTTGGCACCCTTGCAACCTCACAATCTCCGCAATGTACAGCTCCACCAACCTATCCAAAGTATATGTCGTATGCACAACTAGAAAATGTGCACACTTCGTAAACCTTTCCACAATCACCCAAACAGAATTCTTCTTTGATGGCATCGAAGGTAAACTGGACACAAAATCCATGGTAATTCTCTCCCACTTCTATTCAGAAATTTTCAACGGTTGCAACAACCCTGAAGGAAACTGGTGCTCAGCCTTAACAGGTTGACAAACTATACAACGAGCTACAAAATCCGTGACATCCCTCTTCAAACCAACCCAGAAATACTCTTTTTTTAAATCCTGATACATCTTTATACTCCTCGGATACATCACAAAAGAACTCGAATGTGCCTCAGTCAAGATAGTATGCCTTAACTCCTCATCTTTTGACACTGCTATTTGACTCATGAAACACAAAACATCTTTATCACTAAAATTGAAATTCATCTCGTTGCCATCCAAGATATCCTTGACATGCGGTAACAAAGAATCATCATACGGTTGCTTCTCTTTAATCAAATTCAACAACGATGGCTTCACTTGCAACCCAGCCAACAACCCACCTTCTCGCGTTATACTCAACTGAGAAAACATCGCCCTCAACTCAACCTCAATTATTATACTCAAAGCATCGGCTCCTACGTTAGCCTTGCCTGGATGATATTCGATTGTCAGATCGTAATCCTTAAGCAACTTTAACCATCTTCATTGCCTAAAATTTAACTCTTTTTGTGACATAAGGTATTTCAAACTCTTGTGATCTATGTACACAGTCCACTTCTCACTGTAAAGATAGTGTCTCCAAATCTTCAACGCAAACACCACTGCAGCAAGCTCAATATCAAACGTTGGATAGTTGCTCTCGTGCACCTTCAATTTTCTAGATGCATAAGCAACAACCCTTCCTTCTTGCATCATAACACACCCCAAACCCACGTAAGATGCCTCGTTATACGCAACAAACTCCTTCACTGAAGCAGGTTGAATTAAGATGGGAGCTTGATTCAAAGCTTCCTTCAACTTGTCAAAAGCTTGTTGTCTACTTTCTGTCCACTCAAAATCACATCTTTCGGCAACAACTTTGTCAAAGGAGCATTAATCTTTGAAAAACCATCCACGAAGCATCGATAATATCCTTCCAACCCCAAGAAGCTATAAACCTTTGATACCGACTTTGGTTGCTTCCAATTCACAACAACTTCAATTTTCTACGGATCCACATGAATACCCTCGGCTGAAACAACATGACCAAGGAAAACTACTTGCTTGATCCAAAACTCACACTTACTCAGCTTGGCATAAAGCTTGTTGTCCAAAAAAACTTGCAACATAATCCGTAGGTGTCGATCATGATTTTTCTCGGTACGAGAGTACACAAGGATGCCATAGATGAGCACTACCACAAATTAATCCAAGAATTTATGGAACACCTGATTCATCATATCCATGAATGTTGCCGGTATATTTGTCAACCCAAACAACATTGCCAAGAACTCATAATGCCCATAACGCGTACGAAAAGCTATCTTCGTCACATCTTTATCCTTCACCTTCAACTGATAATACCCTGACCTCAAATTAATCTTGAAAAACACCATAGCACCTCAGAACTGATCAAATAAATCATCAATCCTTGGTAAAAGATACTTGTTGTTAATCATCAACTTGTTCAGTTACCAATAATCAATGCACATTCTCATCGTGCCATCTTTCCTTTTCACAAACAACACTGGTGCTCCCTATAGTGAAACACTAGGCCGAATAAAACCACAATCCAACAACTCATATAACTGTGTTTTCAACTCTTTCAACTCCTTTGGTGCCATGCGATAGGGTGCAATCGACATCGGAGCCGTATCTGCGTACGTTTCAATGCAAAACTCTACCTCCCTATCCAATGGCAAACCAAACAACTCTTTCGAAAACACTCCTGGAAAATTGCAAACAATGCAAATATTTTGGGCACGCATTTTCTTCGTATTAGGGTTCATAACATAAGCTAGGTATGCTTGGCCCCCAGATTCTATCATCTTTCACGCTTTTAAAGCCGAAACAAGAGTGGACAAGAATTTTACATTCTTGCCCACAACCACCACTTCGTAATCCTCAGCAAGTCTCAACAAAACTTGTTTGGTGTCATAATCAATCAGAGCCCGATGTTCAGACAACCAATCCATCCCCAAGATTACATTAAAACCATGAAACGACAACTTTATTAGGTCATCCGCAAACACATGCCCTTAAATCATCAAAGGACATCTTCTATACAACCTCATAGCAACTACTGTCTCTCCAAAGGAACTAGTTACCCTCATACCAACATCTAAAACTTCTACAGGTATATCAAGCAAGGAAACATGTTCGTGCAGGTTATATGAATATGTAGAACCAGAATCTATCAAAGAAAGTAATAGTGTGGACTGCAAAGTAAATGTACCTGCAATCACATCGGTATAATTCTTTCCCACATGATGAGCAAAAACTCTTACCGATCCACCACCCTTAGGCTAAACCGCTATGGTATGAGCAATTACTCTCTGACCATCTCCCCTACGCTGGGAATGTCCTCGACCGCACCCACAGCCTCTCTGAGGTACCATAGCTCGTGCAGCAACTTGTCCCTCTCCAGCCAACTGCAGACAGTCACGCCTGAGGTGATCTCACAATCCATAACTCTAACATGTACCAAAAACACTCCAACACTCGCCCAAATGTCACCTACCGTAACGCCTACACTCGGGTGATCCAGTATAGGTATTCTGACCTTGTGGACCTCACCCAACATTGCTTCCACCACGCCTCTAATCTGGTTGGTACCTCCTATATCTATGCTTCTTGCAACGATCTCCGCCAACATCCGACTTATCCTACCTCTTCTCAACAGAAGAACTCCCAAAATGAGCAGACAACACTAAATTCTATTCTATGTCCTTAGCTCGGGAAACTAGGACATCAAACTCTATATAGTCTGTGTTGCGTGATTTGAGTGCTACACAAATGGTGCAAGTATACACATCGCAAGTAATAAAGTGATATGATAAGTATCGAGTATCGTCTCCACAGGGATTGGTTTGGGCCATTTTGCTTAAGTTACTGCGTTGAAAAAGAAATATATTGATAAGGATGAATAATAAGTAAAATAAACTAAGTAGATAGAAATAAATGATAAGTAATCAAAAAAGAGAGAGTAGGTTGAATTATCGTGAGCTGTGGAGTGATGATCGAATGGACCGTCGTGGTAATTGAGTAGCCGTCGGATTGCCAGGGCAATTCTCCTGCGATTGCCTGATCGGATTTCTTGGGCAAAGCTCCCGCGATTGCCTAGTCGATTAAGAATGGGGCAATTGCCTGGGCAATGCTCCCGTGATTACCTGGGCAATTGTGCGACAACTTTTAAAGTTCGGTAGAGAGTTCTTCAATGATTCCTCGTTATCCCTAATGCAAAATACTGTTAATTGTGCATGCCTTGATAATACATCCCTGCGTGAACCAAGGGTGAACAAAAACCAATCTTGCACTCCTCTTAGCTGTTGAAATTCGTAACTTATCCCTAAGCCGAATTAGTCTTCACCAACTTCCGTTTGTATGAAAACCATGCTCATTCGTTTCTTGAATCTAACTCTCCCGATATTAGATAAATGTATGAAATCACGAGATCCTCTCCCAATTCACTCGCAATAAAAATTAAGAACCAAGAATGAACAAACTTTGAAATTGAATTGCAACTCAAAAACCTAAACAAAATACAAACAATTCCACAACCACAAAAACACAATAACCTAAGCCTAATAAGTTTAGTTCATGGTTGGGTGTAAAAAGAATATGCAATAAAATGTACCCAACACAACCCGAATAAAGAAATAGAGTAGCCCTCAATCTCTCAAATTTGACTTTCTCTCCTCCTCTCCCTTTGCTTGTAATGACTTGCCTCTTTTATATAGGGGATGGTTAGGTCAAATTCTTCTTGTTTTTGGAAAGTATGAGTTTAAGTTGGCATTGAATGTAAAAGAGATACATCTCTTTTATTTATTTACTTTCCAAATATTTCTCTTGAAATTTTGGGAATTAATCTCCTTTTGATTTCTTCATGGAATTTTAACTCTTATAGGATTTATTCCCATAAATCGGCAGCCATATCTTATTGTCCTTAATTTCCGCGACAATTGCTTCAGCAATTTCCTGCTCACTTGGTTAATTTGATACTGCACACACAAAACACACACTAGCAGCATCTTTTTCCATGAAAATTAACCAATTAATGTGATCAAGCACGTCGGTGAAAGAAATAATGAAATAATGCATGAATGACTAAATATGCAACTAAAATGAGCTTAAATCTAGCAATAAAATGAGTAAAATGGGAAATAAAAATAGTACTTTTGAACACTTAACACACCCCCAAACTCGAACTATTGCTTGTCCTCAAGCAATGCAAAATTAACAATTACCTGCCAAGACTTCAATCATCAAAATTTTGCATTGAATTTGACTTCAATCCTCAGAACCGTGGCACAAAGTATGATTGCTTTTCAATTTTTCGGATGGTAGAGACTTTACCCAGAATTAAACTATAATGCTCGTGCCAATGTATGTGTGGACTTGTGTACAAGTTGATTTTTAGGATTCTATGTGAACAATAAGTTTATTAATTACCGGGGTATTTTTCTTTTACTAGAGCTAGTTTTGGGCACCTCTAGTATAGCATGCAATTTTTTCTTTTCTTGTTTTCTTTTTCTACTAGAGCCAGTTTTGGGCACCTCTAGCAAAGCATGCAATTTTTTTTCTTCTTTTCTTCAACTAGAGTCAGTTTCGGGCACCTCTAGTTCACAAGCAATAAACCCAATTTTTAAGCAACCTAAGTTCACTAAGTCTCCTTTAATCAATCAAGTCACAACAATGTGAATTTTTATTTAGCATCATAGTCGAATTCTAAGTGTTATCCATGTGCATCCTAAAATCAAAAGTTCTATCAATTAAGTGTAGTGGTAAACTCATCATAGAATATCCAACAAGTCTAGGCAAATTTAATCCAATCAAAGGCATGGCAAGTAATATATGCAACCTATATGCTATTACTAAAAATGAATGCAACTAAACATGAAACTAACTAGAAGCAGCAACACCCCCAGACTCAAGAGAAGCATTGTCCTCAATGCGTGCAAGCATGAAAAGAATAAAATTAAAATGCAAATGAGTTAGTCAAAAAGGTCGTCACCTTGGATGATGAGTTTCTTTTGGGCCGTATGCTTGATTCTCTTTGTTGTTCTAGGTGGTTGAGCGCGTGTGACTGGTGGTGCAGTTTGATCCTTTACTTTCAGAACCTTATCGCTTTGTTCTTCCTCTTTGTCGGTCTCTTCAATGATCGAAGCTTTGCGCTTCGATTGTGATGGCTCGACCGGTGGCGATTTCATCGGTTCAGGTATGGTCTTGTTCGAATCTTTCTCGTGTGCAGTAGTTGCCGTGGCAAGTAGGTTGGTTGGAAATATCGGAAAGGCACGGTGTTGTCGGGGTACTTCTCAAGGATCACTCGTGTGATAGCTACATTATGGTCTCTCATGTACCGCATGAATTGTAATTGCTGGGCCTCTATTTGCTCTAATGGGTCGGATATTGGACCGGGCATCTTCAGTATTCGATCCATGCTTGTCGACTCAGTTGCACTTGCCCGAGCATCTGGAATTACCGAGGCATGTTCTTCAGGAATTGTCGAGGGGTGTTTTTCAGGAATTGTTGAGGCCTGTGCTTCAGGAATTGCCGAGGCGTGCACTTCAGGAACTGCCGAAGTAATTTTGTTTGCTCGAGAAATTGTAGGTGTTGAGGTTTTCTTTGGCCCGTTTTGTTCTTTCGTCATTCCTTCACCCATAAACCTCAAGTATTGAGCTCCATTCCACCCAGTTTTGGAGGGCAACTTCTCGTCCGTTGGATCACTTAGCACATTCTCTTTCTTGCATAAGTGAGAAATTAAGCTTAGAAAGAAAAGAGAACCTACATCTTTTTGACTACAAGCAAATATCTCATCACATATAATTTGTCTAACATTAATAATTCGCTTGTTCAAAATAGAATGAATCAATAAAAGACGAGAATAAGAAACTGTGGTGTTGTGTGTGGTGGGCATTAAGCAAGATTTAACAAACTTATTCCACAGTTTAGCCTCGGGTTTTAACATAAGGTGGTTTACCGTCCCTTTTAAGGCTATTTGGTTCCATTCAGCTCCTTCAATGGTGAGGTCCTGGACATCGGGAACCACCGGGGCAATTGGAACTGTTTTACCTTCAGGAATTGTCGGGGCAATTGGAACTGCCTTGCCATCGGGAATTGATGGGGCAATTGGATTTGCCTGGAAAATTACCGTAGCTTGTTCCTTGGTCATGACAATTCTGATTGTCTAGGCTTTTAACATCCTGATCTGATTAAAATGGAAAACAAAACAAAATCATAAAAGCAAAATAAAATAAAAATTGAAAGGAATATGTTTGCCTTAAAGAAAACTTATCGATGGCCGTTTTCGATACTTCTTATAGTCCATCCGCACCCTCCATCGAGTGACAATATTACCCAAAAAGAATTGGGCCATTATGATCGCAACCACTCCTACTTGCGCTACCTTTGTGGAGGCATCTTTTTTTCTTGTTCTTTTGTAGTCCATGCATACTTTCCACGTTGGTACTATTCCTGAAGGCATGAATATATTAATAGAAAAAATTATATCAACATCCAACCATTTAATTACCTCATTATCTCTGACTTCCATCATGGTTGAATATAGCCTTCGTTGTCGTGGTAATTGTTGCGTCAACCAATTACCGTAGCAATCTTCTGCCATAATTCAGTGTAAGTCAAGGGAAGAGCCAATTTTCTAAAAATCTCTCGTCATCCATCCAATGTTTCCTTTACTCTTTCCAAACATCTCCATCAGTGGAGATATCGGTGCATTACTAAGAGTGTCGTCTCCCAAACGATCATATGCTACTCTTGATGGCTTCACATCCAAAAGTGTTGGTTCCTCAAGACATACCTGTAATGGATGAGATGATTGTTTAAATAATTTAAAAGGTTCAATCATTACCTGCTCATATTTCATTAGTAAAGAATCGCCATCTTGTTGGTCTTGAATATGGTCGGGCAATTGCCGTGGCAACGATGGATTAGAGCAATCCATAGATTCTTGCTTCAACACCAGCGTTGTTATGATATTCTGGGAATCAGACTCCTCATAATTTGTTGTAGTATTACTCTTTTTAGCCATACTAACTATTGTTGCGGCATCACTCTGTTTAGGCTCATCATCCATTACCGTGGCAATTGGTTGCTTAGGCTCATCAAATGTTGGACAGTCTTTCTCATTGGCATGCTCTTGATTCGGTTGTTCCAATTGTTCCTCACACATCAACGAGATCTCTTTGAATTTTTCCTTGTTCTCTTACCTTGGGATTTCAGTATCCCTAGGAATGAATTGTTTGTGCATGTTATCCAAGACATATCTTAATCTCCTCGATTGATCTTCGGCTTCTCTCAAGAGTACATCCATCCTGGCTATTCTTGCATCCATGGAATTTGATAGCTCTTGACAAGGATTGTATTGTGATGACATATCTACAGCAGTAGCAAAATTGTTATGGTAAAAAAAATTGAGTATTTTGATCATACCATGAAGGATTTTGCTGCTGATTCCATCTAGGGTCCTCCATGTAGCCAAATGCCCCAAAATTTTGAGGGCAATAATCAAACACGTGATGTTCTCCACAACAAGTGCAAGAGCTTTCCACGGTATGTACTATTTGGGCTTTTCTCGGTTGGTATAGGTAATCATCGATGGGCGTAAGAAAATCTTGAGTGGATTGATTCCTATCTTCCTACATCAACTCTCGAATAGATCGACTTTTATTTCCCCACATGTTGATGTCCCTTAACTTTGTAGCGCACCTGAAATTTCTCTTTTTTTTGATAAATTCAAACAAAACAAAAGTTAGTAAAAATAATAAGGAATTTGCAATAGCAAAAACAACTAACACCAATTGTCAATCCCCGGCAACGGCGCCAAAAACTTGTTGCGTGATTTGAGTGCTACGCAAATGGTGCAAGTATACACGTCGCAAGTAATAAAGTGATATGATAAGTATCGAGTATTGTCTCCAAAGGGATTGGTTTGGGCCATTTTGCTTAAGTTACTGCGTTGAAAAAGAAATATATTGATAGGTGTTGCGCGTAATAAGTGCTACGCAATTGTGCAAGTATACACGTCGCAAGTAATAAAGTGATATGAGTATCGAGTATTGTCTCCATAGGGATTGGTTTGGGCCACTTTGCTTAAGTTACTGCGTTGGAAAAGAAAAACACAAATAGGTGCTTGTAGGACTTATAACTAATGAGTAAACTAAGAGCAATAAAATAAAGAATAGATGAAATTAAAATAGAGTGAATAGGCCAGGTTATCATGAGTTGAGGTGTGATAGACGATTGGATTGTCTTGGTAAAAGAGTGCAAGGGCAACTCAGTTGTCGTGGTAACTTGCACAGCGGGGTTGCCTGGGTGACTAGCTGGGCAACTACTTGGGCGGTTGGGCAACAACTTCAAGGTTCGGCAGAGCGTTTTTCAATGGTTTCTTCTTATCCCTAAGTCGAAACTCTAGCTACTTGTGCATGCCTTGATAATACATCCCTGCGTGAATCAAGGGTGAACAACAACCAATCTTGCGCTCCTCTTAGCTGTTGAAATCCTTAACTTATTCCTAAGCCGGATTAATCTTCACCATCAATAGATTGAATAAAGACCATACTCATTCATTTCTTGAATCTAACTCTCTCGATATTAGATAAATAGATGAAGTTACGAGATCCTCTCCCAATTCACTCGCAAACAAGAATAAAAGCCAAGAATGAGTAAACCTTGAATTGAAAGTGCAAACTCTTATTACCTAAACAAAATCCAATTGTTTCTCACAACAACAAAACACAATAACCCCAACCAATCAAGTTAGTTCATGGTTGGGTTCAAAAGATAGACAAAGAATAATCCCCAAACCATGAATCTAATGGAAGCAAAGAATAAGAAAAAGAAATCGAACTCTCTCCCCCTTGCTCTCTTGTCAAAATTTCTCTCATCTTGCCCTTTGGAGTTGTCGAAATTTTCCCTCTTCTTGCTCTCCTAGAGTTGACGGCTTAGTGATCTATTTATAGGGCTAGGTCAAAGTCCTCATTTGAGGAGGAAGTTAAGTTGGAATTAAATTATCCTTAAAGAATATAATTCTTTATTATAATTATATTCCTTTTAGAACTTCTCCTATCTCCTTGGAATTTAATTCTTCTTTAACCTCTTCATGGAAATCAAACTCCTTTGGGATTTAGCTTTGCTCCACGTCATCTTGGGCTTGTATAGTCATCAATTTTGACTACCATATCACATTATTCTTTGTCGACAATTGCCCTGACAACTGGCTCGGCGTCTCCTTCATGCATTGCCCTGGCAACTAGCTCGGTATCTCCTTCATGTACTGCCCTGGCAACTGTTCTAGCCTTTTTTAGGCAAGTGATTTTGCACACACACAAAAACACACCAAAACAACATCTTTTTCCAATAAAATCACCAAGTTATGTAATCACGCTCAACGGTGGAAAGAAACATGAATTAATGCATGAATGACTAATTATGCAACTAATATGAGCTTAAGTCTAACAATAATATGAGTAAAAAGGGTAATCAAAATAGTACTTTTGAACACTTATCACACCCCCAAACTTGAACTATTGCTTGTCCTCAAGCAATGCAAACTAACAATTACCTGCAAAGACTTTAATCATCAAAGACATACTTCAAACTTGAATTCAAACCTCCAAACCATGGCACAAAATTTGATCACCTTTTAATTTTTCGGATAGCACAAAATTACCCGGAACCAAACTATAATGCTCGTGACAATGTGTGTGCGTAGTTGTGTACAAGTTGATTTTCAAGATTCTATGTGAACAATAGGCTTTTATCAATTTAATTACCGAGGCATTTTTTTATATTCACTAGAGCCAATTTCGGGCACCTCTAGTAAAGTAAGCAATTTCTCATTTTATTTTAGTCGATTAGAGCCAATTTTGGGCACCTTTAGCGATTCTTTAATGTGCATTAACTACTAGAGCCAGTATCGAGCACCTCTAGCAAGAAAGTGCATTTACTACTAGAGCCAGTTTCGGGCACCTCTAGCAAGAATTTAACTTTTAATTTTCAATTTTAAATTTACCCAAATTTTAAGCAACCTAAGTTCACTAAGTTTCTTTCAACAAGCCACAACCGTGTAAAACAATTCAGCATCAAAGTAAAATTCTAAGTTCTTTTCATGAAATCCTAAAATTAAAGGTTCTTTCAATTAAGTGCAGTGGCAAAAGTTCATAATTGGATATTCAACAAGTTTTAAGCAATTAAATCCAATTAAAGGAATGGTAAGTAACATATGCAACCTATATGTGATTGCTAAAGATGAATGCAACTAAACATGAAGCTAACTAGAAACCAACACCCCCCCAAACTCGAGAGAAACATTATCCTCAATGCATGAAAAAGTGAAACAAAATTTAAAAGAAACTAAATGAAATGAGTTAATCGAAGAGGTCGTCACCTTGAGTGATAAGTTTCCTTCGTGCCTTTTGCTTGATTCATATTTCGGTCGGTGGTTGAATGCTTGTGGCTGGTACAATGTGAATAGTATTGCTTTGATTTGATCCATGTTTGCCGATGCAGGTTCACTTGCTTGGGTATCAGTAATTGTCGAAGCCATTGTTGTTGCCCGGGCATTGCCAGTTTCTGTTGCCGTGGAAACTGCTGAGGTAGTTGCCGGGGCATTCTCTGTTGCGGTTGTCATGGCAAGTAGTCGGCAGTGAAGTTCCTTAGCATGGTGGTTGTGAGTCTTGTTGTGGAAAGGAAAAGAAAACAAGGAAAACCTGGAAACTAAAGATAATGAAGAAAAATAAAATAAAATATCTCCTAAAAATTCCAAAAATAAATAAAGAAAAAAATAACCCAAAATAAAATAAAGTTCCAAAAAATTAAAAATAAAAATTAAGGATTCTTAGAAAGAACATTTTTCATGCATCTTCTAATGTTACTGCATATCTGAGAAAACTTGAGGAGAGTCATTTTTGATACTTCTTATAGTCCATCTGCACCCTCCATCGGGTGACAATATTGCCCAAAAAGAGTTTGGCCAATGTGCTTGCCACTACTCCCTTTTGCGTTACCATGGTGGAGGTGTCTTTCTTTCGTGTTCCCTTGTAGTCTATGAAAATCTTCCACCTTGCTACTGTTCCTGAAGGCATGAATATATTATTAGGAAAAATTATATCAACATCCAACCATTTAATTACCTCATTCTTGCCGGGCTCCATCATGGTTGGATGTAGCCTTCGTTGTCGTGGAAATTACTGCTCAAGCCAATTGACGTTGCAATCAGTTGCCAAAATTCGCTGTAAGTCAAGGAAAAAAACCAATTTTCTGAGAAGCTTTAGGAATCCAAACACCTTTTTCTTTTGGCCTCTCAAACATCTCCATCAGTAGAGATTTCGATGGCTTCAAATCTACCAACATCGGTTCCTCAAGACATACCTGCAATGGACAAGGCGAGTTTTTAAAGAATTCAAAAGGTTCAATCATTACTTGCTCATATTCCATTGGCAAAGTATTATCATCTCGTTAATCTTGCATGTGGTCGTGCAATTGCCGTGGCAACTGTAGATGAGAGCAATCTACAAATTCCTGCTTCAACATCAACGTTGTAACCTTCTGGGCATAAGGTTTCTCAAAATTTGTTGTAGTATTGTTGTTGTCAGCTTCATTGAGTGTTGTCGCGGCATTGCTCTGTCCAGGCTCCTCAATCATTGCTGAGGCAATTTGTTGCTTAGGCTCATCATGTGTTGGGCAGTCTCTCTCATTGGCAACCTCTTGACTTGGAGGTTCTAGTTGTTCCCCACACATCAGAGAGCTTTCTTTGCATTGCTCCTTATCCTCTTGCCTTGGGACGTCAGTATCCCCGGAATGGATTGTTGGTGCATGTTATCAATGACATATGTGGATCTCCTCAATTGATCTTCTGAATCCCCTAAGGTTGCATCCCACTGAGCTATCCTCATATCCATGGACTTTGATAGCTCTCGAATCTCTTCAATTGAACCATCAAGTCTAGCCAAAGAAGCTAGCAACGTTTCCTCCAAGGAATTGGAATACTCTTGAAAATGACTACATTGCCATGGCATATCTGTTGCTGCGGCAAAATTGTTATGGTAAAAGATATTTTGAGCTTTTTGACCATACCATGAAGAATTTTTTTGCTGGTTCCCTCTATGGTTCTTCATGTATTCATATGCACTGAAAATGTGAGGGCAATTTTCAAACACATGATGTTCTCCACACATAGCACAAGATTTTTCCACGGTATAGGCTCTTTGGGATTTTCTCGGTTGGTATAGGTAATCATCAAAGGATGCAAGAAACTCCTAATTGGATTGATTCATATCTTCCAACATCAACTCTCGAATAGATCAACTTTTATTTCCCGACATGTTGATGTCCCTTAACTTGTAGCTCACCTAATTTTTTTGATAAAACAATAAAAAAGAAAAGTTAGTAAAACTAAGAGAAAAAAATGCAATAACAAAAACAACTAACACCAATTGCCAATCCCCGGCAACGGCGCCAAAAACTTGTTGCGCGTAATAAGTGCTACGCAATTGTGCAAGTATACACGTCGTAAGTAATAAAGTGATATGAGTATCGAGTATCATCTCCACAGGGATTGGTTTGGGCCACTTTGCTTAAGTTACTGCGTTGGAAAAGAAAAATACAAGTAGGTGACTGTAGGACTTATAACTAATGAGCAAACTAAGAGAAATAAACTAAAGAATAGATGAAATTAAAATAGAGGGAATAGGCCAGGTTATCATGAGTTGAGGTGTGATAGCCGATTGGATCGTCTTGGTAAAAGAGTGCAAGGGCAACTCAGTTGCCGTGGCAACTTGCACAGTGCGGTTGCCTTGGCAACTAATCGATGATTGCCTGGGCGACTAGCTGGGCAACTACTTGGGTGGCTGGGCAGCAACTTCAAGGTTCGGCGGAGCGTTCTTCAATGGTTTCTTCTTATCCCTAAGTCGAAACTCTAGCTACTTGTGCATGCCTTGATAATACATCCTTGCGTGAATCAAGGGTGAACAACAACCAATCCTGCGCTCCTCTTAGCTGTTGAAATCCTTAACTTATTTCTAAGCCAGATTAATCTTCACCATCAATAGATTGAATAAAGACCATACTCATTCGTTTCTTGAATCTAACTCTCTCGATATTAGATAAATAGATGAAGTTACAAGATCCTCTCCCAATTCACTTGCAAACAAGAATAAAAGCCAAGAATGAGTAAACCTTGGATAATTATTGGGATAATAGACTAAGTTAAGAAAATTCAATCTAAGACTTTAGCAAATGAAATTTTTTATAAGATGATAGTTTTCATTTTCCGAATATGGAAATATGAAAATTTTGGAATAAATTCAATAGCTCGATAAAGGTGAAATCGCAATAAAAGTATTTTATGAATATGAGGAGATCGGATGGGATCGAAATTTTAGAGGTTGATCCAAAAGCCATGGAAACGTCATAAAATACTATTTTATGAATATTTTATTATAGTTAGTTGGATTTCAGCTAGACTTAGTTGAATTTTTACAAGAATGGCAAATTAGTAAATAAAGACTAGTTAGAGGGCAAATTGGTCATTTAACAAGGATGGCAATTTTGAAATATTTTGAAATATTAAGGGCAATTCTGAAAGGTGAATTACACTTGGATTAAGTCATGGCAATTGATTTTTGATAAGTTTAAGTCTTGGCCATTGGATTAAAAGGGCAAATTAGTAATTTCACTAATTAAATGAATTTTAAATTCATTTAATTTTAACATGTGGATTTAAATAAGTAAAAGATGAACCAAATTGTTCACCTTTCTTGAAATATTTTGAACTAAGGGGAGAAAAAAGGGAGAACATTTTTCAAGCTCGATTCAAGCCCTGAAACTCGATTTTCAAGTAATATTTTCAACTGCAAAGTTCTTCTACTCTTCAAGCTCTATCTTTTGATGTCAATAATTTATGAAATACATGCTTGATTGATGAGAATTTTTCATGAGAAGAAATTAGGGTTTATGGAATCAATTGGGGTTTTTGAGATTTTATGATTCCATATTGAAATTCAAGTTGAAATCAAGATTTTGTGATGTTAAAATCATGTTATTGAGTTGGGATTTAAACTCTACATGTTTTGATTATTATGAAGATGATTAGGGTTTAAGGATTCAAGTTTGATTTAGGGTTTATGATGTTGGACAAATGATCTAGTAAGCTTTAATTTGTTATTTGGAAGCAAAAACCTAAATTAAAGGTATAGGGACCATTTTGGCAGTTTTGAAAGTTAGAGGACTAATCTAATTTTTTTTGATTTTGAAGTGTATTTATGTTATTATTGAAGTTGGAGATGTGAAATTGAAGTTAGAATGTTAAACCGATGTTGAATTGAATTAGTGACCATTTTGACAAATTGTCAAAGTTAAGAGACCAATTCGGAAATAAGGTTTTAGAGAAGAAATAAATCTGATTTTAGTTGAAATAATAGAATTCAAGTAGTAATGTTGATTTGAGGACTAATTTGCAAAGTTAAGAAGCTTGAATCCTTATCTTTGCATTTTTAGTGACTTTTCGGAAAGAACGAAAAATTTGAGGGAATTATTTTTGAATAATTATTTGATGAAGAAAGTGATACATTAGTGGTTTGAATCAAGTAAGGGGACCAAATTGACAAATATCAAAGTAATGAGAAATTAGTATAAAGTTTGAAGTTATTTATGGAAGTTGTGTAGGAAAACTAGATTTGGCAGTAAGTTTGAAAATTCACCATAAATTCTAAAAAATGGTTAGATGGTGAATTTTATATCAATGTAAATATTTATTCGTCTAGTTTTGTTTAAAACAAACGTTGATTGATTTTGATTCATATATCAAAAGATATGAATTTTTAAGTGATGAAAGGTCAGAAAACAGAATAACAGTCTGTTCTAAAATTCAATATTGGAATTCGACTTTGAAAATTTGCCATAAATCGTACAAATTGAATCTGGGTTATTAGTTTATATGGTTGAAAAGCTTATCGAATCTAGTTGTGTTTCCAGGAAACGGAAACTGATTTCGAGTTCCGAGTTAAAAGATATTAATTTTTAATCGAATGAAGGTCAGAAAAATTACAGAACAATTTTTGTCAGGACAGCCCTATAAACGGGAGTTTGATGAATTTTCATAATTTTTTTAGATTTTATTAAATAATGTGGCTTATACCGTTAGAACTTTTATCGAATCTAGTTTCTACTGTATAAAGGAGATTAAGATTCAGTATGTATTCTGCCCTGTAGAAGTAAATATTTGAAGGTAGTGCAAGTTGACAGAAAATGGAAATTGAGACAATTTGTGTCTAATGTTGGTTAGCAAGCTTGGAGGAATGATTTGAAGATCAAAATGGTCACTAGGGACCAAAAATGAGTTTGTGAACAGTATAAGGAAGGAAAGAAATTTATGGAAAATTTTATATTGAATGATTAAATAGCTTAATTGAAATATTGTTAGAAGCGAATCTAACACATGTTTATTTATATTCATGTGATAAATGAAGTTGGATCTGAATCAAAAGAAGGTTCGAGGTACTATAAAGGAAAGGATCAATAGAGCTTAGTGAGGCATATTAATAAATGGCCAAGGTGAGTGCATTTCTAAATGTTTGCATTACATTGAAAATGGAATTGCATTTCTCTATAATACATGATATGATACATTGCTCGACATGGCAAGCTTGATGGAATACCAGGTACGAATTATTATTTGCATAAATAATGATGCATTATGCATACATGAAATTTGGATAATGACAAGACTAAAATGAAACAAGATACACCTGGGGATCCACGCCCATAGTGCAAACGCACTAACAAGGTGTTTATATAAGAAGCAAAGAGCGTCCTTATATGAGGAGCAAAAAGCGTCCTCTCGAGTACGTACTCTACATGGCACTACGGTGCAGATAGGCTACGGGGTTTCCATGGGCCTCTAGCCAGACACGATGATAATAATAACAAGATGTTACATGATACAGATGTTACATGATACATGTTACAGATGTTACATGATACATGTTACAGATGTTACATGATTACATGATACATGAAAAAGATGTTACATGATTTCCTGATACATGAAAAAGAAGTTACATGTTACATGACAGAGAAGTACATGACATACATGATAGAATACATGTTATGCAAATGATGGCATAATGAAAGCATAACCATGATAGAGTACATGATATGTAAATGATTACATGATGAAAGCATGTCCATGATAGAGAATATATTATGCAATAATATCATGATTTATATGATAGTTATGATACATGACATATGTACATTGTGATATACTTGCCATGTTATTGAGAAAATGAAATGCACCTTTATATATGACATACTGTATTACATTATTTCAAGTTTTTTTTAAAAATAAATAAGTTTAACTTCCTCACTAAGTTCGTACTTAGCGTGTGATGTTGTTTCACACGTAGGTCAAGTTGGAGCTTGAAGAAGAGTCAAGCATGCTGTTCAAGCTACAATATGTAGAACATTAGTAAGACATTTTAAACTATGACAATCTCTAGTGGGCATGTAAACTATTTACTTACTAATAGTATATGATGCATTAAATTGAATTATAATGATAGTTTAAATAATCAACTAGACGATGAATCGTATAGGGACAAAAATATTTAAGCTTAATTTCAGTAGCATGTTTAAGTAACATCTATAATGTATATTCAACTACGAGTATACGTTATGGGTGTTGCAGGAAAGCTCTTGTTATCGTTTGATTAACGGTATCATGTCACCAAAAATAGGTCATTGTGGTGCCTAAGGCGCACCACCCTCAACTCCAACACCATCATGCGGAATCGGTGGAGGAGGAGGCAACTCCTCATCATGTCTATTCACTACACTCCCCACATGTGCTCCCGTCTCTCGTCTCGGTCACATTCACAAAAAAATGAGTCTAAAACATGATAATGCAATAAAAAAACAATTAGGACAGCTTGCAGCAAGAATCCAAGTCACTCTTATTTAAAAACAAAATCATTTAACTCTAGTAGTAATAAGGCAATGTGTCCCCAAACTAAACACCTCAAACAATTCACATACCGAACATAATCTCACAAATTCAGACACCGTGTATAACAGTTAGCAAAAACATTCATCAACAATACATCAAACAATTATAACCCACTTCCCAACAACAATAACCTAGTTCTGATACCAACAAATGTAACCTCTTGACCTGGTCTAGTCGCAAGGCCGAACCGAGCGAGCTACATTAGGGTTTGTCGAGGCAAACCCAGAAGATTTACATTGGAACAGTCTATTTTTCTTTTATCTTATCTAAATGCATTTTTAAGTCCTTTGCAACTCATGTATCATGGATTTCATCTCTACCTCAATTTAATCTTCAACTGCTAAAGACTCTACATAGCAAGCTTAAAGAGCATCACATGTATAAACCACATTATACAAAATCATAATCCATTTCTCATGATACATCATCTCGTATATTGCCATTCAAGTGACTCAAAACAAGTTTCTTTCCAACTTACAAAAACACATCGGATACACGGGTTTCACAAGTGGTTCCTACGACCACTTAACATACATCTAACAGGAGTATACGGAACATTTTACCCCTCAATGGTTAAGATGTAAACTATCAACAATGGGAGCAAACGACACATTTAACCCCTCAACCATTGTGATACTCAATCCTCCAGCGAGAGAATACGACACATTTAGCCCCTCGACCGCTGCGTTTCTCATGGTGGAGAAAACGAAACACTCACAACCCCTCGACACACATGAGGCGACTTTTTATATTGCACTTTAAACCCTATAGCATGCCAACTATATTCGATAACATTTTACCACAACCACTTGTCAATATACTTATTAAAAACCATATTAGCTTACTGTTTTACATATGCATTAATTCAACTAATTTCCAATACATTATACCATATATTCTAGCATCCTCAACATACTTCCATAAATCATTTGCTTTAAACAAATCTCAATATAAATAATCATTTGCAACATCTTTTATTTTCAAAACATGCATATAACAGTAAGTAATCAAATCTATAAACATATGCATGAGATTATATTTTGCAAAACTAAAAAATGAGAGATAACTCAACAAATACTTACTTCAAAGCTTAGATAAGTGTTTCAAACTTATTCTAAACTCGCACAACTTCTTTCAACAAAAATTTAGAGCAGTAAAACATATTTCCACTCACTAACAACCCAAAGCTCCCTAGTCGATACGCGATCAAGCCTCCAAAGCTTTCGCAACCTCTCCAAATGCTATAGGATTCAACTCCCTACTTTTCCCAAACAAAAACATAGGATTAATGCACTTCCATGCATCTCAAATCCCCAACAAACAACAAACACAACTTTAACTCCCTTAGATCCATCAAATGCCTCTCTAAAGCATCTGAAAACATCATTAAACCTCAACTAAACAAAGCCCAGCCAAAACCTATTAATTCTAACATCTTAACAACATCAATTAACATCCAAAAACATCTTAAACACGTTCTTATACCTCCAGCAACACCACAACAACAAGGTCACATTAAAAGCCAACTATAAACAACCTAGAAAATTAGCAATTCACATAGTTTCGAGACCCCTTTATTTAACCTCTTATTTTAACATTAAAACACATCTTATAAGAGATCTAAATCCATTAGATTCATTACAAAACAGATCCAAATCAGTGTTTATCCAATTTCCACACAAAACTCAATTTAATTACCAAATCCATGTTTAAATCATAATTCCATAACATAAATAAATAGAAAAGGATCAAGAACTTGGGAATTTTAGTAAAGAACCTTTAATTAGAGGAGAGAAGAAAAAATCACCTCTAATTGCTGATTTCTCCCTTAATTGGCAAAGTTTGGTTGAAATCCAAATAGATTTTGTTGTAAGAATCAAAGGAATAAAATAGGCAATCAAAAGGAAATAAAAAAGAATTGATTCCTGGAATTTTTGGAAAGATTTTATAGTTTGGCTGCTGAGAAAGTTGGGAGAAAAGTAAAATCAAAGTTAGTTACGTAAGAAAGTGATTTTGTAAAAAATAGAAATCCTTTTATTAAATCTATTTTCTTTTACTATTAAAACCATTTTAAAACACTTTAAAAATATCCCAAATTAAGGGAATAATTTGATGGAAAATTTTGGTCAAATAGATCCTTAAAGATTCTAAGTTTTGACCCTTTTACGATTTAGTCACCAAAAATAATTTTGAAACTTTTCATTTTAGTCACTAGACCAAAATGTCCCAAAATCAGAATTATTTACTTCAAATTGAATTTAACAAAATACTTAAAATCAATTATAAGATATAATTCCTAAAACTAACTCGAATTGCCTAACTCGATTCTCCCGAACCGTCTATAGATCTGTTAGCTTCTAAGCTCAATTTTCAGGTGTTACACCATTTGAGGATGTAGATTTGTGACCGGATTTGTCTTATGATGAGGAAATGCTGGAGATCCTTGACTCTAGTAGTAAAGTTCTTCCTGGCAAGACAATTGAGCTAGTTAAGGTGTTGTGGTGACATCGCAATGTTGAGGAGGCCATGTGGGAGAGTAAGTTGGACATGACTGCTCATTTTTTGCATCTGTTCCCATCAAGTAAATTTTGAGGATAAAACTTCTCAAGGGGAGAGTTGATGTAACCCCCTCGAGCCGACCTAGTCGCAAGACCGAACCGAGCGAGCTACATTAGGTTTACCGAGGTAAACCGTGAAGAAAAAACTCAAAACGCATCCATTTTTTTCTTTTATCTTATGTGTTCATGCTGACCACAAGTGAAAACTCAACTCAATCGGACATCGAATCGACATCCAATTGGGGTACAATTGCAATTTAGGGACCAAATTGCAATTCCAAAAAATTACAAGGACTTTTCCTATTTTTATGTTACCAACCTTCAATTAGTCAAGTTTTATGCATGCATGTTGAAATTTAGCTCAAAATACTCATCCATACTCATTCAATTGCACCCACAAAATTTAGGGACTAAAACGTAAGAAAATAGAACTTCAAAACATCCAAATAACCGAATTAACGGTAGCGGTATTGGTACACTTACACGCGTATTGGTACGGTATTGCTATTTCAAAAACCCCAAATTCTAGTAGCCAAATCTCGTTTCAGTACGCCCTCACGTACCGATACGCTATGCCAAATGCACAACCCTGTACCGAAATGGTTCCTCGCATATCAAAACACCATGCCTAAAAAGGCTTACCCGTACCGAAACACTTGCCCGTGTTCTGATACACTAAGCCTGGATTGGCTTGCCCATACCAAAATAGGGACACGCGTATTGATACTCCTGGACTTGAAATGTCCTATTTTGCTGGTTTAACATGCTTTCAAACATACCAAAACACCCTAACATGCTTCTAACATGAATCCAACACATTCAAGAGATAAACCACAACAAAACATCACAAATTCTTCAACCTTTCATGGCATCATACTTCAAATGTAAATCTAGATGCATGCTTCCTAGAAATCAAGCCAAGAAAAGCATGAAATCTTAAACCATCACCACAAACAATCCATAATGGCCAATTACAAACCAAGAGCAGCAAAACAGCTTTGCTCAAACAAGGAGTTTAACAAAACACCTCCCAAAACAATAACGAAAACCCCATTGCCCTTATTACTTATAGTCTAATTCAAAAATACTTTTAGTATCAAGTCTTTGACGATCCCTTGCTTCCTCGCTGCCTCCAAATCTTTAATTTTCTACTTTGATGGACAAAGAGAGCGTAAGCACACTAGGCTTAGTGAGGAGTGCTAAAAAACAACACACCATCAATGCATTTGAAACCATTTCTCATCAACATATTGAAATCTCATTTCATTCATCTTTTAGACATCACTTAAATCATCATTTGAACACCATGCCTTGAAAACCATGCACTTAACACTTTCAAAAACCAACATACTAAACCATATGCAACATGTGTCATTAACCATCAGTAAATCCCATCGCTAAACCTCAATTTAAGCCTTCCCATGCATAACCAACCATATGCAAAGCTCAAAGAGTAAACATGTATAAATCACTTTATACAACATAAACCATTACATGACATATCCACAATTATATTGGCTTACAAGTGATCATTAACCAAGTTCCATTAACAAATAGTTCATCGGATACACGGATTCAACAAGTGTCCTCACAACACTTCAAGCCATCTCAACCGGAATAGCGATACAATCACAATCGCGGTACATTATAATCGGGTACACTTACAACCCACGAGGACACCAACCCTAACCCTCGGTTAGATGCTTAATCCATTAAAAGGAGTTTACGATACGATATAACCCTTCAACCGTTAGGGTACTTGGATGAAGTATTCGGTACACCGTATAAAACCCTTCGACATCCAAGACGACTCTTTATAGTGCACTATCAATCCTATGGCCGGCCAACTATATCCGATAACATTTTTAAACCACATCACTTGCCAATATAATTCACAATTAGCAACATACCTCACTGTTTTTATATGCATTAAACCAAATCATTATCCAAAGCAACAAACCATGCTTTTTAACAAGTATTTCCACATACTTACAAGGATCACTTACCATGTGCATCCTTCAACATTTCATGATTAAAAACAATATCTCACATACTTTAAGACATGCTTAACAGTAGGTACCATGTAATTCAAAAAAAGTGTATAAAACATTTCATAAAAGCACGACCGAGAGAGAAAACCATTTTATACTTATTGTAACCCCCTCGACCTGGCCTAGTCACAAGACCGGACTGAGCGAGCTACATTAGGTTTACCGAGGTAAACCAGGAAGAAATTACTTGAAACACGTCCATTTTTTTTTGTTTTTGTCGTGTCTAGAAGCAAATTATCACCCTATATGTTCATACAGCAACGGAAGAAAGATCATCTCAATCAGGCATCAAATTGACATCCAATTGTTCGGAAAAGCCATAAAAGGACCAAATTGCAAATTCTAAAAATTCCAAGGACTTGACCCATTTTTATGATACCAACCTTTAGTTAGGTAGATTTCATGCAAACATGTCAAAAATTAACTCAAGAGGACCAACCATACTCATTCAATTGCATCCACAACATTTAGGGACTAAAATGTAAGACAACAGAACTAGTTTCATGAAATTAACTGAAATAACTGCCAGTCGTATCATACGGTAGGACCCGTACCGATACGGTATTGCAATCCCGTTTTGGTACGCCTGGTACTGTACCGGTACACCATTTTGAACCCAAAAATCCATTTAATATTGTCAAAACACTGTACCGATACGGTCAGCATGCATTTCGGTACGCGGGCTCGGACTAAAAAAGAAGGATTCTAGTAGCAATAGACCGTACTGAAACCCCTGCACCCGTTTTGATACACCTAGCTCAAAATTGCCTAGCCGTACTGATACGGTCCTCTGCGCATCTGTACGCCTAGGCTTATAATGTCATTTTTAGCTAATTTTTCACTCGAATCTAGATGCATTTAGGTCCTAGCAACTCTCATCCATGCATACAAACATCCATCTAAGCATTTTTCAACTCCAACATCAGAATTCAACAACCATAACAACTTATACATTCAAATGACCAAACCATAGGCAAACTCCCGAAACATTTTTGCCAAACATACCAAAATGCACAAATAGACCATTCTCAGCATAAGCAACATATCAACATCACCAACACAGCATAATAAACTTTCACAGACTATCTCAATATGGATATCATTAAGGCAATTCTAGATGCATACCTAAAAACCACACATCAACAACAATAAGCAAGGATTAACCTCAAGCTTAGCAACATTAAATCACCCTTATAATCCAGCATAGAAACATACTTAAAAGCCATGGAAAATAGAATTACACCTCCCCAAAATATTGTGAACACATTGCCTTATTAACCAGAAACACAAGCCGAGTTCATACTCAAAAGTAGTTTATCACTTGGATCCTTTAAACCCTTGCCTTTGTTGCCCCGAACCTTAATGATCTGCATCATTAGGAAAAAGAGAGCCTAAGCACACATGCTTAGTGAGGATACTCATAAAAAAATGATGCAATTAAAACCTTTTGAAAACATAGCACTTGTTCCCAAAACATGCTTAACAACCAAAGCATTTTCCCTGTCTCCAACCGAGACATGCATAATCACCTTTATGCAACATTATATACATGATCCATTCTTAGATCCCAAAGCATTATAAAACAAACCATCCTTAAATCCCAAAGCTTTACAAATAGGTTCAAAATAAGAACTCTCATAAACTTTCACATAAATTGGCATTTATAGTGACCCGGATAGACTCCCTCTATCGCACACATATCGGATACACGGATCTCTCATACCATGCCTAGCTAAACCGCATGATATCCCAAACCTTGCCTAGTTAAACTGCGAGACTCCACCCTTGCCTAGTTAAATTGCAAGTGTACCGACCTTGCCTAGTTAATCTGCAAGATCACCATCAATTTGGGTTGCCTTGTTAAACCACATGGCCCAAATGAGGTCCCCAATAGTCCGAGTGGCCTTGTTAAACAGCTGTACCTCAAGGACCCATGGCCACGATCGATTTTGTTCATATTTTATAGTGCACTTATAATCCTATGGCATGCCAACTATATCCGATTATTTTCTCATCACGTCACATAGCCAATATATCATTTGCAAAATCATTTACTTACTGTTTTACAATGCATTATATAAAACACCATATATGCAAATCACATTACCCAAGCAATAACACCATTCCCAACCGGAATGTAATCCAATGCTCACTAGCATTTAACATACTTTTAATCCCCTGCATATGTACTTAAAATCATGCATTTCCAGTAAGTAAATCATACCATGTTTATCACCAAAACATGAAAATAACAAGCGAATATCCAAGCCGATATTCAAGAGTAAAATAAAGGAAATTTACTTCTGAGCTTAGGTAAGTGTCTCACGCTTACCCTAAACTCTCAACAACCTTTACAAACCTTTGTAAAGCATTTAAATCCAGTTTCCACTCAACGATACACTTCGCCTTGCTCGCCAATACGAATCGCGCTCCCAACAAGCAACAATCAATGTCGAACTTTTTCGCCTTGATTATCCCCTATTTTAACAACCTAAAACCAGAGGCCAAATGCATTAAAATGCATTCAAACCATTGCCTAACATCAATCTCCCGTAACTCTCAAGTTGCCCACTCAACAACCTTCCGAAACATACCGAAGTCATCCTCAAACACTTCCAAAACTCAACTCAGCCTTAATATAAAGATTCAAACCATTAAACTTCATCAATTAACAACTAAAAACCCTTCCCCAACATCCTTTTACTTCCAGCAATGATAAAACTCAAATATCACCACAAAAACACAAATCTAACAACCTAACCAATTAGAGATTTAAGAGTTTCATGATTCCATTGATGAAAACAACTTATCAACATCATAATACATCCAAAATATGTTTAAAATCAATCTTAAACATTGGAAAACATATCCACTTCGAACCTTTCACTATTCCATCAATTTCACCCAATTAATTCAATTATACATTGTTTAACATGAAGAATCAGTTTATAAATCATGAATCAAGGATCAAACACTTGAGAATATCAATAAATAACCATTCAATAGAGGATATCATGGATCTTACCCCTATTTTGAGATTTCTCCTTCAATTAGCTTGTTTAAAACTAGGAAAACACAAGATTTCAATGAGATTTTGTAAAACAAAGTTAAAGAATCAATTATAAATCAATAATCTGAGTAAAAAGATCTCTCACCTATGGATTTTGATGAAAACTTGAGTGTTTGGCTGAGAGAGAAGTGAAGAGAAAGGTTGAGAGAAAAGTTACGTCAAAAAATCTTGAAAAGGGTTAACTAACTTTTAGTATCTAAAATCTCTTTAATTAACTTTGGAAACACATGTTAAAATAGCTTAATTGAAAGGAGTAATCACCAGGAAAAACTTGGTAAAATAGCTCCTTAAGGATTCTAATAATTTGATCCCTTTTCATTTTAGTCACCTTTTAAAACAATTTTCAAATTTTACATTTTGGTCACTAACCAAAAAGTCACCCTTCCAAAATCCATTTTCCAAAATTGACTTCACCATAAACCTTAAAATATTAAATAATGATTTTATCATATTTTCCCACAATTTTAACACCTTCAAAAATATTTAACTCGATTAAATCCCGAAACCAACTCGAATCTCTAATTCCGGTCCACCGGACCTTTGAACTAACCTTTGAAATGTCTAGCCCCAAAACCGGGGTATAAAACTTACTTTCGAGTTTAAACCAGCATTTCAAGCTAAGTTGAAACTCCCATAAACCACCTTTAAATCATTTCAAAGCTGAAGTTCACGTTCTCACTCACCGATACGCAAAACCTCAATTTGCCGACGCAAATTCAAGCGTCCGAAGCCTCCAAAGCTTCACCGATAGCTTCTGGACCATCCTCCCCTATTTTAACCACATAAAAATAGAGGATTAATGCATCACAATGCATTCAAACCACTGCAGCAACATTCCTCACAAACATCAACAATCCTTTCACAACCACAACAACCGAAATCATCATCTAACTCTTTCCAAACACAACCCAGCCACAAACTAACAATCTAACACTTCCATTAACATCAATCAAAACTTAAAAACAGGATTACATCATCCTTATATCTCCAGCAACTAAACAGCCACCACAACACCTCAAAAACACAAATATAACAACCTAAATAATTAGGGATTCAAGGAGTTTCGGGAATCCAATGTTAAAACAACTTATCAACATTATAAAACATCCAATACATGATTAAAATCAATCTTCAACACTTAAAAATAGATCCAATACGAATCTCCCTCAATTTCATCAATTAAACCCAATTTAATCAAATAATCATCATAAAAACATAAAATCAGATTATAAATCATTAATCGAGGATCAAATACTTGGGAATATCAATAAATAACCATTCAATAGAGGATAAAAATGAACTTTACCTCTATTGTGTGATTTCCCCCTCAATTGATTGATTAAAGCTTGAAAAACACAAGATTTGAATAAGGTTTTGTAAATCAAATATAAAGAATCAATTATAAATCACGAATCCATGAAAATAAATCTCTCACCTCTGGATTTTAATGAAAACAAGAGTGCTCGACAGAATAGAAGTGGAGAGAAAAGTTACGTCAAATTTCTTTAAAATCAATAACCACATTTTCATTATAAAATCCATTTTAATTAATAATTAAAACACATGTTAAAAGTCTTAATTGAAGGGAGAAACCACCATCCAAAATTTGGTAAAATAGCTCCTTAAGGATTCTATGAATTTGATCCTTTACAATTTAGTCACTTTTTAAATATAGTTTTCAAAAATTACATTTTGGTCACCAACCAAAATGTCACCCTTCCAAATCCAATTTTCCAAAATTTATTTCACCAATATTTTTCATATATTTAAATATGATTTTTAACCATTTTCCATGTTTTTATCTTACTCAAAAATATTTATTCCCGAATTCGACTCGAATCTCTAATCGGTCCACCCGACCGTCTAACCAGTCCTTAAACTGCTAGGTCCAAAATTGGGGCGTTACAGTTGTAACTCCCCAGTTTTGGTCCTAGGAGGTTCCTAATTGGTTTAGACGGTCCGTTGAATCGAATTAGATGATTCAAGTTAGTTTCGGGATTTAATTTGAAATAAATATTTTTTGATGAGATAAAAATATGTAAAAATAATATAAAATATTATTTAATATATAAATGATTTTTTTAAAATAAATTTTACAAAAAGGGGTCTCAAAATTGGAAATTTTGGTTAGTGACCAAAATGTAAAGTTTTAAAACTATTTTTGGTGACTATTTTGTAAAACGGTCAAAACTTTGAATCATTAAGGAGCTATTTACCCAAAGTATAATATCAGAATTTTTCCCTTAATTGTTTATTTTAAATTATTTTTAAAGATAATATAAAAGGCTTGAAGAATTAATTGGATAATTAAAAGGTTAAAAACAATTTGACGTAACTAACTTTTCAACAAAAGCTTTTCTCTCAAATTCTCTCCAGCCAAACACTTTTTCCACTTCAATTTTCTCAGGTAAACTCATGACTTCAACACTCTTTTTATTTCAAATTAATCTTTGATGGTTTTCTAATAAAACCTACTTGATTTGGTTTTGTTTTCTCAAGAAAATTCATCCAATTAAGAGGAAAGGCGGCCATTAGAGGTGAGGTGCGTTTTTCTTCTCTAATACAAGGTTCTTTATTGAAATTTCCACGTTATTGATCCTTTACATATGATTTCCAACTTGATTTGATGATTTAATTATGGAAAATTAGTTTAATCAAGGGTTAATTGATTAGATCGGTGGATTTTTGTATAGACTCTGTTTTGCTGACTTCTTGATTGATTTTAATCATGATTTTTGTAACACCCTGATTTTGGGCCTAGCATTTTTGTGGCTTGTTAGACGGTTTGATAGACCGGGTTAGGGATTCAAGTCTAATTCGGGAGTAAATATTTTTTGGTAAGATAAAAATATGGAAAATGGTTAAAAATCATATTTTAATATATGATTAATACTAGTGAAAACAATTTTAGAAAATGGTTTTTGGAAGTGTGACATTTGGTTAGTGACCAAAATGCAATTTTTGAAAACTAGTTTTTAAAAGTGACTAAAATGAAAAGGATCAAATTCTTAGAATCCTTAAGGAGCTGCTTTACCAAGTTTTTGCTGGTGATTTCTCCTATAAATTAAGTCTTTTAACATGTGTTTTAAAAGTTAATTAAAAGGGAATTTGGTTATTAAAAGTTAGTTATCACTTTAAAGAAAATTGATGTAACTTTTCTCTCAACTTTTCTCTCCACTTCTCTTCTGCCAAACACTCAAGTTTTCATTAAAAAATAGAGGTGAAAGATCATTTTACTCAAATTATTGATTTGTAATTGATTCTTTAATTTTGATTTACAAAACCTCATTGAAAACTTGTGTTTTCTTAGCTTTAAACAAGCCAATTGAGGGAGAAATCGCACAATAGGGGTAAGGTCTGTGATTTCCTCTATTGAATGGTTCTTTATTGATATTCCCAAGTGTTTGATCCTTGATTTATGGTTTATGGTCTGATTTTGTGTTTTTATATTGAATTAATTGATTTAATTGGGTGAATTTGATGAAATAGTGAAAGATCCGTGTTGGATCTGTTTTCCAGTGTTGAATATTGATTGTAATCATATTTTGGATGTATTATTATTTTGATAATTTTTTTTTATCAATGGAATCCCGAAACTCTTGAATCCCTAGTTGTTTAGGTTGATAGATTTGTGTTTCTGTGGAGTTTGGTAGCTGTGTAGTTGCTGGAAGTATTTGGATGAATTAATCTTGTTTTCAAGTGTTAATTGATGATTATGGAAGTGTTAGATTGTTAGATTGTGGCTGGGTTGTGTTTGGAAAGGATTAGATGATGATTTCGGTTGTTGTGGTTGAGTAAGTTTGAGAGGATTGTGGAAGTTTGTGAGGATTTGTTGTTGCAGTGTTTTGAATGCACTGAGATGCATTAATTCTCTATTGTAATTAAAATAGGGGAGGTTGATCCGGAAGTAATCGGTGAAGCTTCAGAGGCTTCAGACGCTTGATTTCGTGTCGTCGAATCGAGGTTTCGCGTATCAGTGAGTGAGAACGTGGATTCCAGTTTTGGAATGTTTTAAAGATGGTTTATGGGAGTTTAAACTTAGCTTGATACCATGGTTTAAAATTGAAAGTAAGTATAATGTGGTTTTCTCTCTCGGTCGTGCTAGTTTGAATGGTTTTATGCACTCTTTTTGATTTACATTAAACCTACTGTTTAAGCATGATTTAAAGTATATGAGATACTGTTTATGAGCATGAAATGCTGAAGGATGCACATGGTAAGTGATCTTTGTAAGTATATGGTTTATACTTGTGTTTAAAGCATGGTTTGTTGCTTTGGAAAATGGTTTGGTTTAATGCTTGTAAAAATAGTATCGTAAATGGTTAATTATATTGGCAAGTGATGCAGTTTTAAAATTGTTATCGGATATAGTTGGCCGGCCATAGGATTGATAGTGCACTATAATAACTCACTTTGGATGTTAAGGGGTTTAGATCCGTGTACCGAAAACTCCATCCAAGTACCCTAACGGTAGAGGGGTTATACAGTACCGTAAACTCCCGTTAGTGGATTAAGCATCTAACCGAGGTAAGGGGTTGGTGTCCCCGTGGGTTGAAAGTGTACCTGGTTTGTTTAGGTACCACAATTGTGATTGTATCGCTATTCCGGTTGAGATGGCTTGAAGTATTGGGAGAACGCTTGTTGAATCTGTGTATTCGATGAACTATTTTGGTAAAGGAACTTGGTTAATGATCACTTGTAAGCCAATATAATTGTTGATGTATCATTGAAATGGATTATGTTGTAGAGTGGAATTTATACATGTTTACTCTTTAAGCTTTGCATATGGTCGTTCTGCGTGGGAAGGCTTAAATTGAGGTTTAGCAATGGGATTTGTTGTTTGTTAATGATACATGTTGCATATGGGTTAATATGCTGGTTTTAAAGATGTTAAGTGCATGGTTTTTAAGGCATGATAATGTTTTAAAGGATGACTGAAATGATATTTCAATGTAATGTTGAGAAATGGCTTTAATGCATTAATGGTGTGTTGTTTTTTAGCACTCCTCATTAAGCCTAGTGTGCTTACGCTCTCTTTGTCCATCAATGCATAGAATTAAAAGCTTAGAAGGCAGCGAGAAGCAAGGGATCACAATAAGACTTGTTAATCAAAGTATGTTTTTGGTGTTGACTATAAGTAATAAGGGCAATGGGGGTTCCGTTGTTGTTTTGGGAGGTGTTTTGTTAAACTCCCTGTTTGAGCAAGTTTGTTTTGTTGCTCTTGGGTTGTAAATGGCCATTATTAATTGTTTGTGGTGATGGTTTGAAGTTTCATGCTTTGCTTGATTGGTTTTCTAGGAAGCATGCCTCTAGATTTACATTTGAAGTATAATGCCTTGAATGGATGTTAAAATTAGGTTGTCTTAGTGTGGTCTGATCCTTGAATATTTTGGATGTGTGTTAGGGGCATGTTAGGATGTTTTGGATTGTTCAAAAGCGTGATAAACCAGCAAAAATGGACATTTCAGGTCCAGGTATACCGGAACGAATGTTCCTGTTTCGATACGAGTAAGCCATTCTAGGATTAGCGTACCGGTACGCGGGAAACTATTTTGGTACGATTCTAGGCAAATTTGGCCAGTGTTTCAGTACTCAGGGAGGCATTTCGATACGGTACAATGTTTTCATGAAGGGCGTTTTGATACGCGGAGGCGTATCAGAATAGAAATAGGCTACTGGAATTTTGGGGTTTTTAAATGGTGAAGGCGTATCGAAACACCCTTGTCCGTACCGGTACGGTGGTAGTTAATTTGGTTATTTGGAATCTTCTGAAGTTTTGTTTTCTTTCGTTTTGGTCCCTGAATGTTGTGGATGCAATTAAATGAGTTTGGATGGTCTTTTTGACTTGATTTTTAACATGTGAGCATAAAACCTATTTAATTAAAGTTTGGTAATATAAAAATGAGTTAAGATCCTGTAGGTTTCCAAATTTGCAATATGGTCCCTAAATCGCAAATGTGATCAATTGGATGTCAATTCGATGCCCGATTGAGTTGGGTTTTCACTAGAGGTTAGTATGAACATGTAGGATAATAATAATGTATCTAGACAAGCTAAAAGAAAAAAAATGGCATGTTTCGGGTTTAATCTTCTTGGTTTACTTCGGTAAACCTAATTTAGCTCGCTCGGTTCAGTCTTGCGACTAGGTCGGGTCAAAGGGGTTACAATTTTGATGTTAAATAATGTTAATAAGTGGGTTTTAAATCTAGGTTGCTAGTTATGAGTTTTTGAGGAGTTGTGGAGGTTTATTGAATGCTGGAGGTATAAGGATGTTATTGTTGTGTCTTTAGATGTTAATTGAAGTTAATTGTTGGGTTAAAATGTTAGATTGTGGCTGGGTTAAGTTCGGAAGATGTTTGACACTGATTTCGGTTGTTGTGGAGTGGAATTGAGCAGTGAATGTTGAGGATTTGTGTTGCTGTGTGTTGAATGCATTTTGATGCATTGAATCCTCCATTTTTGTGTGGATAAAATAGGAGAAGTTGGTCCTCAAGCTTGAACGATTGTTTCAGAAGCTTTGAAGGCGAGGTTACCGTATCGGCAAGCGAGGTTTTGCGTATCGGTGAGTGAGGACATGATTTATAGCTTTTCAAAGGTTTAAAAGTTGTGTTTGGGAGTTTAGATCAAGCTTGAAACACTAGTCTAAGCTTGGAAGTAAGTAAAGGATGAATTCTCTCTTGAACTTGATTTGGCAAATAGATTTTATGCACTTGTTTTTATAGATTGATTACTCATTGTTTATGCATGATTTAAGCATGGTTTAATGCTGAGCAATGATTATGAAATGATGTTGATGCATTTGGAAGTAATGCATGATTTGATAATGTTTTTGAACATTAGTAATGCTTGGTTGAAAGCATTGAGAAAATGGTTTTGATTGATGCATATAAGAAACAATGAGTTGATGTTAATGAGATGGATTATATTAGCAAGTGATGGTTTGAAAATGTTATAGAAATGTTATCGGACATAATTGGCTGGCCATAGGATTTAAAGTGCACTATTATAAGTCGCATATGGTTCGTAGAGGTGATGTGTTGAAAGTATTACTCTGACCATGTAAACCCCAATACTGTTAAGGTAATACTTCAATGGCTTTTACTCCGGAAGCGACCGTAGAGGTGATGCGTTGGAGGCGTTTACTCCAAATTGGAGGATGGGCCGTGGTAGTGTAGAGGTAATGCATGTGTTGCATTTACTCCATGCCATTGGGATGTTAAGTGATTGGGATATCACTTGGAAAATCCGTGTATCCAATGTATTTTGATGAATGAAATGAGATAGATAAAGGATCACTTGTAAGGCAATATAATGAATTGATGTATCATGTTTATGGATTGTTGTATAATGTGATTTATACAGGCGAATACTCTTTAAGCTTTGTATATTGGATCTTATATATGGAAAGGCTTAAATTGAGGGTTACGTATGGGGTTATGTTGTTGAATCCATGATACATGTTACATATGGTTTAATATGTTGTTTTGGAAATGTTAAATGCATGGTTTTGATAAGGCATGGTGTTGAAATGATGATTTAAAAGTGTCTTGGAAAATTGTTAACAAAAGATTGATTAAACGATTTATAATGCATTGATGGTCGTTGGTTTTTGAGCATTCCTCACTAAGCCTAGTGTGTATACGCTCTCTTTTTTATCAATGCAGAGAATTATAAGTTGCAGGTAGAAAAGAAGCAAGGAAAGGAAATCCAAGAACTTGTTTTCAAAGTATGGTTTGAAACGTTTAATAGTAGTAATAAGGGCAATGTGTTAAATGTTGTTTTGGGAAGGTTTTTGGTGAACTCCCTGTTGGTGCAAGTTGTAATTGTTGGTTTGGACTTGTAAGAGGATTAAAGTGTTTGAGATGTGGTTGGATTTATATTTTGGATGTTGACTAGGGAGCATGCCTATAGACTTTGTGTTTGATTGTGCTAGACTTACTAGGCTTGGTAATATGCTAGTATATTGATGTTCAAGCATGTTTCTAGTGTTATATGTTGATTAGAAATGTGTTAAGGTTGTTTAGAGTGAGCCAAAGTGTCATATGTTGGACCTAGAGGTCATTACAAGTCTCTGCGTACCAGTACGGGTACCCAAGTATTGATATACGGGGTCCTGATCAAGCTCATTTCATCGAAATAAAACATAGGGTATCGGTACGCTTAGCCAACTTATCGGTATGCCTTGAGGAAAATTATACACTAGTGTTGATACACGGGTTGGCGTATCAAAACGATCCCTTCAATTTTAACCATCCTTATAGATACGCAGGGTACCGTATCAGTACGAGATCTAGCTACTGGAATTTCGAGTTTTGAAAGAAAAAAAAGGGGATTGGTTCGGGGTCAAGACTATATCGATACAAGTGGGTCACCACACCGGATCAATACGGTTAAATATGTATCGGTACGAAAGTTGTTTTGTTAGTTAGGCTGTATCAGTACGGGCTTGCCTGTATCGGTATGCCCTGTTGAATTTGTGTTGAACTGTTTGTTAAAGTTTAGAAATCTTGCAATTTAGTCCCTTATTGTTATGAGTTCATATGAATGAGTTTAGATGACTATTTTGAGATGGAATTTAATACACTAGCATGAAAATGGATCAATTAAGGTTGGGTAATCTTAATTTTGTTAAAAACCCTATAATTTACAAAAATTACGTTTTGGTCCATGATGTGAAATGTGAAGCAAATGAACCCTGTTTAGGAATCTGAATTTAACGTGACGTTTCCGCTGAAGCATGTTCACTTAGGATATAAATAATATGCATCTAGACAAGATAAAGAGGAAAAAAATAGACCGGTTTAGGATTTAGCTCGTGTTTGCTTCGGCAAACCTAATGTGATCCTTTCAGTTCGGTTTCGTCTAGGCCGGGCTAAGGGGGTTACAACTGCCCTTGAGCTACTTGAGCTGCCATCTTAAATCCTTGAGCTGGCCGAGCTTCCATTTCCATGCCTTGTACCTAAAGAAAACATAAAAACACTTAAATGAGCTAAACTGTAGCTATGAACTTAAGTACGAATATGCTAAGTATGCAATGCAAACATAACTTAATATAAAGATGTGGATTATAGATTCATTCATGTAACTTATGTAATATAAGTATTAAAGTGCTCGAACATAATCCCTAATATAAGATACATGTTATAAAGTATGCTAATGACATGATAAGGCATGTTATGCATCATATTATAACTTAGTATGGCATGAATGAAAAAGATAACATAAATAAGTAAAAGATGTGTAAGGAATTTAAAAGCTCCCTGTTCTTTCATCCCTATTATTAGAGATGGAAGGATGATGATGAATAGGTACCCAAGCAGGATTGTATCAGAGAGTGAGAAGATAACTATTGAGGAAGAGATAGAAAACCAGGTAGAATGTATCATATTTTATCCTTTACGCAACATCATAACTGACGTGTACCATTTTAGGTCATATGTGTAAACTATTTCGTGTTTCTTGTACTGGTTTTCAGCAACTTGATGTTGTTATGATTGCTTTTCTGTTTTTTTCAGTGTTCAAAAGCGATAACAACGATACCAATGACTATTGAGTTGTTTCTGCAATGGAAGACAAAGAAGATTGAAGAAAGAGATGCTAGTTTGGCTGCAGAACGAGCAAATAGGGCTAAAAATGATCGCATGAGGTATTTTCTTCCTGCTGGTTGTTGTGTTAAAAATATTCCATTTGAGCAAATCTTATTTATTTGTTTGTCAATTTCAGTGGTCGTGAGTTGTTTCTCTCGGATGCAAGTTCATTTGCAGATGATGTTGAAGCATATTAGGAATACCGGAGAGAAGAACAAGCGGTCCCTGAGCAGAAGGTAATTCTTCTATTATGTCTTCTGTGAATCAGTACCATTGAGAATTGTCAGCTAGAAACTTGTTCTTTTATTCAATTTCATTTCACTTATATCCCCCCCCCAGTGGTTAAATTTCGGTTTTAGTCCCTATAAAACTTAAGGTAATGGCAAAATCATATCTTGGCCCTCCAAAAATTGTAGTTTGAATTTAGTCCTTTTACAAGTTATATAAATACAAGCCAAGGAAATGATAAAATTATAATTTGTCCTTTCAAAATTTTATAATTTAATTGTCCCCCCCCCCAAAAAAAGGTCTTTTGCTCACCTTGACCTGACTTTTATGTATAGCACCTAAATCTATTCTGCCCTGCCTCAAAATATTACAGAATTATTTATATTATATTAATTTTGACAAGATTAAATTAAATAAATATTATAAAATTTTATAAAAATTAAGAAATCCTAAAAAGTTAAAATGTTATAAAATCATATAAAATGAAATAAAATCCTAATTAAAATCTTTCAACAGTTGTATAATTAAAAATAGATATTTTAATAAATTTTCCATGGTGAGAATGGGTTTGGTTTAAACCTCTTGTCCTCTCGAACCTAAAATTTTAATTAAAAACCTACTTATTCTTACCCACTTTTTTTTTTAAAGAAAAACCTTCCCTAGATGGTTTTATAGGATGGAAATTTGTTTGCCCCTTAACTATGTCTCTTTTGGCGCTCCCACTTTTAAAAACTAGGTTTAAAGTTAAAGTTTAAGGAGCTAGGGGTAAGGTATTTTTTAGGGTATATAATTTAGGGTTTATGATGTGGAATTTAAAGTTAGGGTTTAAAATTTAAATTATTAGTATTTTTAGTGTGGGGCATAAAAAATGACATACTTAGGGGTAGAGATTTTTTTTTTGTTTTATAAGATCTGGTAAACTGGATGTTTTATTATCAATGTATTGAGATTGAGTTACAAAGATAATGAATGCATCAAAAGTTACACGAGCCATTCTTATATACTATGCTGACTAAACTTAACTGACTTCAAAACTAACTTTATCCAACTACTAACTGCTTGTTGTAACATCCCCTCAAGAAGGAGTCTGATGAATGTTGAGAAGACCCAACTTGACCAGAAACGAATGAAAAGAATGAGAGTGAAGAGCCTCAGTGAAGATGTCAGTCAATTAATCATGAGATCAAACATGAAATAACTTGAGAAACTAAAAGAAATTTTGTCCCAAATAAAAGGACGATCAACCTCAATATGCTTAGCTCGCTCTTGAAAAACTTGATTTGTAGCCAAATGAATAGCAAACTGATTATCACAATATAAGAAAGCCTGGGAAATGGGAATCTAAAATGATGACAGAAGAGCAGTAAGCCAGATAAGTTCACAAGTGGCAGTGGCTATGGCATGATATTCTGCTTCTCAAGACGATGTGCTAATTGTATGTTGCTTTTTGAATTTCCATAAAATAAAAGTATCACCAAGATAAGTACAATATCCAGTGATGGAGCGTCACATATGTAACTCTCCTACCCAATCTGATAGAGAATCGATTCAGAAACATATCTGAACGAACTTCATAAAATTTTAAATCTTTTTAATAATCCAGTCGTATCATTAAACATATGTTGTCAAACATGAATATTTAAGTAAATCATAAGAACAAATTAATTTATTGCTTTCTTAGTGTTAATCCTTATGCATAGTGACTATTTTACAAAAATCACAAGATTAGAACAGGTTTATCAGCTCAAATTCCAGTGGCGTATCATTATTTGTTCCATCATAAGGAACCTACAGATCTAATTTTCGTTTCATTCACATTCAAATAGTGAGTCAATTAAACATGCAAATTTCAAGGACCTTTCCACAAATTATTACAAATGTCATATCTGCTAAGCAAGCCAAAGCATGATTCATGCAATTCATTATTTATATGACTATGCAAATAAATATCCAGATCCATCTAAGGACCATGGGTTGTTCAATTAAGTCCTTTAACATTTAGGGACCGATTTATAATTTTTTTAAATTAATGAGCTTTAAACTGATTTTATCCCGTCATTATGAAATTGACTCTAACATTAACATGTCTTTAATTTATCATGCATATCATATGACATTAACAAGCTTAATTTAGCTTAAGGCCACTTAGGATTAAATTGTAAATTAGGGATAAACTTACAAATTTTTAGAATCTAACTTAGTCAAATTCTAATTCATATTTTAAGGATCCTACATGTAAAGTTTTTGGTCATTAACTTACTTGTAGCTCTCTAATTGTCCAATTAAGGTTTTAATAGTTTTACCTACCTTCGTTACCAGTACTCAAATGGTCGTACCAATACGCCTGACCGTTATTACCGTTATGACTAAGATGGGTATCTGTATGGTACAACCCGTATCAATACCCTATGCACATCTTTAAATTCAGTGACCAATGTCTATTTCAGTACCGATATGAGCTACGTTATATCGTGACACACTAGGGTCGGTACGGTCCCGGTACACATAACCTAAATTCCCAAATCATGATAGATTGAGTACCGATACACAATCACATTGTACCGGTACACGTATTTTATTATTACATCTAACCCAATCGAGTATCGGTACGACTACTCCCGTACCGGCACCCCTTAAAAAATCCTAAATTCAGTTTCCCGTATTGGTACTACTGTTTCCGTACCAGTACCGGGCTTACAAAATGACTGATAATTTTATTTTCATACCGATACGCTCCCACCAGTACCGGTACGCCCTGTACAGATTGATAAAATTTTATATGGTCTTTATTTATTTTAGGTACCCAATTTGTGTCTAAACTTTATGAAATTTTACCATAAATCTAATATCACTTATGTTTAAGTGTATGCTCATTTTCATAGCACTCCAAATTCATTTGATGTGTTTAACAACTTAGGTGCCCTAAAAGCCATTTTGTGCACAGTTTCCCTTTACCAAACTTTTATATTGTGTCATAAAAACATAAACATGCATTTAAACTTTGATACATATCATTTTAACCATTTATAACCTATCCAAATCCTTTTTTATATATATATATATATATATATATATATATATATATATATATATATATATATCACATACGCAGTATCATATCATTAAAAGGCAAGTTTACATGATCAAATCATATTAATGGTTTCAATATCCATCTTTAAACATCAGTTTATCATACCAATATCGTTATTCACAAATGTAAAACTATCCTTCTTACTAGATAAGTCAATTTAGCCATCAACTTTCTAATCTTGTTTTTATGTCACAACATATTTCAAACATGCGATATACGCATTAGGTCCCAAACACATACTTTACACATATGTCATACTATATGCCATCATTCTAGGAATTATAAGGAATGAAGATTATACCTGAGATACTTGAGGAGTGTGACTAGCAACTTCCAATCAAATCTCGAAAAATTGCAGAACCTGAAATATGTATGAAAATGAATGCATTAAGCATACTTTGCCTAGTGAGGTAGTCACAACAATGGCGTAAATATTATTATGCATATTAATTCATGTTATAACGATATAATCAATGTAAAATCATGCTTTAATCTTAAAATCAACATATAATTATCAATTTCCTTGGATCGAATCAGGATGGTGGATACGCGTATTCCCAACCAACATTGCAAAACAATAAATGGTCAAAATCTTCCAACATTTCCAATAAGACCAGAACTAATACATCCCGCCAACAACGCCAAATAGAACCTTAGCTCAAGGACCTTAGTTCACTCCGTACCAATGAGCTCATGAACTCTTTGGCATGCCAATTGTATTCAATGTCCATTCGAATCCAAAGTTCGATAATTAGGCCAATAACAATAATGATAGCTATAACGACAACAATAACAATATTCAATGATCAATATAGCCTTACTCAATGTTTCAATGATATCGATAGCAATACAATGACTCGATAATCAATATTTCGATGCAATGGACTTACCAAAGCCTACCAAAAGTACCTCCTACGAGGTTTTGATGCAACGATGCTTTGAAGCAATATTAGCGAATGCAATAGACAACAATAATAAAATCGGAAAAGACACCTAGCCAATTCCGAGACTCCGACTACACTCACCGTTGTACTAAAGTTCACAAAATGGTCCAAAAAGGCTAGAACGAACTTAGCTTCCATAGCTCCCATTGTCGAAATGAATTTTCCTTAGCCATGACTTGATTAATCATTTTTTGTACCCTTCTCTTAACTCGTCACTCTTATCTGCTGCCTAGCCAAATTTCTGAATTTGACTTAAATAGGAAAACATGTGCCGGTGGGGCAAAGTGGAAAATGGACACTTGTAATGGTGAGTAATCACCTTTTATTATTTAATTCATTAATTGCCATCAATACATGGCTTTCTTTCCATTAGCCTCCACGTAATTTGGAGTGTAATGTCATGGTTAGGGGTGAGTAAAACTTGACTCAACTCAAAAAAATTGAATAACTCGATTCAAGGCGAAAATACTCGACTCGTCTTGATTCGATTCGCAATTTCATAAACTTGACTCGAAAAAATTTCTAATAAAGTTTAAGTTGTAAAATAGAAACTCGAATAACTCAAAAGTTTTAATAATTAATGAATTTATTTTTAAATTTGAGACGAATCCCTTAATTTTTTATTATATATATACCGATATATAAAAATATTGTAACATATGAAAAATATGAAGAAATATATATATGCATATCTTATATGATTAGAGAAAGTGATTTAAATCAGAATCAAATCGTACTATAAAATTTATTGATTGAGCTAAAATATATATTATATAATTTTAGATGATATTCGATTTATTAAATAACTTTATAATTCTTATTTATATATGTAAAAAATAATACGAATATATATATCTTATATGGTTAGATAAAGTCGTTTAAAATTAGAATTAATTCGTATTAACATTATAAATAATTACAACTAAGTTCGAATAGAAACTCGAATAACTCGACTCGAATTTCTTCAACTTGATTCGACTTGAAAAATTTTCGAATGAAAGTTCGAATGATAAATTAGACTCGTCAACTCGAATAACTCAAAATTTTTTAACTCGACTTGATCAAACTCTCACCCCTAGCCATGGTTTCCCATGGCATAAGGGCCATGGCACTTCACTTACCCACGTGGGGAGAAACAAGGAAACACATTTCCTTATACCTTCATGCTTTCCATGTAAACATGGAGCATTTGCAATGTTACCCCACGTGGAATAGGGGATAAACCATGATTCCAATTCTTGTTCCCACGTGGTAGGATCCATGTAATTGGTTTCCTTAAGCGTGGGGTTTTGTATTATTATTATTATTATTATTATTATTATTATTATTATTATTCAAACCTGTTATTAATATCGGTACGAGTCGTGCCGTAATGATAAACCTTTATTTTTTAGTATTAAATTATTGTATCGGTACAAGTTATGCCGTATCTGTACCGACTTATAACATTTCATTGTTTCACGATAAATCTTTAATCTTCAACCATTCATTTTTGCTCCTATGTTCACTAATAATTTAATGTCAGTGGCAATGCATAGTTACCTATGTTGAATTAACCACATGGTCGGTAATACATAATTATACATGTGGAATTACCACATGGTCAATGGTCAATGATTATTTTGACTCACCGAAAATCAAACGAATTTTTTTAAAAAATAGAGAATTGTAACATTCTAAAAACTGGCCTAGTTGTAAATCAAATTTCAGATTACCGAAATTCGATTTACAGCTAGGCCAGTTTTTGGATGTTACAATTCTCCCTTCTTTAAAAAAATTCGTCCTCAAATTTTCCTTTAGGCGAGTACATTATCGTTTATCAATACAAGGCTCTTATCTTCATTGATTCTAATCTAATATTCTTACTATGTTTGTATTTCAATAATTGCTTTAACTTTATCGACTCAATGGAATCTTCGCTTTGGATTACTCCAATTTATTTCTATAACAGATTCCCATTTCTTTATAGGCTTAGTCTTGTTTCACTAACTCTGAAAGGCTAGTGATTTTCAATACAATAGCAATGAGTACAATTTAAACCTTCAATGTGTAGTATGGACGATAGTGTTCTTATTAACTTAGACTTCACATGGGATCGATGTTTAGGCATATTTCATTTCATACTTATCCACGTAAGGAAATTAATTCATGAAATATTTAGTGATTTCAAGTTGGTTACCCTCAATGCCAGTGAAGATGAGGTCCTATACAATGACAACTTACGAATAATACTTGGGAGGAGCAAATTCATCCCAATTTAGAGAAGAATGTTAATGATACCTATTAGAATTCAAACTTCGAGGAATCTCTAAATACTTCTCCTATCTATACCAATAGTAAATCTAGGATGACGACTGCTATCATCGTCTCATCCCAGGTCCTTGTTTGACATCTTATCAACCAATAAGAATTAATAAGATTGTGTCAGCTGCAAGCCACGGCATAATATACAATAATATAACTCTTAGGTGGCATATGCAGAATGTAAACATGCAATGTACTTTAGTTTAGTCCAGAATCAACTAAACTCTAGCTTTGATACCACAAATGTAACGTCTCCTACCTGACCTGGTAGAGAACCGATTGAGAAACGTTATCGGAAACATATCTGAACGAACTTTATAAAATTTTAAATCTTTTTAATAATCCAATCGTATCATTAAACATATGTTCGAGTCAAACATGGATATTTAAGTAAATCATGAGAACAAATTAATTTCTTTCTTTGTTAGTTTTAATCCTTATGCATGGTGACCATTTTACAGGAATCACAAGATTAGAAGAGGTTTATCAGCTCGAATTCCAGTGTCATATCGTTATTCATTCCATTATAAGGATCCCACAGATCTATTTTTTGTTTCATTCGCATTCAAATAGTGAGTCAATTAAACATGCAAATCATTATTTATATGACTATGCACATAAATTATTACAAATGTCATATCTGCTAAGCAAGCCAAAGTATGATTCAGGCAAATCATTATTTATATGACTATGCACATAAATATCCAGATCCATCTAAGGACTATGGGTTGTTCAATTAAGTCCTTTAACATCTAGGGATCAATTTAAAAATCTTTTAAATTAATGAGATTTAAACTGATTTTATCCCGTACTTATAAAATTAACTCTATCATAAACATGTCTTTAATTTATCATGCGTATCATATGACATTAACAAGCTTAATTTAGTTTAAGGCCACTTATGACATTAACAAAGCTTAATTTAGTTTAAGGACATTAGGGATTAAACTGTAAATTAGGGATAAACTTACAAATTTTCAGAATCTAACTTAGCCAAATTCTAATTCATATTTTAAGGATCCTACATGTAAATTTTCTGGTCATTAACTTACTTGTAGCTCTCTAACTGTCCAATTCAAAATTTTAACCGTTTTACCTACTTTTGGTATCGGTACTCGAATGGTCATACTGGTACGCCTGACTGTTATTACCTTTATGACTAAGATGGGTATCGGTACGGTACCGCCCGTATCAGTACCCTATGCACATCTTAAAATCCAGTGACCAATTTCTATTTCAGTACCGGTATGAGCTACATTATATCGGTACAAAACTTTTGACACACTAGGGTTGGTACGGTCCTTTACTGTACCGGTACGCATAACCTAAATTCCAAAATTATGATAGATTGAGTACCGATACGCAATCACACTGTATCGGTACACGATTTTATTATTACATCTAACCCAAATCGAGTATCGATACGGCTACTCCTGTACCGACACCCCTTTAAAAAATCTAGATTCAATTTTTTGTATCGATACTACTGTTTTCGTACTAGTACTAGGCTTACAAAATGACTGATAATTTTATTTCCTTACTGATACGCTCCCACCCGTACCGGTACGCCCTGTACATATTGGTAAAATTTTATATGGTCTTTATTTATTTTAGGTACCCAATTTGTGTCTAAACTTTATGAAATTTTACCATAAATCTAATATCACTTATGTTTACGTGTATGCTCATTTCATAGCATTCCAAATTCATTTGCTATGTTTAACAACTTAGGTGCCCAAAAAGCCATTTTGTGCATAATTTCCCTTTACCAAACTTTTATATTGTGTCAGAATAACATAGACATGCATTTAAACCTTGATACATATCATTTTAGCCATTTATAATCTATCCAAATGCTTATATATATATATATATCACATACGTAGTATCATATCATTAAATGGCAAGTTTACATGATCAAATCATGTTAATGGTTTCATTATCCATCTTTAAACATCAATTTATCATACCAATATCGTTATTCACATATATAAAACTGTCATTCTTACTACATAAGTCAATTTAGCCGTCAACTTTCTAATCTTGTTTTTATGTCACAATATATTTCAAACATACGATGTACGCATTAGGTCCCAAACACATACTTTACACATGTCATACTATATGCCACTATTCTAGTAGTTATAAGGAATGAAGATTATACCCGAGATTTGAGGAGTGTAACTTGCAACTTCTAACCACGATCAAATCTCGAAAATTCGTAGAACCTAAAATATGCATGAAAATGAATGCATTAGGCATACTTTGCCTAGTAAGGTAGTCACAACAATGGCGTAAATACTGTTATGCATATTAATTCATGCTATAACGATATAATCAATGTAAAATCATGCTTTAATCTTAAAATCAACATATAATTATTAATTTTCTTGGATCGAATCAGGATGGTAGATACGCGAATTCGTAACCAATATTGCCAAACAATAAATGGTCAAAATCTTTCAACATTGCCAAATAGAGCCTTAGCTCAAGGACTGTAGTTCACTTCGTACTAATGAGCTCATGAATTCTATGACATGCCAATTGTACCCAATATCCATTCGAATCCAATGTTCGATAATTAGGCCAATAACAATAACGGTAGCTATAACGGTAACAATAACAATAACAATAACGATAATTCAATAACAATATTCAATGATTAATATGGCCTTACTTAATGTTTCAATGATATCGATAGCAATGCAATGACTCGACAATCAATATTTCAATGCAATGGACTTATCGAAGACTACCAATAATACCTCGTACGAAGTTTCGATACAACGATGCATTGAAGCAATGCTAGCAAATGCAATAGACAACAATAATAAAATCGAGAAAAGCACCGAGCTAATTTCAAGACCGACTACACTCACCGTTATACCGAAGTTCACGAAATGGTCCAAAAAGGCGAGAACGAACTTAGCTTCCTTGGCTCCCATTGTCGAAATGAATTTTCCTTAGCCATGACTTGATCAATCATTTTTTCTACCCTTCTCTTAACTCGTCACTCTTTTATGTTGCCGCTTAAATAGGAAAACATGTGCCGATGGGGCAAAGTGGAAAATGGACACTTGTAATGGTGAGTAATCACCTTTTATTATTTAATTCATTAATTGCCATCAATACATGGCTTTCTTTCCATTAGCCTCCACGTAATTTGGAGAGTAATGCCATGGTTTCCCACGTGGCATGAAACCAAGGGCCATGGCATTTCACTTACCCACGAGGGGGAAAAACAAGGAAACACATTTCCTTAATCCTTCATGCTTTCCATGTAAACATGGAGTATTTGCCATGTTACCCCACGTGGAATTGGGGATAAACCATGATTCCAATTCTTGTTCCCACATGGAAGGATCCATGTAATTGGTTTCCTTAAGCGTGGGGTTTTGTATTATTTTATTATTATTATTATTTTCAAACCTATTATTAATATTATTTTCAAGCCTATTATTAATATTGGTACGAGTCGTGCCATAACGATAAACTTTTAATTCTTAGTATTAAATTACCGTACCGGTACGAGCTATGCCATATCTGTATTGACTTACAACATTTCATAGTTTCACAATAAATCTTTAATCTTCAATCTTTCATTTTTGGTCCTATGTTCACTAATAATTTAATGTCAGTTGCAATGCATAATTACCTATGTTGAATTAACCACATGGTTGGCAATACATAATTAAACATGTGGAATTACCACATGGTCAATGGTCAATGATTATTTTCACTCACCGAAAATTAAATTTTTGATCACCGAAATCCAATTGACAACTAGGCTAGTTTTTGGGATGTTACAACATATCTGGAGAAGAATTATAGTCGGAGTCAACAAAATCATTAAGTTGCAAGTTGGAAGTAGAAGAAAAAAACAAACCAAGGCCAAGTGACTTCTTGATGTATGATAGGAGATGAAATACAACAAGCAAGTGAGGCTATCTTGGAGAAGAGAAAAACCGACTAAGCAAATGTACAATATAGGTTATGCCTGGTCAAGTGAGCAAGGCAGAGCAGTCGACCAACAAACCTTCTATACAACTGAGGATCATCAAGAAATTGTCCTTCATCTTTGCTTAACTTTTGAGGGGACACTATTGTAAGTCAACAAGCTTTTTACTAAGGGAACCCGTATTTTCTAGCAATTGTAATGCATATTGTCTTTGAGAAAGTGAAATGCCAGATTGATTTTGAGCAATTTTGAATCCAAGAAAATATTTTAATGTTCTATGACTTTGAGTTTAAAATGTTTTTGCAAGAAGGTATGTACTTCTGCTAACTTCAAACTTTCCCACCCAACACTGTATCATCTACATAGACAAGAAGGGAAACCATGTTATCACCAGATCCTTTCACAAACAAATAATGCTCAGAGTGTGACTAAGAAAAATCAAATCGTAACACCACTTGAGAGAAGGCATGAAATTATTGCCTTGAAGCCTACTTAAGCCTATAAATGGATTTATGCAACTTGCAAACCAAATTTTCTCAACAAACATTAGATTTATAGCCAATGGGAAGTTTCATGTATACTTCTCAGTCAAGCATGCAATTTAGGAATGCATTGTTCACATTGAGCTGAAGGAGATGCCACCCATGCACAAAAACTAGAGCCAACAACTCTTTAAAGGAAGCCATCTCACCAACATGAGAGAAAGTGTCTGTGTAATCAACACCTTCGATTGGGGTAAACCCCTTAACAACCAATCAAGCTTTGTAGCGATTAACAATTCCACCAGCTTTTTGTTTAACATGATAAACCCATTTGCAATGATTGGACTTTTTACCATTAGGAAGAGAGATAACTAACCAGGTTTGAAGAGAATCTGTTGGTGTTTTAATGAAAAGAAAACTCAATGGATGAAGGAAACTGAACAACAATTTTATTCAACAATCATTCAGAATTTATACAAAATAAAATGAACAGCCCACTAACAACTTGTTCCTAAATTTAAGCAACAACCCATGAATAACTTCCTCCTAAACTTAAGCAACATACAAATAACGAATAACTAAAAATAGAAACAGTCCTAAACACATCAACTAACACTCCTCCTTGCTTTAGGAACTGCAAACACCAAGTGTTGTTCTCAAAACTTCAAATTTGTTTACTGGAAGTGGTTTGGTGAATATATCTACAAGCTGCTCCTCTTTTTTTGCAATAAACCAGTAAAATATCACCTTCTTTTTGCACTTCTCTCAAAAAGAAAAGTTTAATGTTGAAATGCTTAGTCTTCCCATGAATCACTGGATTGTGGGAGATTGCTATGGCAGCTTGATTATCAACGAAGACCTTTGTACTTTCTTTTTGTTCAAGATTAAGATCACATAATAATTTTCTCAACCACATAGCTTGATTAACAGTGGATGCTGTAGCAATAAATTCTGCTTCGGCAGTGGATTGAGCCATGGTTTCTTGCTTCTTTGAGCTCCATGCGAAAACACTTGATCAAAAAGTGAAACAATAGCCTGAAGTACTCCTCATGTCATCAATGGAACCTCTTCAATCACTATTAGAGAAGCCAACAAGCATGAACTCCTTTTTTCTTTTGAATATGACACCAAAATTACTCGTTCCTTTGATATAACAAACTACTCTCTTAGCAGCCCTGAGATGCAATTCACTGGCACAATGCATAAATCGAGACAAAATGCTTACAACATTTAAAATATCAGGATGTGTTGCTGCAAGATACATCAAGCAGCCAATTAAGCTTTGGAAATATCCTTCATCAACTTTATCAGCTCCATCATCTTTGCAAAGCTTCTCCTTTTGATTCATAGGAGTGCTTACTTCCTTGCATTCTTCAAGCTTGAACTTTTTCAAGATTTCTTTAGCATACTTCTTTTGGAAGATGAATACTTCATGTTCAGCCTATTTAATTTCTATTCCAAGGAAAAAAGACTTCAACCTGAGATCTATCATCTCAAAAACTTTCATCATCTCTCACTTGAATTGCTCAAGCATTCGTGCATCATTTCCCATTAGCTAGAGATCGTCAACATAAAGAGAGACTATCAAAACGTCATTGTCATGATGTTTGACATAAATAGTAGTCTTAGATAGACTTCTTTCAAAACCCAAGCTCAGCAAATGATCATTTATTTTGCTGTACCAAGCTCTCGGAGCTTGTTTTAGCCCATAGATGGCTTTCTTGAGAAGAAACACCTTGTCTTCCTCTCCTTTCTTTACTAAACCTTCAGGTTGTTCAACGTAAATTTCTTCCTACAAAATGCCATTTAAAAAAGCTGATTTTACGTCAAGTTGATACACTCTCCAATTCATTTGAGCCGCTACAGCAAGTAAAAGTCTTATGGTGTCCAAACGTGCAACTGGTGCGAAGGTGTCTGAATAGTCCACAATAAAAACTTGTGCATAGCCTTTGACCACAAGTTTTTCTTTGTGCTTTTTGATTGAGCCATCAACATTAAGCTTGGTTCTGTGCACCCATTTGACTTCAATCACATTTCTATCTTGGGGTTGATCAACCAACTCCCATGTTTTGTTCTTCTCAATCATGGACAACTCCTTCTTCATTGCAACCACCCATTTTGTGTCTTTCATTGCCATAGCAAAATCTGCAGGTTCACATACAACTATATTACATCTTGCATAGATGTCAATAAGAAATCTAGTACCCCTTGTTGGAGCATCATCTACCAACCCATTCAACCAATTTTCATCTTTATTTGTGGTTGAAGCAGGTAACTTAAGCTTCAAATCTGCAGTAGTTGGACCACTTTTGTCATCCCAATTCCACTCTTCATCTTCTACAAAATGAACATCTCTGTTTATAATAATTTTCCCATTATGTGGTTGGAAAATTTTATAAGCTTTTGCAACATTGCTATAGCCGATAAAGACTCCTAGAAGTGCCCTCTTGTCTAACTTATCTCTCTTGATCTGTGGAACGTGAGTGAAGCACAAACAACCAAATATTTTAAGAAAATGCAAAGATGGTTTACAACCATACCAAGCCTCGCAAAGTGTTTGATCCTTAACCGCTTTTGTGGGTAATCTATTCTGTAAGAAAACCCAGTATAAGCTGCCTCTTCCCAGAACTTCTTTCGTAAATTCTTTTCATGCAACATACATCTAGTTATTTCTAAGATGTATTTGTTTCGTCTTTCACTAACTCCATTTTGTTGTGGCGAATAAGGAGCTGTCATCTGATGCTCAATGCCATCTTCTTCACAAAATGCATTGAAATTGTCTGATGTATACTTTTTGCCATTATCAGACCTCAATATTTGAATGTGATTGCCACTTTGATTTTCCACAATTTTTTTGAATTTCCAAAATGCTCCAGTAATTTTTGACTTGAATTTTAAGAAGAAAATCCAACATATTATTGTAAAATTATCAATTAAAGTAGCATAATATTGATTACCTGCTAATGACGGAGTTCTCTAAGGTCCAGAAATGTCTGTGTGAATTAATTGCAACTTACAAGTGGCTCTCCATGCAGTCTTTGAAAATGACATTCTGTTTTGCTTTACAAATTGTCAAGCCTTACATGTCATTATGTGATCATCAAATTCTGGAAGATCAATTACCATGCTTTTGGACTTCATCTTCAGTATCCTTTGATGATGATAGTGTCCGAGCCTTTTATGCCATAGCATCGTGATGCTATATTTGGCTAGAAAAGCTAATTGCTTCTCCTGCATCGGATTGAGGGAAAAACTTCTCCCTACCATCTTAACTTCAAACATTTTCTATCATGTAGCATTCTCTATTACACATGTCTTCTCCATGAACTTCACTTTGAACCCATTCTTAACCAATTGACCAACACTAAGAAGATTTTGATCAATATTAGGTACATAAAGAACATCAGAAATAAACTTGGTACCTGAATAACTTGCAATAGCTATTGTCCCTTCTCCTTTGGCAACAATGTGTTCACCGTTCCCAATTCTAACCTTCTTGGACTCGGTACTCTTCAACTCTTTGAACAACTCTTTTCCATGTGTCATATGATTAGTGCAGCCACTATCAATGAGCCAACTTTCACTCGTTTCGTGACTAGTTAAACAAGTTGCAACAAAAAGTTGATCATCTTCTTCTTGATCTGCCACTTGTGCTTCATCTTGTTGCTGGTTTTTATACTTGCAAACAACAACTTCATGTCCCATCTGGTTACACTTGTAGCACTTTGCATCCGGTCTTCTCCAACACATGAAAGGTGGGTGACCTTTCTTTCCGCAATGTTGACATGGAGGATAATCTTTCTTTACTCCTGGTCTTCCCTTCCAGGCTTTATTTTTGTTCCCAAATTTAGAGTTTTCTCCACTCGCAGCGTCAAACTTTTTTGTTCTTTGGCCTCCTATTCTTTCCATCATCTTGATGCTTAACTGGTAGAGCACCTTCAATGGCCCTTTCTTGGCTTATTACACGTCTTTGCTCTTGTGCTTGCAAAGAACTTATGAGTTCTGCCAAAGTAATCTTTGACATATCTTTCGTGTTCTCTAAGGTGGTGATGGTGACCTCAAACCTTTCAGGCATCGTTACAAGGATTTTCTGCACAATCCTTGAATCTGCTAGAGACGAACCTAGCAGTTTGACCTTATTTCCTATGCTAACGAGCCTGTCAGAATACTCCTTGACTATCTCGGTCTCCTTCATCTTTTGCAGCTGAAAATCACATACAAGATTCAACACTTGCATCCCACGAATTTTTTCATCTCCCTCTTACTCAGCCTTGAGATAATCCCATTTCTCATTTGCTGACTTTAGAGACATAATTCAGGTGAAAATCGTCGGTGATGCTGCAACAAATAAACTTGCTTTTGTTTTTTCTTTCCTTGCTTTCTTTTCTTTTTGTGCTTTGATCTGTGCTAAGGTGGGATTGGTCGGTAATGCATGAACCTCATAGTCATCTTCCATAGCTTCCCAAAGATCTACAGCCTCCAAGTAAGTCTCCATGCGTACTGCCCAAACTGGATAATTGTCTTCATCAAATGTAGGCGGCGCAATCAAAGAAAAAATACTTTCACCTTTCATGCTATAGCAATAACTAACACAGGTCCCTCAAGAAAAAAAGCTCTGCTTTCAATTGTTGGTGTTTTAATGAAAAGAAAACTCAATGGGTGAAGGAAACTGAACAACAGTTTTATTCAACAATCATTCATAAATTATACAAAATAATATGAACAACCCACTGACAACTTGTTCCTAAATTTAAGCAACAACCCATGAATAACTTCCTCATAAACTTAAGCAACACACAAATAACAAATAGCTAAAAATAGAAGCAGTCCTAAACACATCAACTAACAGAATCCATGGCTTGTAATTTCTCATGCATTGCATCCATCTATTCTAAAAATTTTATAGCCTGGTGATAAAATACATGTTCATATAAGGATGAAATATTAGCAACAAAGTTAGTATAGGAGGAAGATAACTAAGAAGTGGAGATGTGATCTTCAATGGGATATAATAAAGATGAGGAAGAATTAATATTATTGCATTAATATACTTTAAGATATGAAGGCTTGCTTTCAATGCAAGTTAACTTGTGCAAAACACGTGCATGAGCAAAAAAATGTGCTTGATCAGGAACGAGTGCAGAAACTAGATAAAAAACTGATGCATGAGCTGGATCATGAACATGTGTAGGAGTTGGATCATGAACTGAATTAGGGACTGAATTAGGAACTAGATCAAGAACGTGACCATGGACTGAACCAAGAACTGGATCAGGTACAAAATCATCAACTAACTCATATTGAAACTCATGTAAATCAGAACCATCTTCGAGAGAGCTGTAACTCCCCCTTCTTGGTCTGAAAAAGAACCAGATTAGAGATGCCATCGGAATTCGAATCGAAAAAACAAGCATACAATCAATTCATAAAAAACAAAATATACATAACTCAAAAGCAAAACATGATTAATTAGAGATCTTAATTTTAAACAACTCTAATTTTATCATTACGAACCATCTTGCAAGGTTTCAAAGTTTGGGGACTAAAGCGTAAATACTTATAATTAGGGAATTTATTAGAATCCATCATTCATCTTATGTTTTTCAATACCTTTAGCCTTATTAAATCAAACTCAAAATAATTATTAAATTAATGACCTTATCTCCCAATTAAGGACTAAAACGTAAAATTTCTAAATCATACTATATCATAATTCATAAGATTTCATAATTCATTCTTTATTCATGTAAACAAAAGGGAAATAACATGATTCTTTTCATGCATATCATACAAATAATCATATCAAACGTGTTTTCATGCTTAGGGGTCATTGTACAAGGAATTTGAAGTTTTTGGACTAAACATAAATTTTAGAAATTCATGACTTTATTAGAATTTAAAACTACGTACTTGAAATTCATGTCTTAATAGGCTTACCTGCAAATTTCAAACTTAATTAGAGATATTGAACTTACTCAATTAACATGTTGACCAATTAGGGACTGATTTGTAAACTTCTGTAAATTCTTCGTCCTTTTTAGACTTTAAGGACACACTCTTGAAATTCGTGCTAAATCATGCATACGTGTCATTTTTAGCTCATTAGGGCATAAAATAACTTATCCAATTGATACATGTTTTACTTAGGACTAAAATATAAAGATTATGAAGTTGGATTAGATTATAATTAACTTAACTGCCATCTGTAACGGTACTCAAGGAATCGTACCGGTACCATATAATTTTCAGATTCCAGTAGTAAACTTTCGTACTGGTACTTCAACATGACCGTATCATTACGCAAGGTATTGTTGTAATACCCCAATATTTGAGTAGTGGCTAAATTGCAAAGTTTTAAAAGTTGATGATTTTAGATCAGTGACTAAAATGTAAAAATTCAAAGTTTGGTGACAAAAGTGAAAAGTTGGGAAAAATATAGGGACCAACATGGTAATTTTCCCAATAAATATTTTAATGGTAAAAATGAATAGTTTATCCTGGTACAAGAATTTTGGTGTGGTTCGGATTTTTGGTATGAGAATTGTGTAAAAAGCTATAAAGGGGATAAGATTCGGAAATTAATTTGGATGATCATTCGAGATCAGAAAATTATGAAAATTTGATGGGAATCTTAGATATACTAAAAGAAGATTGTGTTAAGTTTTGGGATTGTTTTGATTCGATTTGGATTCGATTCTATACAGTATTTGAGTAAATAGGGGATGATGGCATTTTGTAAATACCAAGATTCATTAATGGAATTTTGGTCATTTTGTCCTTACTTTTTATATTAAATTGATTTTTTGGATAAAACAAGACAAGTGTTGTGATCCTATTGGTTATATCTAAGGGGCAAAATGGTCATTTTACTAGTGATGGAGATTTTTATATTATAAATTAAGATTTAAAATGCCATTTGTCATGTTTATTAATTAAAGAAAAGCCTAGAATTGTTCATCTTCTTTCTCTCTTGGCCGAACCATCATACCAAGGTAAGAAAGGATTTTTGATTCAATTTTTATCAAGATTTAGTTGGTTTTTGGATCAAGTTAGTTGGAGACAAAGATATTCCATTAGAGCCTATCTCTAGTGATATAGTGGCAACAAATCCTTTGGGTCAAAGTGCGAGAGTAAGTGGAATATGTAGAAATTATCCGATAAAGGTGCAAGGAACTAAGTTTCCGGCAAACCTAATAGAGTTACCTTTCGAAGAATTTGAAGTGATATTAGGCATGGATTGGTTACCTTTCTACCATGCCATTGTGGATTGTCACTTAAAGCGATTAATGTTGGAAAATTTGAAAGGTGAGGAAATAATAGTAGTGGGAGAAAGGATGAATCTTTTATATAATGTGATTTTAGCAGTTTTGGAGAAGAAGCTACTATTAGAAGGTTATCAAGCATCTCTAGCTAATGTGGTGGATACTTGAACTGTTGGAATTAAGTTGGAAGATATTCCTACTGTTTGAGAATATCCAGATGTTTATCCTGATGAGTAGAATTTCAGATAGAGGTGTTACCTGTTACGACACCTATATCAATGTCCCCGTATAGAATGGCGCCAACTGAGCTTCGAGAGTTAAAGGCGTAGTTGCAAGAATAATTAGATTGGGGTTTTATAACACCAAGTGTGTCACCTTGGGGTGCACCGGTATTATTTGTGAAAAAGATAGACGGGTCTATGAGGCTATGCATAGATTATCGTCAACTAAACAAGGTGACTGTGAAGAATAAGTATCCTCTTCCGAGGATTGATGATCTTTTTGATCAGTTAAAAGGTGCAGCTGTGTTTTCTAAAATTGATCTTCAATATGGATATCATCAATTGAAGATTAAGGAAGAAGACATTCCAAAAACTGCTTTCCAAACTCGGTATGGGCACTATGAGTTTGTAGTGATGCCATTCGGATTAACTAATGCCCCTGCAGCATTCATGGATCTGACGAATCGAATATTTCAGCCATATTTGGATCAATTTATAGTGGTGTTTATTGATGATATTTTAGTCTATTCAAAGACAAAAGAGGAACACGATGCTCATCTTCGTGTTGTTCTTCAGATTCTTTGAGAAAAGAAACTATATGCTAAGTTATTAAAATGCGAGTTTTGGTTGCCGGAAGTTACTTTTCTCGGTCATGTAGTTTCAACAGAGGGAAGAAGAGTAGATCCCAAGAAAATACGGGCCATAGTGGAATGGAAAGCTCTGAAGAATATTTCTGAGGCTTGAAGTTTCTTGGGACTGGCCGGTTATTATTGAAGATTTGTAAAGATTTTCTCAATGATTGCCTCTCCGCTAACCAAACTATTAAGAAAGGATGTGCCATTCATTTGGATGGATAAGTGTCAAGAAAGCTTTGAAACATTAAAGAGGATTTTAAATGAAGCTCTGGTGTTGGTGCAGCCAGAATCAGGTAAGGATTTTGTAGTATATAGCGATGCTTCTCATAATGGCTTGGGATGTGTACTCATGCAAGAAGGAAATGTAGTGGCTTATGCTTCCAGACAGCTTAAGACACATGAGAGGAATTATCCTACCCATGATTTAGAGTTGGCAGCAGATGTATTTGCTTTAAAGATATAGCGTCATTATCTATATGGAGAACGATGCTATATCTTTATAGATCATAAAAGTTTAAAGTACCTGCTAACTAAAAAGGAGTTAAATTTAAGGTAGAGAAGGTGGATTGAGCTCCTTAAAGATTATGATGTGGTTGTTGACTACCATCCAGGCAAAACGAACGTGGTAGCTGATGCCCTCAGTAGAAAGGCCTTTGCTGCCTTGAGAGCTATAATTGCGAGGCTAGCATTGAAAGAAAATGGCGTTTTGATTGCTGAGTTAAGTTTATGGTCTGCCTTAGTAGATCAGATAAAGGAGCTTCAGAGAAGAGACATGGAATGTTTATCAAGATTCAAACAAGTTGAAAATGGCGAGACCAAGGATTTCGAAATTAAATCTAATGGATGTTTGTATTACCGAGGAAAAATTGTTATTCTTGAAGATGACGAGTTAAAAAGAAAACTTCATTTTGAAGCACATTATAGTCCTTTGACTATGCATCCAGGTGGAAACAAGATGTATCAAGATCTACAAAGTAGATATTGGTGGCCAGGAATGAAAAGAACTATATTTGAGTTTGTTTCGAAGTGCCTGACATGTCAGCAAGTAAAAGCGGAGCATCAAGTGCCTTCTGGTTTATTGCAACCAATTTCCATTCTTCAGTGGAAGTGGGAACGAGTAACCATGGATTTTGTGACAGGGCCACCTTTAACTCCAAGCAAGAAAGATTTAATCTGGGTAATCGTTGATAGATTGACTAAGTCAGCACATTTCATTCCTGTCCGGACTGATTTCTCTATTGACAAATATGCGAAGTTGTATATTAAGGAAATAGTTTGGCTTCATGGAGTACCAGTCTCGATTGTCTCTGATAGAGATCCAAGATTTACTTCCAGATTTTGGATGTCTTTACATAAAGCTCTGGGTACTCAACTTTTGGAGGATATGTTGAGAGCTTGTGTAATTGAATTTCAAGTATCATGGGAGAAATACTTGCCGTTAGCGGAATTCTCTTATAATAATAGCTATCAGACAAGTATCAAAATGGCACCTTATGAAGCCTTGTATGGAAGAAGGTGCAGGACTCCTTTGAATAGGTATGAGTTGAAAGATCTGGACTTGTTGGGACCTTATCTAATTAGAGAAGTCGAAGACAAAGTAAAGATCATACAAGATAACCTCAAGATAGCCGCCGATTGACTAAAAGCTTTTGCAAATTTAAAGAGAAAAGAAATTGAATTCCAAGTTGGTGATAAAGTGTTTCTCAAAGTATCACCTTGGAAAAAGATATTGCATTTTGGACGAAAAGGAAAGCTGAGTCCGAGATTTATTGGACCATATGAGATTATAAAAAGAGTTGGTCTGGTGGCTTATCAACTTGCTCTATCCCCGAAAATGGATAAGATTCATAATGTGTTTCATGTATCGAAGCTCAGAAAGTATCGATCAGATCCTTCCGATATCATTACTACGGAAGAAGTAGAGATTTAACCAGATTTGACGTATGAAGAGGAACCGATCAGAATTTTAGCACGTGAGGTCAAGGAGCTGAGGAACAAGTCAATTCCACTTGTTAAAGTTCTTTGGCGAAATCACAAAGTGGAAGAAGCAACGAGGGAAAGAGAGAAAGATATGGAAAAACGGTTTCCTTATCTTTTCAAACCAGGTACAATCTGAAAATTCGAGGATGAATTTTCTTAAGGGGAAGAATTGTAATACCCTAATATTTGAGTAGTGGCTAAATTGCAAAGTTTTAAAAGTTGGTAGTTTTAGTTCAGTGACTAAAATGTAAAAATTCAAAGTTTGGTGACAAAAGTGAAAAGTTCAGAAAAATATAGGGAACAACATGGTAATTTTCCCAATAAATATTTTCATGGTAAAAATGAATAGTTTGTCCTGGTACAAGAATTTTGGTGTGAATCGGATTTTTGGTACGAGAATTGTGTAAAAAGCTATAAAGGGGATAAGTTTCGGAAATTAATTTGGATGATCATTCGAGCTCAGAAACTTATGAAAATTTGATAGGAATCTTAGATAGACTAAAAGAAGATTGTGTTAAGTTTTGGGATTGTTTTGATTTGATTTGGATTCGATTCTATACAGTATTTGAGTAAATAGGGGATGATGGCATTTTGTAAATACCAAGATTCATTATTGGCATTTTGGTCATTTTGCCCTTACTTTTAATATTAAATTGATTATTTTGGATAAAACAAGACAAGTGTTGTGATCCTATTGGTTATATCTAAGGGGCAAAATGGTCATTTTACAAGTGATGGAGATTTTTATATTATAAATAAGGTTTAAAATGCCATTTGTCATGTTTATTAATTAAAGAAAAGCCTAAAATTGTTCATCTTCTTTCTCTCTTGGCCGAACCATCATACCAAGGTAAGAAAGGATTTTTGATTCAATTTTTATCAAGATTTAGTTGGTTTTTGGATCAAGTTAGTTGTAGACAAAGATATTCCATTAGAGCCTATCTCTAGTAATATAGTGGCAACAAATCCTTTAGGTCAAAGTGTGAGAGTAAGTGGAATATGTAGAAATTGTCCGTTAAAGGTGCAAGGAACTAAGTTTCCGACAAACCTAATGGAGTTACGTTTCGAAGAATTTGAAGTGATATTAGGCATGGATTGGTTATCTTTCTACCATGCCATTGTGTATTGTCGCTTAAAGCGATTAATCTTGGAAAATTTGAAAGGTGAGGAAATAACAGTAGTGGGAGAAAGGATGAGTCATTTATATAATGTGATTTCAGCAGTTTTGGCGAAGAAGCTACTATTAGAAGGTTGTCAAGCTTTTCTAGCTAATGTGGTGGATACTTGAACTGTTGGAATTAAGTTGGAAGATATTCCTACTGTTTGAGAATATCCAGATGTTTGTCCTGATGAGTAGAATTTAAGATAGAGGTGTTACCTGGTACTGCACCTATATCAATGGCCCCGTATAGAATGGCGCCAGCTGAGCTTTGAGAGTTAAAGGCGTAGTTGCAAGAATAATTAGATCGGGGTTTTATAAGACCAAGTGTGTCACCTTGGGGTGCACCGGTATTATTTGTGAAAAAGATAGACGGGTCTATGAGTCTATGCATAGATTATCATAGATAAACGTCAACTAAACAAGGTGATTTGTTGAAGATTGTGTTTTCTAAAAGTATCTCTTCCAAGGATTGATGATCATTTTTGATCCAAGGTTAAAGGTGTATGAGTTTGTAGTGTTTTCTAAAATTGATTCATGGATGAATATAATATTTCAGCCATATTTGGATCAATTTGTAGTGGTGTTTATTGATGATATTTTAGTCTATTCAAAGACAAAAGAGGAACACGATGCTCATCTTCGTGTTGTTCTTTAGATCCTTTGAGAAAAGAAACTATATGCTAAGTTATTAAAATACGAGTTTTGGTTGTCGAAAGTTACTTTTCTCGGTCATGTAGTTTTAGAGAGGGAATAAGAGTAGATCTAAAAAAAATACAGGCCATAGTGGAATGGAAAGCTCAAGAATATTTCGAGGCTTGAAGTTTCTTGGGACTGGCGGTTATTATTGAATATTTGTAAAGATTTTCTCAATGATTGCCTCTCCGCTAACCAAACTATTAAGAAAGGATGTGCCATTCATTTGGATGGATAAGTGTCAAGAAAGCTTTGAAACATTAAAAAGGATTTTAAATGAAGCTTTGGTGTTGGTGCAGCCGAGAATCGGGTAAGGATTTTGTAGTATATAGTGATGCTTCTCATAATGGCTTGGGATGTGTACTCATGCAAGAAGGAAATGTAGTGGCTTATGCTTCCAAATGGCTTAAGACACGAATGAGAGGAATTATCCTACCCATGATTTAGAGTTGGCTGAGGTTGTATTTGCTTTAAAGATATGGCATCATTATCTATATGGAGAACGATGCTATATCTTTATAGATCATAAAAGTTTAAAGTACCGCTACTAAAAAAAGGAGTTAAATTTAAGGTAGAGAAGGTGGATTGAGCTCATTAAAGATTATGATGTGGTTGTTGACTACCATCCAGGCAAAGTGAATGTGGTAGCTGATGCCCTCGGTAGAAAGACCTTTGTTGCCTTAAGAGCTATAAATGCGAGGCTAGCATTGAAAGAAAATGGCGTTTTGATTGCTGAGTTAAGTTTATGGTCTGCCTTAGTAGATCGGATAAAGGAGCTTGAGAGAAGAGACATGGAATGTTTATCAAGATTCAAACAAGTTGAAAATGGCGAGACCAAGGATTTCGAAATTAAATCTAATGGATGTTTGTATTACCGAGGAAAAATTGTTATTCTTGAAGATGACGAGTTAAAAAGAAAACTTCATTTTGAAGCACATTATAGTCCTTTGACTATGCATCCAGGTGGAAACAAGATGTATCAAGATCTACAAAGTAGATATTGGTGGCCAGGAATGAAAAGAACTATATTTGAGTTTGTTTCGAAGTGCCTGACATGTCAGCAAGTAAAAGCGGAGCATCAAGTGCCTTCTGGTTTATTGCAACCAATTTCCATTCTTGGTGGAAGTGGGAACGTTTAACCATGGATTTTGTGATAGGGCCACCTTTAACTCCAAGCAAGAAAGATTTAATCTGGGTAATCGTTGATAGATTGACTAAGTCAGCACATTTCATTCCTGTCCGGACTGATTTCTCTATTGACAAATATGCGAAGTTGTATATTAAGGAAATAGTTTGGCTTCATGGAGTACCAGTCTCGATTGTCTCGATAGAGATCCAAGATTTACTTCAGATTTTGGATGTCTTTTACATAAAGCTGACCTTTCATCCTCAAATAGATGGTACTCACAAAGTGATCTATTAAAATTTTGGAGGATATGTTGAGAGCTTGTGTAATTGAATTTCAAGTATCATGGGAGAAATAATTACCGTTAGCGGAATTCTCTTATAATAATAGCTATCGAGACAAGTATCAAAATGGCACCTTATGAAGCCTTGTATGGAAGAAGGTGCAGGACTCCTTTGAATAGGTATGAGTTGAAAGATCGGGACTTGTTGGGACCTTTTCTAATTAGAGAAGTCGAAGACAAAGTAAAGATCATACAAGATAACCTCAAGATAGCGCGATTGACAAAAAGCTTTTGCAAATTTAAAGAGAAAAGAAATTGAATTCCAAGTTGGTGATAAAGTGTTTCTCAAAGTATCACCTTGGAAAAAGATATTGCATTTTGGACGAAAAGGAAAGCTGAGTCCGAGATTTATTGGACCATATGAGATTATAAAAAGAGTTGGTCTGGTGGCTTATCAACTTGCTCTATCCCCGAAAATGGATAAGATTCATAATGTGTTTCATGTATCGAAGCTCAGAAAGTATCGATCAGATCCTTCCGATATCATTACTACGGAAGAAGTAGAGATTTAACCAGATTTGACGTATGAAGAGGAACCGATCAGAATTTTAGCACGTGAGGTCAAGGAGCTGAGGAACAAGTCAATTCCACTTGTTAAAGTTCTTTGGCGAAATCACAAAGTGGAAGAAGCAACGAGGGAAAGAGAGAAAGATATGGAAAAACGGTTTCCTTATCTTTTTCAAACGAGGTACATTCTAAAAATTCGAGGATGAATTTTCTTTAAGGGGAAGAATTGTAATACCCTAATATTTGAGTAGTGGCTAAATTGCAAAGTTTTAAAAGTTGGTAGTTTTAGTTCAGTGACTAAAATGTAAAAATTCAAAGTTTGGTGACAAAAGTGAAAAGTTGGGAAAAATATAGGGAACAACATGGTAATTTTCCCAATAAATATTTTCATGGTAAAATGAATAGTTTGTCCTGGTACAAGAATTTTGGTGTGAATCGATTTTTGGTACGAGAATTGTGTAAAAAGCTATAATGGGGATAAGTTTTGGAAATTAATTTGGATGATCATTCGAGCTCGTAAAACTTATGAAAATTTGATAGGAATCTTAGATAGACTAAAAGAAGATTGTGTTAAGTTTTGGGATTGTTTTGATTTGATTTGGATTCGATTCTATACAGTATTTGAGTAAATAGGGGATGATGGCATTTTGTAAATACCAAGATTCATTATTGGCATTTTGGTCATTTTGCCCTTACTTTTAATATTAAATTGATTATTTTGGATAAAACAAGACAAGTGTTGTGATCCTATTGGTTATATCTAAGGGGCAAAATGGTCATTTTACAAGTGATGGAGATTTTTATATTATAAATAAGGTTTAAAATGCCATTTGTCATGTTTATTAATTAAAGAAAAGCCTAAAATTGTTCATCTTCTTTCTCTCTTGGCGAACCATCATACCAAGGTAAGAAAGGATTTTTGATTCAATTTTATCAAGATTTAGTTGGTTTTGGATCAAGTTAGTTGTAGACAAAGATATTCCATTAGAGCCTATCTCTAGTAATATAGTGGCAACAAATCCTTTAGGTCAAAGTGTGAGAGTAAGTGGAATATGTAGAAATTGTCCGTTAAAGGTGCAAGGAACTAAGTTTCCGACAAACCTAATGGAGTTACGTTTGAAGAATTTGAAGTGATATTAGGCATGGATTGGTTATCTTTCTACCATGCCATTGTGTATTGTCGCTTAAAGCGATTAATCTTGGAAAATTTGAAAGGTGAGGAAATAATGTAGTGGGAGAAAGGATGAGTCATTTATATAATGTGATTTCAGTGATTTTGGCGAAGAAGCTACTATTAGAAGGTTGTCAAGCTTTTCTAGCTAATGTGGTGGATACTTGAACTGTTGGAATTAAGTTGGAAGATATTCCTCTTTGTTTGAGAATATCCGGATGTTTGTCTGATGAGTAGAATTTAAGATAGAGGTGTTACCTGGTACTGCACCTATATCAATGGCCCCGTATAGAATGGCGCCAGCTGAGCTTTGAGAGTTAAAGGCGTAGTTGCAAGAATAATTAGATCGGGGTTTTATAAGACCAAGTGTGTCACCTTGGGGTGCACCGGTATTATTTGTGAAAAAGATAGACGGGTCTATGCGGCTATGCATAGATTATCGTCAACTAAACAAGGTGACTGTGAAGAATAAGTATCCTCTTCCAAGGATTGATGATCTTTTTGATCAGTTAAAAGGTGTAGTTGTGTTTTCTAAAATTGATCTGGTGAATATAATATTTCAGCCATATTTGGATCAATTTGTAGTGGTGTTTATTGATGATATTTTAGTCTATTCAAAGGCAAAAGAGGAACACGATGCTCATCTTCGTGTTGTTCTTTAGATCCTCCGAGAAAAGAAACTATATGCTAAGTTATTGAAATACGAGTTTTGGTTGTCGAAAGTTACTTTTCTCGGTCATGTAGTTTTAGGAGAGGGAATAAGAGTAGATCCTAAGAAAATACAGGCCATAGTGGAATGGAAAGCTCCGAAGAATATTTCTGAGGCTTGAAGTTTCTTGGGACTGGCCGGTTATTATTGAATATTTGTAAAGATTTTCTCAATGATTGCCTCTCCGCTAACCAAACTATTAAGAAAGGATGTGCCATTCGTTTGGACGGATAAGTGTCAAGAAAGCTTTGAAACATTAAAAAGGATTTTAACTGAAGCTTTGGTGTTGGTGCAGCCAGAATCGGGTAAGGATTTTGTAGTATATAGTGATGCTTCTCATAATGGCTTGGGATGTGTACTCATGCAAGAAGGAAAAGTAGTGGCTTATGCTTCCAAATGGCTTAAGACGAATGAGAGGAATTATCCCACCCATGATTTAGAGTTGGCTGAGGTTGTATTTGCTTTAAAGATATGGCATCATTATCTATATGGAGAACGATGCTATATCTATACAGATCATAAAAGTTTAAAGTACCTGCTAACTCAAAAGGAGTTAAATTTAAGGCAGAGAAGGTGGATTGAGCTCATTAAAGATTATGATGTGGTTATTGACTACCATCCAGGCAAAGTGAATGTGGTAGCTGATGCCCTCAGTAGAAAGACCTTTGTTGCCTTAAGAGCTATAAATGCGAGGCTAGCATTGAAAGAAAATGGCGTTTTGATTGCCGAGTTAAGTTTATGGTCTGCCTTAGTAGATCGGGTAAAGGAGCTTCAGAGAAGAGACATGGAATGTTTGTCAAGATTCAAACAAGTTGAAAATGGCAAGACCAAGGATTTCAAAATTAAATCTAATGGATGTTTGTATTACCGAGGAAGAATTGTTATTCTTGAAGATGACGAGCTAAAAAGATAACTTCTTTTTGAAGCACATTATAGTCCTTTGACTATGCATCCAGGTTGAAACAAGATGTATTAAGATCTAAACAGTAGATATTGGTGGCCAGGAATGAAAATAACTATATCTGAGTTTGTTTCGAAGTGCCTAATATGTCAGCAAGTAAAAGCGGAGCATCAAGTGCCTTCTGGTTTATTGCAACCAATTTCCATTCTTCAGTGGAAGTGGGACGTTTAACCGTGGATTTTGTGATAGGGCCACCTTTAAATCCAAGCAAGAAAGATTCAATATGGGTAATCGTTGATAGATTGACTAAGTCAGCACATTTCATTCCCGTCCGAACTGATTTCTCTATGGACAATTATGCGAAGTTGTATATTAAGGAAATAGTTCGGCTTCATGGAGTACCAGTCTCGATTGTCTCTGATAGAGATCCAAGATTTACTTCCAGATTTTGGAAGTCTTTACATAAAGCTCTGGGTACTCGGCTTAATTTTAGCACAGCCTTTCATCCTCAAATAGATGGACGATCACAGTGATCTATTAAAATTTTGGAGGATATGTTGAGAGCTTGTGTAATTGAATTTCAAGGATCATGGGAGAAATAATTACCGTTAGCGGAATTCTCTTATAATAATAGCTATCAGACAAGTATCAAAATGGCACCTTATGAAGCCTTGTATGGAAGAAGGTGCAGGACTCCTTTGAATAGGTATGAGTTGAAAGATCGGGACTTGTTGGGACCATTTCTAATTAGAGAAGTCGAAGACAAAGTAAAGATCATACAAGATAACCTCAAGATAGCCGCCGATCGACAAAAAGCTTATGCAGATTTGAAGAGAAAATAAATTGAATTCCAAGTTGGTGATAAAGTGTTTCTCAAAGTATCACCTTGGAAAAAGATATTGCATTTTGGACGAAAAGGAAAGCTGAGTCCAAGATTTATTGGACCATATGAGATTATAAAAAGAGTTGGTCTAGTGGCTTATCAACTTGCTCTACCCCCGAAAATGGATAAGATTCATAATGTATTTCATGTATCGATGCTCAGAAAGTATCGATCAGATCCTTCCGACATTATTACTACGGAAGAAGTAGAGATTCAACCAGATTTGACGTATGAAGAGGAACCGATTAGAATTTTAGCACATGAGGTCAAGGAGCTGAGGAACAAGTCAATTCCACTTGTTAAAGTTCTTTGGCGAAATCACAAAGTGGAAGAAGCAACGTGGGAAAGAGAGAAAGATATGGAAAAACGGTTTCCTCATCTTTTCAAACGAGGTACATTCTAAAAATTCGAGGATGAATTTTCTTTAGGGGGAAGAATTGTAATACCCTAATATTTGAGTAGTGGCTAAATTGCAAAGTTTTAAAAGTTGGTGGTTTTAGTTCAGTGACTAAAATGTAAAAATTCAAAGTTTGGTGACAAAAGTGAAAAGTTGGGAAAAATATAGGGACCAACATGGTAATTTTCCCAATAAATATTTTCATGATAAAATGAATAGTTTATCTCGGTTCAAGAATTTTGGTGCGAGAATTTTGTAAAAAGATATAATGGGGATAAATTTTGGAAATTAATTCGGATGATCATTCAGGCTCAGAAAATTATGAAAATTTGATGGGAATCTTAGATAGACCAAAAGAAGATTGTGTTAAGTTTTGGGATCGTTTTGATTCGATTTGGATTCGATTCTATACAGTATTTGAGTAAATTGGGGATGATGGCATTTTGTAAATACTAAGATTCATTAATGACATTTTGGTCATTTTGCCCTTACTTTTTATATTAAGTTGATTATTTTGGATAAAACAAGACAAGTGTTGTGATCCTATTGGTTATATCTAAGGGGAAAAATGGTCATTTTACTAGTGATGGAGATTTTTATATTATAAATTAAGATTTAAAATGTCATTTGTCATGTTTATTAATTAAAGAAAAGCCTAGAATTGTTCATCTTCTTTCTCTCTTGGCCGAACCATCATACCAAGGTAAGAAAGGATTTTTGATTCAATTTTTATCAAGATTTAGTTGGTTTTTGGATCAAGACATGAAATAGAGAATTGATCACCATCAAATTCTCTGTCATTTGGTATAATTTTTGAGTAGTTTCCATGTTTATATGTTGAGTTTGGGAGTTAGGGTTTATGAAGGACATGTTGATATATTGAGTTTTATGGATTGTTTTGATTAAATATGGTGTTGTGATGTTGTTTCAAGCATGAAAATAGTGAAATTTATATGTTTTGGTTGTTAGGTGATTTTTGGGAAAATTGAAAAATTAGGGGAAACTCTTGCAAAATTTTTATTTGAAGAGGAAATAATGTTAGAACCTTGAATATGTTGTTTAGAAGTTAAAAACATGCTTGAATCAAGTTGAAAAGTTAGGTCAAATTGACCATTTGTATTTGGCTAAATGAAGAAATTTGGGGGGAAATTATGGAAAATTTTCCTAAGCTTGGAAAAGATGTAAGGATGATTTTGCAAGCTTTGGAAAGTCATTTGGACTAATATGGAAGGTTGTGAAGTAATAAGGATAAGTTGTAAATTTTTGAAGGTTTAAGGACTTAGTTGTTAAACTTGTTGTTGATGTGTACTGTGATGGAAAATCAAGTTTAGTGATTAAAAGGTTGATTATGAAGTTTAGATAGAATTTGGGGACCAAATTGTGATTTTGGAAAATTTAAGGATTAAATGTAAATTTTTAAAGTTTGGGTCCTCAAGTGTAAAGAATCAAGAATGTGAGGTTTAGAGTTGGAAATAATGGTTGGAAGCTTAAAAAGAGTCTTTAGGACTGAAATGAATATTTTGGGAATTTTGAAGAATTATTAGAAATATTCTTCCTAATGTGTATTAATGTATTTTGAATGGTATGTGTTGTTGTAATGTTGTGTATATCGTAATCGTGATAAGACTCGTGACTTGAATAAAGCAGTTGATAAGGAAAAAGTTCAAGAATAAGGTCGAAGGTGATTGTACAACTTGCTAAGTTACTAGTGAGGCAAAGGTGAGTGCATTCTACTTACTCTATTTATGAAGTGGTAAGTCATTCTCGATTATTAGAAGAAAAGGATTTGAATTTTATTAAATGATTTTGAAATGCTTTATGAATGATTTTCGGGTGTGAACTGCCCAATGCATATTTTTACATATTGAAGTGATTATCTTGATCCATTGATATTATCGTAATGAATGAAATGTTCATAGTAGTAAATTATTTGAAAGCCCATTGTATAAATTATTGATCATATATCTACGGCTACGACCTATTGGTTAATACTACTGTTAAGTTATGACAGTGATATAGTGAGTTGTGTTCTACAACAATGACCTATTATTATTATTGATGTCGTTAAGTTACGGTAGTGTTTACAGTGTTACACTGACATTGATACATTGCTATTGATACATTGATATCAATACATCGATACATTGTTTTATTAATGGCACAACTAAATAGTTGTTGTCGGGCACATGTGCATACTCATCATTGACTCGCATACCTTGTATTCTCATCCATATTACATTGGGCTATATCGATATGGAAAGTGAAGTATAATGGATCAAATTGATATAACCTGTATTGTATTATATATGAATATTGAGATTGTTACAAGTTACGAAAAAGGGAATGGTTTGACAAGTTAGTTTTATGATTTTCAAATCCTTTTTGATATTTATAATTTTGCACTCTAATTGTTCTTACCATGAGTTTACTATGGAATGTTTTAAATATTTTTACATTGCCTCACTAAGTATATACTTAGCGTGTGATTGTTTCACGCATATGTAAGAAGGAAAGTAAGGAGTAAGGAGCAGCTGCAGACTTCATCACATTTTGAGGATTGAGCATTAGTGATCAGTATGACATCTTTAATGTTGCCTTTTGATATTTCTAGTTGGCATGTATAATATAAATGTTTTGGCTGCTCTGATATATACATATTTAGAAACGAGTTAGATTAATCGTATTTTGTTTACTATCTAAATGATTTTTAAATTAGGCAAATTTTAAGCAGTTTTATTATTTAAATAGCTACTAAGTAAACTGCGTAGTTGCTTCTTGAATCTAGGTTTGAATTGAAATTAGAAAAATTAAGTTTTAAATTTTACGCGATTAGCTATATGACTAGTTTTAAAAGGTTATATTTATATAAATAATAATAAAAAAGTTTATATTGATTTAATGTATATAGTCAATGGTAAATGCTTAGTGACATCTCTGACCTGTATTGAGCAATGGATACAGGAAGGGGTGTTACATTTAATGGTATCAGAGCTACAGGTTTAGCCGATTCTCGGTTGAACTTAAAGTTGTTTTTGTTGAAAAATGTGTAGATGCCACTGGGATGTCAAAATTTCTGATCTGATGTTTATATTACTGATGAATGTTGCTCCTTACTAATATAGTAGTTATGTGATTATAGATGTCTAAATCAAGAGGTTCTAGACGAGCGATGGATCAGGAGGTTCCGGAAGAAGCCGATAGTGGCAATAACGAGGTTAATAATAACCCTCTGGCTCAATCGGAACAGGGAAGAGCCCCAACACAGTGGGGAATGCCTGTGCAAGATCAAGGGACTTTTCATCAGGCTTTGGAAACGGTTCTGACACGTTTTCAGCCACAAGCTCCCCTGCTCCTCGAATGACAATTGCTAAAGAATTAAAAAGTTCGGGAGCGCCTGAATTTAAAGGAGAAGTAGATGAAGGTCTTATGGATGCTGACATGTGGCTAAATGATCTAAAGATTATGTTAGAGTGATTTCACTACTCGGAGATGGATAAGTTGGACGGAGTTGTCTCGTTACTTCGAGGTCAAGCTAGATTCTTGTAGACTAATGCTACTATGCATGTCCCTCCCGAGCGGGTTACTTGGCAATTTTTCTTGGAAGAATTCAAGAACAAATATATTAGAGATCAGTTTATCCGGGAGATGAAACAACGATTCCTTGGCCTGAAGTAAGGAAACCAGACCATCTACGAGTACCAGTGTGAGTTTAACAAGTTGACCCGGTTTGCAGCAGAATTGATCCCTAGCGAAAAGGATCGATGTGAATATTTTATATTGGCTTGAATAGGAAACCATAGGAAATGTTGGTGGCATTGAACCTGCCTACTTTTCAAGAGGTGGTGAATCGAGCTAAAGTAATGGAACGTGTCTATTCATAAGACACGATAGACCAGACTTCGTAATCTAATAAAAGACCAGGAACATCATTAGTTCCTTTCTCATCGAAGAGGAATAAAGGTGGTTCTTGGTACAAGAATAGATCTGGATCTTCTCGAAAAGGAGGCAATATTGGAGGAAACAAGCAGGCTCGAACAGTTAATTATGGTGCTGGTTCATCATTCCAATTTAGAACTCAACCATGTGATGTTTGTGGTAAACGTCATTCAGGAACATGTTGGATGGTGACGGGAGCATGGTTACATTGTGGAAAGATGGTCATTTTATCAGAGACTGTCCTCAAAAATTTGGGAAGAAATCTGTACAAACAGAAAGATGTGCAGTGATGCCACATAGAGGCAGAACGGGAATACCATCTGAGTCGGCTTCACAAGCGAAAAGGTGCGCACCAGCTCGAGTTTATAATATACGGACTAGTGAAGGTCGGGATTACTCAGAAATTATTGTAGGTACATTCTATCTTCACGATAACCATGTATTAGTTTTGATTGATCCTGGTTCTACGCATTCTTATGTTAGTACCAAGTTAGTTGGAGACAAAGATATTCCATTAGAGCCTATCTCTAGTGATATAGTGGCAACAAATCCTTTGGGTCAAAGTGCGAGAGTAAGTGGAATATGTAGAAATTGTCCGATAAAGGTGCAAGGAACTAAGTTTCCGGCAAACCTAATGGAGTTACCTTTCGAAGAATTTGAAGTGATATTAGGCATGGATTGGTTATGAATCCTTTATCTAATGTGATTTCAGCAGTTTCGGCGAAGAAGCTGCTACTAGAAAGTTGTCAAGCTTTTCTAGCTAATGTGGTGGATACTCGAACTGTTGGAATTAAGTTGGATGATATTCCTACTGTTCGAGAATGTCCAGATGTTTTTCTTGATGAGTTACTAGGATTACCTCCAGATCGGGAAGTAGAATTTAAGATAGAGGTGTTACCTAGTACTGCACCTATATCAATGGCCCTGTATAGAATGGCGCCAGCTGAGCTTCTAGAGTTAAAGGCACAGTTGCAAGGATAACTAGATCGGGGTTTTATAAGACCAAGTGTGTCACCTTGGGGTGCACCGATATTATTTGTAAAAAAGAAAGACAGGTCTATGCGGCTATGCATAGATTATCATCAACTAAACAAGGTGACTGTGAAGAATAAGTATCCTCTTCCGAGGATTGATGATTTTTTTGATCAGTTAAAAGGTGCAGCTGTGTTTTCTAAAATTGATCTTCGATCTGGATATCATCAATTGAAGATTAAGAAATAAGACATTCCAAAAGTTGCTTTTCGAAATCAGTATGGGCACTATGAGTTTGTAGTGATGCCGTTCGGATTAACTAATGCCCCTACAGCATTCATGGATCTGACGAGTCGAATATTTCAGCCATATTTGGATCAATTTGTAGTGATGTTTATTGATTATATTTTAGCCCATTCAAAGACAAAAGAGGAACACAATGCTCATCTTTGTGTTGTTCTTCTGATCCTTCGAGAAAATAAACTATATGCTAAGTTATTGAAATGCGATTTTTGGTTACCGGAAGTTACCTTTCTCGGCCATGTAGTTTCAGCAGAGGGAATACGAGTATACCCCCAAGAAAATACAGGCCATAGTGGAATGGAAAGCTCCGAAGAATATTTCTGAGGCTCAAAGTTTGTTGGGACTGGCTGGTTATTATCGAAGATTTGTAAAGAATATCTCAATGATTGCCTCTCCGCTAACCAAACTATGAAGAAAGGATGTGCCATTCGTTTGGACGGATAAGTGTCAAGAACGCTTTGAAACATTAAAGAGGATTTTAACTGAAGCACTGGTGTTGGTACAGCCAGAATCGGGTAAGGATTTTGTAGTATATAGTGATGCTTCTCATAAAGGCTTGGGATGTGTACTCATGCAAGAAGGAAAAGTAGGGGCGTATGCTTTCAGACAGCTTAAGACGCATGAGAGGAATTATCCTACCCATGATTTAGAGTTGGCAGCGTTTGTATTTGCTAAGATATGTCGTCATTATCTATATGGAGAACGATGCTATATCTATACAGATCATAAAAGTTTAAAGTACCACCTAACTCAAAAGGAGTTAAATTTAAGCGAACGTGGTAGCTAATGCCCTCAGTAGAAAGACCTTTGCTGCCTTGAGAGCTATAAATGCGAGGCTAGCATTGAAAGAAAATGGCGTTTTGATTGCTGAGTTAAGTTTAAGGCCTGCCTTTGTAGATCGGATAAAGGAGCTTTAGAGAAGAGATATGGAATGTTTGTCAAGATTCAAACAAGTTGAAAATGGTGAGACCAAGGATTTCAAAATTAAATTTGGTGGATGTTTGTATTACCGAGGAAAAATTGTTATTCCTAAAGATGACGAGTTAAAGAGAGAACTTCTTTTTGAAGCACATTATAGTCCATTAACAATGCATCCAGGTGGAAACAAGATGTATCAAGATCTAAAAAGTAGATATTGATGGCCAGGAATGAAAATAACTATATCTGAGTTTGTTTCGAAGTGCCTGACATGTCAGCAAGTAAAAGCGGAGCATCAAGTGCCTTCTGGTTTTTTGTAACCAATTTCCATTCCTCAGTGGAAGTGGGAACGAGTAACCTTGGATTTTTTGGTAGGGCTACCTTTAACTCCAAGCAAGAAAGATTCAATCCGGGTAATCATTGATAGATTGACTAAGTCAGCACATTTCATTCCTGTCTGGACTGATTTCTCAATGGACAAATATGCGGAGTTGTATATTAAGGAAATAGTTCGGGTTCATGGAGTACCAGTCTCGATTCTCTCTGATAGAGATCCAAGATTTACTTCCAGATTTTGGAAGTCTTTACATAAAGCTCTGGGTACTCGACTTAATTTTAGCACAGCCTTTCATCCTCAAACAGATGGACAATCATAGCGAACCATTCAAATTTTGGAGGATATGTTGAGAGCTTGTGTAATTGAATTTCAAGAATCATGGGAGAAATACTTGCCATTAGCAGAATTCTCTTATAATAACAGCTATCAGACAAGTATCAAAATGGCACCTTATGAAGCCTTGTATGGAAGAAGGTGCATGACTCATTTGAATTGGTACGAGTTGAATGATTGGGACGTGTTGGGACCTTATCTAATTAGAGAAGTCGAAGACAAAGTAATGATCATACAAGATAACCTCAAGATAGCCGCCGATCGGCAAAAAGCTTATGCAGATTTGAAGAGAAAAGAAATTGAATTCCAAGTTGGTGATAAAGTGTTTCTCAAAGTATCACCTTGGAAAAAGATATTGCATTTTGGACGAAAAGGAAAGCTGATTCCGAGATTTATTGGACCATATGAGATTATAAAAAGAGTTGGTCTGGTGGCTTATCAACTTGTTCTACCCCCGGAAAAGGATAAGATTCATAATGTGTTTCATGTATCGATGCCCAGAAAGTATAGATCAGATCCTTTCCACATCATTACTACGGAAGAAGTAGAGATTCAACCAGATTTGACGTATGAAGACGAGCCGATCAGAATTTTAGCACGTGAGGTCAAGGAGCTGAGGAACAAGTCGATTCCACTTGTTAAAGTTCTTTGGCGAAATCACAAAGTGGAAGAAGCAACGTGGGAAAGAGAGAAAGATATGGAAAAAAAGGTTTCCTCATCTTTTCAAACCATGTACAATCTGAAAATTCGAGGATGAATTTCCTTAAGGGGGAAGAATTGTAATACCCCAATATTTGAGTAGTGGCTAAATTTCAAAGTTTTAAAAGTTGGTGGTTTTAGTTCAGTGACTAAAATGTAAAAATTCAAAGTTTGGTGACAAAAGTGAAAAGTTGGGAAAATATAGGGACCAACATGGTAATTTTCCCAATACATATTTTCATGGTAAAAGTGAATAGTTTATCTCGGTACAAGAATTTTGGTGGGAATCAAATTTTTGGTATGGGAATTGTGTAAAAAGCTATAAAGGGGATAAGTTTCGAAAATTAATTCGGATGATCATTCGAGCTCAGAAAATTATGAAAATTTTATGGGAATCTTAGATAGACTAAAAGAAGGTTTTGTTAAGTTTTGGGATCATTTTTGATTCTATTTGGATTCGATTCTATACAGTATTTGAGTAAATTGGGGATGATGGCATTTTGTAAATACTAAGATTCATTAATGACATTTTGGTCATTTTGCCCTTACTTTTTATATTAAATTGATTATTTTGGATAAAAAAGACAAGTGTTGTGATCCTATTGGTTATATCTAAGGGGCAAAATGGTCATTTTACTAGTGATGGAGATTTTTATATTATAAATTAAGATTTAAAATGCCATTTGTCATGTTTATTAATTAAAGAAAAGCCTATAATTGTTCATCTTCTTTCTCTCTTGGCTGAACCAGCATACCAAGGTAAGAAAGGATTTTTGATTCAATTTTTATCAAGATTTAGTTGGTTTTTGGATCAAGACATGCAATAGAAAATTGATCACCATCAAATTCTCTTTCATTTGGTATAATTTTTGAGTAGTTTCCATGTTTATATGTTGATTTTGGGAGTTAGGGTTTAGGAAGGACAAGTTGATATATTGATTTTTATGGATTGTTTTGATTAAATATGGTGTTGTGATGTTGTTTCAAGCATGAAAATAGTAAATTTATATGTCTTGGTTGTTAGGTGATTTTTGGGAAAATTGAAAAATTAGGGGAAACTCTTGCAAAATTTTTATTTGAAGAGGAAATAATGTTAGAACCTTGAATATGTTGTTTAGAAGTTAAAAACATGCTTGAATCAAGTTGAAAAGTTAGGTCAAAGTGACCATTTGTATTCGACTAAGTGAAGAAATTTGGGGGAAAATTATGGAAAATTTTCCTAAGCTTAGAAATGATGCAAGGATGATTTTGTAAGCTTTGGAAAGTTATTTGGACTAATATGGAAGGTTGTGAAGTAATAAGGATAAGTTGTAAATTTTTGAAGGTTTAAGGACTTAGTTATTAAACTTGTTGTTGATGTGTATTGTGATGGAAAATCAAGTTTAGTGATTAAAAGGTTGATTATGAAGTTTAGATAGAATATGGGGACCAAATTGTGATTTTGGAAAATTTAAAGATTAAATGTAAATTTTTAAAGTTTGGGTCCTCAAGTGTAAAGAATAAAGAATGTGAGGTTTAGAGTTGGAAATAATGGTTGGAAGCTTAAAAAGAGTCTTTAGGACTGAAATGAATATTTTGGGAATTTTGAAGAATTATTAGAAATATTCTTCCTAATGTGTATTAATGTTAGTAAGATACTAACATGTATTTTAAATGGTATGTGTTGTTGTAATGTTGTGTAGATCGTAATCGTGACAAGACTCGTGACTTGAATAAAGAAGTTGATAAGGAAAAAGTTCAAGAATAAGGTCGAAGGTGATTGTACAGCTTGCCAAGTTACTAGTGAGGCAAAGGTGAGTGCATTCTACTTACTCTATTTATGAAGTGGTAAGTCATTCTCGATTATTGAAAGAAAAGGATTTGAATTTTATTAAATGATTTTGAAATGCTTTATGAATGATTTTCTGGTATGAACTGCCCAATGCATATTTTTACATATTGAAGTGATTATCTTGATCCATTGATATTATCGTAATGAATGAAATGTTCATAGTAGTAAATTATTTGAAAGCCCATTGTATAAATTATTGAGAGTCTTGGTATATTGGCATGCCAAAGAGGTGGAGTATAACAATATGATATTACTGTCAAGTACAGTAATGAGACAATGAGCTGTGTTCTACAGCTATGACCTATTGGTTAACACTACTGTTAAGTTACGGCAGTGATATAGTGAGTTGTGTTCTACAACAATGACCTATTATTATTTTCGATGCCGTTAAGTTATGGTAGTGTTTACAGTGTTACACTGACATTGATACATTGGTATTGATACATTGATATCAATACATCGATACATTGATACATTGTTTTATTAATGGCACAACTAAATACTTGTTGTCGGGCACATGTGCATACTCATCATTGACTCGCATACCATGTATTCTCATCCATAAAACATTGGGCGATATCGATATGGAAAGTGAAGTATAATGGATCAAATTGATATAACCTGTATTGTATTATATATGAATATTGAGATTGTTACAAGTTACGAAAAAGGGAATGGTTTGACAAGTTAGTTTTATGATTTTCAAATCCTTTTTGATATTTATAATTTTGCACTCTAATTGTTCTTATCATTAGTTTACTATGGAATGTTTTAAATATTTTTACATTGCCTCACTAAGTATATACTTAGCGTGTGATTGTTTCACGCATATGTAAGAAGGAAAGTAAGGAGTAAGGAGCAGTTGCAGACTTCATCACATTTTGAGGATTGGGCATCAGTGATCAGTATGACATCTTTAATGTTGTCTTTTGATATTTCTAGTTGGCATGTATAATATAAATGTTTTGGCTGCTCTGATATATACATATTTAGAAATAAGTTAGATTAATCGTATTTTATTTACTATCTAAATGATTTTTAAATTAGGCAATTTTTAAATAGTTTTATTATTTAAATAGCTACTAAGTAAACTGCCTAGTTGTTGCTTGAATCTAGGTTTGAATTGAACTTAGAAAAATTAAGTTTTAAATTTTACGCGATTAGCTATATGACTAGTTTTAAAAGGTTATATTTATAAAAATAATAATAAAAAAGTTTATACTGATTTCATGTATATAGTCAATGGTAAATGCTTAGTGACATCTCTGACCTGTATTCAACAATGGATACAGGAAGGGGGTGTTAAATTGTACTGGTACACTAAACGCAAAATAGTCATTTTTAGCTTGCCCGTACCGATACTTATTCATGTCGTACCGGTATGCCCTACACTAGATTGCAGGTTTGAGTTCCAAGTTCGTGTCGAATGCATCCTAAATAGGTTTAAAACCTCCTTAACCATTTTGTTATAACTTCATAGTTATTAAGGATGTTTGTACAAGCATCATAATCCAAGCTTCCATGTTTCTAAATTAGAAATTCATGATGTAACACCTATTTCCCATATCCGTACACCGGGTACGAGTCAGAAACGTTACGACTTATTTAATAAAAAATCAGGGTAATTTAAAATTTTTAGAAAAACTTCTCAATGGTCACACATCCTTAAATTTCTCTAGCCCAAGTACACTTAACTTTATTTAAAACCAACATAAATTATTTATTCGAGTTCCAATCATAAATCAAATATCTTAGCATGCAACTCATCTCCAAAGGTTATTCTTAACCTTGAATCTTTCCAGAAACGTCAATTATCTTGAAACCATAACAAACTTTAAAGGCCACTCACAACTCAAATGGGTTTAGCAAGTATACATTCCACTATAATAATTAAACCTTAATTAGGATGTCATTACTGTGATTACTTGGTGAGCTTTTCAATTTTGATGCAAGACTCTTCTCACTCTCATCTTGATTTACCTACGTGTGTACAATCAAACACACGCTAAGTACGAACTTAGTGAGGCAATAAAGGAAGTAATAACAATTATTTAAACTTTATTCCATTTCATGGCTACATTTATATAGCATGATATATGCTAGTGCATCAACTTTCACATTGCATTAGTAATTATTTACTATATACCAATGTCATAAGATTTTCATGCTTTTTTGTTTATCATAATATACCTTATATGCATAAATGCATCATGATCACTAGATAAGTATACCTTCATATTAATCATATATCAACATAATATAAACCAGATATAAATTTCTTACCGATATACTTGCCATATGTTCTGAGAGTTCACATACTCCCTAACCTGTTTACCATTTATTATCCATTTACTTATAGCCCAAACTAAACCTTGAGGACCATGGGTACGCGAGACAAATATGTACCGAAGTGCTAATAGACATAAGGTCGTCCACACCATCCACACATTTATAAGGTTGTGCTAACCATCCACACGTTTATAAGGTCGTGCTAACCAAACAGTAAGTGTCCTTTATATACACTATAGTGCTATCCCGGATACCCTAATATGCAGCGTGCTATTGGACTCTATGGCATGCCAACTATACCCTGTCCCTCAATGACTTATTTGGGCATAATTTCCGTATTTATGCCATACATGGGAACATATATCAATATAATTGAACATTGGGCAGTTCATATCCGAAATAACATTCATATTGTACCATTTATATATAACTAGTGATCCATGCATTTGTGTTCAACCTTTGACATATTTAAAATATGTCAAATATATGATCAATGACGTAAATATCATACCAATATATAAACCAGGTAGACTTATCGCAAGTCTTACCAATGATGTATAAAACATCCATGTATCATGTTATGTATGCATTGCACTCACCTGGGCCATTTATAAGCATCTCTCACTAAATTTTACTCGATCCATTCCTTTATAGAACCTCGAACCTTCTTTGATTCAGACTTGACTAAAAATCGAGTTTTGGGGTTTGAATCGAACTTGGAAATTTTTCTTCTTTTTTCCCCAAATTTCAAAATTTTAAAGATAAAGAAGGCTTCATCTTTTTTGGCCTTTCAATTTTGAATTGCTCCAATTATGCCACTTGTATTATATAAATGAATTTTAAATTCATTCAAATAGGAAAATTACAAAAATACCCTTTTATCCAACGATTGAGATTGATCTTATCATCAATCAAGAGCCAAGATTTAATTTTTAATTTTCTTCTTCCAAAAATGGCCTTTTTAACTTCAAATATTTCAAAATTGCCATCCTTCCCAAGTGACCAATTTGCCCTCCAACTAGTCTTTATTTACTAGTTTGTTTCAAAATTGCCATTCCATTATAATCTAACTAAATTAGTTCCTTCTCAACCGGCCACTATTCCATAAATATCATTTTATAATTTTCTATGGCTTATGGAATAGCCTTTGAAATTTTAATTCAATATGATTTCCCAATATTTACAAAATACTTCAACTACGATTTTACCTTTACCGAGCTATTGGATCTATTCCAAAATTTTTATATTTCCATAATGTTCCTCATATCATCATCCTTCATCCAATGATCTAGATTTATTCTTGAGTTAATAGTTTACCAACTTTGCCCTTGTGATTTTCCAAAATTACGATCTTGCCATTTTTCATCCAACGGCTCATATTTAGCATGGAAAATCAACTTAAATCCAAGGGTTCATATTCTCCCAACACAAAGAATATATATTAGACATGTAAAATGACATAATCAACCTTGGATTATCATCCTTCAAAATATCCTGGATATTCGATTCGATTATCTGAATATTTTTCTTAACTTTATCGCTTTATAGCCATTAATACAAACTCCGTACGATAAATTCGGGTAACACGAAAACAACATTCTTGGGGGTAAACTATTCATTTATGAGACTAAAAATACATAACTTTTGAAAATCACAATTTAGTCCCTAAACTTTTCCTAAGTTTATACTTTATCCACAAAACTTTCAAAATTTACATTTTGGTCACTAGCCAAGAATTGAGATATTACACATGAACACATAGTTTTAAATTCATTTAAGCATATTGTTTCCCATTTGAATTATAACAAGATTTCAACTTGTTACTCAGGTCAAGCATAAATTATATCATCTATTCATAGTAGGTTTTGTCAACCATAACGAAACTTTACGAATTTGTTTGTGCATATCATATCCATTAACATACCACTTGGATCTATCATATTACAAATATATCACTTAACCTTCTTATCATGCCAAATCATTTATCACATCAAACTTACTATTCTATATTACTTATCATACCAATTATATGCAGCACAAACTTGAGACCAAAATGTAAACATGACTTGGCATGCTAAATTCAACATCTATTAGATTGCTTACTTCATATTCCTTCAAAGACTCACGGGGTTACTTTATTAGCGTAGTCATAACTGTAATTTCGAGAACATAACATAACAACACACGTCAAATCCATTATTTGATATTTAATCATATCTAGCATAATGCAACTAGCATGCTTAGTTCTTATGCCACCATCTAGGAGTTTGTCAAAGAAAACTTACTCAATGCCTTGAGCGTGATTTGCAACCTTCTTCCATGATCGATCCTTATCTAGCTTATATCCTAAAATTACATGAAAATGAAATGCATTATGTCGATGAATGCAGAAAAAAAAATAGAATTGAAGTTTCTGCCTAAAAGGAAAAAATAGAATGCATAATTTTTCTGTTATTGCTCAATGATTTTTTACATCTCTCGATACAGACTTATATAGGCTCTAGGTCTTTTAGTACACTAAGAAGACCTTCTTAAGATAACTTCTAGTTCTAATCTACTAAGTTGATAGACTCTAACTACAATAAGGAGTCCTACTAAGGATAAAATCTAATCTATTAGGGAGATAAAGTTTAAGTAGGATAATTACTACATTATTTACAAAAACTGAAATTTCTCTCGGATAACTCACACTCCCCCTCAAGTTGGAGAATATACATTGTATAGTCCCAGCTTAAATAAGAACTTATCAAAGAGAGCTTTTGGCAGGGCTTTCGTAAGGATGTCTGCCACTTGTTCTTCTATAGGAACATAGGTTAAAGAAGCTACTCCACTTGTAAGCTTTTCTGCAATAAAGTGTCTGTCGATCTCAACATACTTGGTCCTGTCATGTTGAATTGGATTTCTGGTAATCTGAATTGTAAATTGGTTATCACAAAACACTTCAAACTTCTTGTTTTGAACCATGCCTAGCTCTTTTAGAAGCTTCATTAGCCAAATTCCTTCACAAATTCCAAGAGCTAAAGCTCTGTATTCTGCTTCTGCACTACTCCTTGATACAACAGTTTGTTTTTTGCTCTTCCAAGTCACAAGATTACCCCACACAAAAGAACAATAACCACTTGTTGACCTTCTATCAGTCAACTCACTTGCCGAGCTGGAGTCTGAGTAAACCTTGACTGTTTTATCAAGGGTCTTTTCAAATATTAAACCATGTCCTGGTGTACCCTTTAGATACCTTAGTATCCTGGTAGCTGTTTCCATATGCTCTTGTCTCGGATTTGTCATGTGCTGACTGATGATATTCATAGCAAAGGTTATATCTGGCCTGGTCAGGGATAGATAAATCAATTTTCCAACTAATCTCTAAAAAAGTCCCATGTCTGCCTTTGGACTAGACCCATCTTTGCTAAACTTTAGGCCTGTGTCCATGGGAGTATCAGTTGGTTTACAGCCCAACATTCTTGTCTCTGTGAGTAAGTCAAGAACATACTTTCTTTGGTTGATTACCAGACCTTTGCTTGATCTAGCCACTTCCATTCCTAGGAAATATCTAAGCTTTCCTAGGTCCTTCATCTCGAATTCTTTATTCAAAAGAGATTTTAAGTGGCTTATTTCTTCTTCATCATCTTCTGTCACAATAATGTCATCCACGTATACTATCAAAAGAACTTTTATGTTTTTGGGAGTTACCTTAGAAAATAAGGTATGATCTGCTAGAGACTGTTTGTATCCATTTTCCAGAATTACTCTAGTGAACCTATCAAACCAGGCTCTTGGTGATTGCTTTAACCCATAAAGTGATCTGTCCAGCTTGCAAACTTCCTGTCTATTCTCTTCAGACTCTAAACCATGAGGAATCTTCATAAAAACTTCTTCTTATAGTTTCCCATTACGAAATGCATTCTTAATGTCAAGTTGATGAAGTTTCCAGTCACAATTAATAGCCAAACTCAACAGGACTCTGACAGAGTTCAACTTAGCAACCGGAGCAAAAGTTTCCTTATAGTCTATTCCAAAGGTTTGTGTAAAACCCTTGGCCACCAATCTTGCTTTGTACCTGTGCACGCTCCCATCTGAATTGTATTTGATAGCAAACACCCATTTGCATCCCACTGGTTTCTTGCCTTGTGGAAGATCGGTTATGGTCCAAGTGCCATTTTTTTCTAGTGCTGTAATCTCCTCCTCAACAGCTTTCTTCCACTTGGAGTCTCTTAAGGCTTCTTCGATAGTTTTGGGAATTTGTTCTTCATCTAGACAAGCTGTAAAAGCTTTAAAAGAGGGCATCAGATTGCTATAAGCAACATATCTCTGAATAGGATGCTTTGTACATTGTCTTGCCCCTTTCCTTTTAGCAATAGGCAGAATTTTAGGTTCAAGTAAATAAAGAGAAATTTCAACAACATCATTACCTCTTTTATCCTCACAAGCAGCTGGACTAAAGTCCAATTCTCGGCAGGTGTCAGATTGCAACATAGTCTCTGGAATGGCTTTCTTTTTTCTAGTATATACCTGTAACTGGTTAGTGGTCTGAACAATTGATTTAGGTGAATAATGAGGAGCGATATGAGTAATATTAGGTGAAGTGTGTAGAGGTGTAGTGTTAGAAACAGGGGTATCAAGTTTTAAAAAATTTTGAGGCTTTACAAACAAAAGAGCTATAGGTAAAGAAGGTGAAAAAGAAGGAACCTGACGGTTAGGAGACTGGAAATCATCCCAACACTCCCCCTGATTTTTAGTCTTAGGAAAATAAGTTACATGTTCAAAAAAAGTGAGATCCAAAGAGATAAAAAACTTACGAGAATGAGGGTGATAACATTTGTAGCCCTTCTTAAGTCAAGAATATCCAACGAAAACACATTGCAAAGCCCTAGGATCTAGTTTGGAACTTGAAGGATCTGTGGATTTTAGAAAAATAGTACACCCAAACGTCTTTAAGGGAAGATTAGATGACATAGGTTTAAAAGTAGGATAATGTTCCAAGAAAATATCTCTAGGAGTTCTGAAATGCAAGACTTTGCTAGGCATTCTATTTATAAGATATGTAGCCGTTAATAAGGCTTCCCCCCACAAATATTTTGGAACAACATGGGTGAATAATAAGGCTCGGGTAACCTCTAATAAATGCCTATTTTTACGTTCAGCAATCCCATTTTATTTTGTGGTATCTACACAAGAACTAAGACGTATTATACCTTTAGTCCGAAAAAATCTCCTAAGGCAGTAGTGAAAAACTCTCCCCCATTGTCAGAGTGAAACAATTTTATTTTGCCATCAAACTGAGTAACCACCATTTCATAAAACCTTGCAAAATAGAAGCAACGTCAAATTTTTCTTTAAGAAGGTAGGTCTAAGTAAGTCTGCTATGGTCATCAATAAAAGTCACAAACCACCTACTCCCTGTAATATTCTTCACTCGAGAAGCACCAAACATCACTATAAATGAGTGTGAATGGTTTAGAGGGTTTATAAACAAATGGTAAATATAAAGATTTGGTTTGTTTTGCAAGAGGTCAAATATGGCATTTAAAAGAATTTGGATCTTTATTAACAAACAAATCAGGAAACATTTTTCTAAGATAGTGAAAATTGGGGTGACCTAACCGAAAATGCCATAACATTATAGTATCTAATCGTCCTAAAGAAGTAAAGCAAGAAGGAGAATTTGAAATAGAAGATGGATATATTCCGTGAAGGATATAAAGACCATGTTGCAAGCTAGCACTGCCAATTATTTTCCTCGAATACAGTGCCTCCAAAAAACATGTAGAATCAGTAAACCTTAAGGAGCAATTCAAGTCTTTAGAAATTTTGCTCACTGATATCAAGTTGCATGCGAGGTCAGGGACAAATAACACATCCTTAAGGATCAAATTACCATCTAATGAAATAGAGCCCGTCCCTTTGATGGGAGATAGAGAACCATCTGCAGTTTTAATGGAAGTTTAGAAGAAGACTTTTTAAAAACAGAGAATAAAACCCTATTACCAGTCATGTGGTCGGAGGCCCCAGAATCAATAATCCAATTTGCTGCAGACTGGGTAGAAACAAGAGCAGTAGGCAAAAAAACATCTATATTACCTGTAGTTTTCACCATAGCCAAATTTTTGCACCAGCAGAATTAAACTAACGAAACAGCTTGTGAAGCTCAGTGAGTTGCTGATCAGTAAAGCTACTAGGGCCAACATTTGGTGCAGCAGTAGGGTATGATGGCCTGGATATCTTGGCTGCTGTAGGTTTCCATACTACTGGTCGACCATGAATTTCCCAGCATTTATCCTTGGAATGACTGACCTTTTTGCAAAAAACACATACTGGTTTACCTCTCCTCATCATTGGAGAAGAAGAAATTGGAGTAACCAGGGCAGAGGGCATTACACTGGAAGCCGAAGAAATCGCCACTAAAATTTGCTACCAGGATCCTATTTTAGACTGATACCATGTTGATGAATGCAGAAAAAAAAATAGAATTGAAGTTTCTGCCTAAAAGGAAAAAACAGAATGCATAATTTTTCTGTTATTGCTCAATGATTTTTTACATCTCTCGATATAAACTTATATAGGCTCTAGGTCTTTTAGTACATTAAGAAGACCTTCTTAAGATAACTT